>JARVZY010002382.1:0-576000 GCA_030686995.1 Artemisia argyi | reverse complement strand
AATATTCTCATTTTTTTTTTCTCTTAAGCAGTGATCTCTTGGAGGTTTAAATTAGTCATTATATATAATCAAACTGAGTAAATTCATTTATTTTAAAAAAGTTAGTGTAACCATTTCATGGTTATTTACACCTAGCAACCATGAATATTCTCATGTTAGTAAAAAGGTATAACGTGTTCTCTTTGATCTCAAACATAGTTTGTTTTAAATTTTGTAAGACAATTTGATTTTTCATAAATGCATCTAGGAAATAATTTTGTGTTTTAAATCCACACGATCATGAAAATGCAAAATAACTAAATAACAAGAAAGCAAATAACGAGGAAATGGAAACGGATGTAAAATCAATTAGATAAAGACATGATCACCTAACTACTCTATCCTATCAATGACGTGAAATGAATGTATCATGTTTAACCAGCAACATCTTGGTGAGTCATTTGTAGTGTAAGTCTAGTTCAGGTCGCTGGTCCTTATACACCTCATCCTATAACCATCTATCTTGTCAAACGAGGGTGATATCGGATAGGGCAAATACCCAAAAAATGTATCATACTTGTCGAAAATATTACTTTCGTGTAGCGAATAAAAAATTTTCCTCATTTGTTCTTTATACTCGACTAATTTGTCCTATTGTGTGCAATGTTTCACCCCACACACCGGTTGCCGGTTTTATTTTATATTTTTATTTTTTGTATACTTACCAGCGTGGAAATACACACACGCTTCTTCTTCTCCCCCACACTCCACCCTCAACCCTACCACATGGACACAACCTTGTACTAGAATAATAATTTCAAGTACAGTATACTCGTTCTTTTTAACCCCACACTTGGGATGATGTATCGCTTTCAAGATCCCCAAAATCAAACACCAAACCCTAACGTATTAAATTCACCAAATCATTGTCGTTTAACTACTATTGGCATCACACAAGGTATATTCAATACTGATTTTATAATATTTTAACTCCAATTGCATTTATTATTGATTTATTTATGTTTAATTAGGGTTTTCTGAAATTAGGGTTATCCTGACATAATTTTTTTTATACAGCTTTGATGGATGTACCACTTGATGTGGTGTTTAAAATACACTACAATGGTATTTTCATGTTTGATCCGTTAAGGTATGTACATTGTAGAGAAATTCTTATGGAGGCGTCATCAAGTGATAGGATAATGTTTAGTCGCCTTTTAGACATTTTGCTTGCTAAAATAAGGCAAAACATATGGGCTTTGTTCATATGTATCCCTTTGTTAGACATAGACAGTGGTGGGTTAAAAATAATTGAAAGGGATGCTGATGTACAAGTGTTATATGATCTAGGTAAAAGGCATAAGACAGTAGACATATTTGTTGCTCATTCTCCACAAAATTTAGCTCCGTATTATCACAATAACTTGTCTTTAGAAGGTTCTGACTCCGAGGTAACATCAAGAGCTAAGCAACATGATAAGATGAAAAAGGATGCCGGGAATATGACAGTTGATGAGCTTATTTCCTGGGCAGAGGAAGAAGCTCAGTCTCCATATTTAAGGTCACCTCCTGTTAAACAAAGACCGCTTAGACATGATTTTGAGGGCAAGGTTTGGTTCCAAAGATTGTTTGCTAATGATGATGATGATGGTTACGATGAGGTGTATAAGGAGGATAGTGTTGTGCACGAAAACACACCACAGAATGTCGATGCTAATGAGGTTGTTGACAACTTGGCAGTCAATGATCATGTTCTGGAAAATGTACAAAATGAGGTTGTTGACATCGTCACAGATGAGTTGGTAGAAAATATGGTTGAGGAAGTAACTCCTGAAAGGCCAGCTGATACTAATCAAGACAATACAAACAATGACGGTCCTCAGAATGATGACATATATGCCAACATAGATGAGGTTGTGCTTGCGAGGCAAAAAACACTTGATAAAGGCAAGGGTGTTATGCAAACCCAAAAGAAGGGACGACAACATAACACAACCAACGTTCGTAGAGGTACCGGTATAACCATTAGAGAGAATACTAACCAAAATGTGTCCTCAGATTCTGAGAGTGATACCGAGTTGTACAATGTTAGAGGTGGTAATGATTTCGATGGGTATGACTCGTATGAATCTAGTGCTGAATCGGATAAGTCTTATGACTATCTTAGCAGTGGAGAAGATGAGGTTATTCAATTGCGTAAGCGCAAAAGAGACCAGAAAACAAATGATGACGAAGATGGTGAACATTCAAACAACGAACAACAAGATGAAGAACAAGATGATGATTCTGGTGAGGTTGTTGATGATGCATCCCACGATCCTTTAGGGCCACTGGTGAGAGAACATGAGAAGTTCATGGAACGTTTGCTCAAGCAATTAAAGGGTAAGGGAGATGGGATAAATGACCCTTTTACTTTACTTCAGAAATCCAAAAAAAATGAGGACAACTTCCCAACATATGATGATGATACTCATTGGAGGCTGAAGAAACCTATTGTAAGTGTTAATATTGGTTTTGTTATTAATTTCTTTGAATATATTCATTATAACACCATCTTAAAGATTGTCTAACTTACTACGCGTTGGCATATGACAGCTTGGGCTCAAGTACCCAAATGCAGAAAAGTTTAAAGAGTGTCTAACTTTCTACGCGTTGGCAAATGGATTCTCAATATGGTTTGAAAGGAGCTCAACAAACAAGATCATAGCAAAATGTGGGCAACGTAAGGAAAAACTTAAAGATCTAAGCAAGGGGAAACAAAGAAACTATATAAAGCATCCTTCCGAGACAGCGGGTGACTCAAATTGCCAGTGGAGGTGTTACGGGAAGATGCTAAGAGGCTTATCTACTTTCCAGGTAATATCTTTAAGAGATACCCACACATGTGTTAGGAGTTTCCACTACGGCAGGTTGGTTAGTTATAAATGGATTGCACAGCAGTTTGGAGATAGGATTAGGATGAATCCTGACATAACTTTAATGAACCTAGCTGAATTAGTTCAACGGAAATACAAGTGTTATGTTAGCCGTGCCCAATGTAGGAATGCTAAGATATATGCGTTGAATGAAAGAGATGCTACAATCCAGGATCATTATGGATTGCTTAGGTCTTATGCAAAGGCTTTAGTAGACTCAAATAAGGGTAGTACACTTAAAGTTGGTGTCACGGTGGAGAAACTGGTCACAACAAAAATGGATGCAAAAAGCGAAGCAAACCAAGTGTGGCTAATGAAAAAAGCAAAGCGGGTAGGCCTAGAAAGATACAAAAAACACAAAAAGATGTTGTTGATGACCATGATATCCCACGCTTTGTGAACAACGATGTTAATGAGTTTGAAATGGGGGAATCAAACATTAGGGGAGTGTTTAACGATGGTAGGACATTCTGTATGGGTCAGCGGAACAGGAACAGGAGAGGTGGGACTAGTACCCGAGGTGGTCACTTAAAAATGAGAGGTGGAAAGACAAAATCGGGTAGACTTATTCCAGCCGAAAGGCTTGCTAGGATGGGTACTTGGTTAGCTAGTGATGGTGGAAGTCAAGATACAATTGAGGACCATGGAACTTTCAATGGACCAATACCAAGAACAACCAATCAACCTAGTCAACATGTGAACATTGCAGGTAAATATTACTTTATGTTTCATGAAAACAGATTTAATTAAGTGTGAATTTATTTTTGTATATAAAGTAATTTATATGTGTGAGCAGGTACACAACAATCACAGGTTAATGGGAGTACTAGCAATGTTGTTACAAGATCAAAGAGAAACACTGAAGATGATATACTTGAAACACGAACCGTATCATCATCAGCAAGAGGAGGTAGGAAGAAAAGTTTAGCTAAGGGTGGAAGAGGAACAAATGCTGTTAGAGGTGGAAGGATAACCAGAGTTGCAGTCCAAGAAAGGCCAACAATATCTGCTCCACAAGTGACTGTGCATCAGCCAAGTGAAAGACCATCAACTGAAGAACAGCGAGCTGCAACTCAGGAACATCCACGAGAAAGAGCTCCACCAGCTTTGTTACCACCAAGGATACCAAGTCAAAGGATTTTGAACAAAAGGTTGTCAACACCAGTAACAGGCCCAGGATCTAGTGTTGATAATTTGATCATCATTCCGTAGTTTCGGCAAAGAAACAACAGCACAGAGAAGCACATATTTTGTTAAATTGTTAAATTGTGTATGTGCAGAAAACAATAGTTGTAATGTTAGGTGTATGTGTAATTATGTAGCCCTATTTTGTTCATGGAAGGGCATACTGCTACAAGTAACATGGTGTGCATGTATTGACACTAAACTGATGCTGTAAGATATGTAAAGTAGTGAAGCAAGTGATGCCACTACTAAGCCCTATTTTGTTATTTGTGGGCAATTAACTGTAGGTTTGTGTTCAACTTGTAACATTGTAATGTGCATTTGCACAGTCTTTATGCTATGAAAGAACACGTTTCTATATAAATAGATGTCATTGATGGATGTAATGATTTCGTTATATATGTTACTTCAACACTTCATATGTAATAACATATATTTTCCATACCATTCTAAACACAATGTAGTAATCAGAAGCATGACATTTAACATTAATACCAAGTAGCTTACATAGTAACAATACAAATGCAATCCACATTACTTGAACATCTATTTTCTAAATGACCCAACAATGACTGCAACAGTCAACACCAAAAGAAATATGATGATGCAAGAGGATCCAAAGAAGAGCATGTCATACATTTTCCCCTTTTCCTTTAACTGATTCAATTCCTTGTAAATGAGTACCATGGACACATCCTCAGTTCCAACAATTTTTTTGTCTTCATTTCTCACCTTGTTACCTTCATTTGAGTTAACCTTGTTAGGTTCATTTGACTTGACTTCATATGGCTCATGAGCATGACCTTCATGGGTAAGGCAGTGAAGATTGCACTCAAGTAACTCATTATCTTTATAAAGCTTGAACATAAGGTTTTTATAGTACTGTGAAGGCAACTCATCATCAAGAAATCCGTACACCTCACATTTTTTCTCTTTGTTCTAAACAAAAGGTCAAACTGAAAAGTCAACTGCATATAAACACATTGAAAACTGAAATATCAAATTAAACCAAGTTAACTTACACGAATGGGACAAGCTTTGAATCTTCGTCCTGGGTTTTCAGGAGTCCATGATACTTGTTCATAGATAGGGTATTTACATTCACAATGTGTCATACGGCTAATTTCATCTTTGGTATATCTCCTACGATAATAACGAGTTGAAGAGGAAGATGACGCCATGTTAACCAAGAAACAGATTTATGAAGAAGTTGATAATGGAGATTGCAAGTTGTAAATTGAAGAGAAGGTTTGAAAAAGGGTGATAAAAAAGAGTAAAGTGGAATGAATTAGTGAGTGGGGTTAATATTTTTATAGTATATCATTATATGAAATTGTGACATGGAAAAACAAAAAAAGAAAAAGGATTAAACCTGCTGACATGGCAGGTGACCGGTTATAGGATGGGGTGTAACACATAATGGGACAAATTAGTCGAGTATGAGGCATCAATGAGGAAAAAATTTTGTTCGCTACATGAAAGTAATATTTTCGACAAGTATGATACATTTTTTGGGTATTTGCCCTATCGGATAATGATTAAAGCATGAAGTTCCTCAATTAACCTATATGACCTTGTTTTTGTTGTGCTCGTCACGCACTTATTTACAAAGTAAGTTGCCAATTTACCGTTCACTAAATCTTAATCCCTATCGTCTATCATTTTTAAGCCATTAGGTCAATGAACAATATCCTAACCACTAAGGGATACCGATCAGTATATTATTGATTCAAGTACTTCAATTTTCAGAATCTAACTTACTAATAAACTACTCTCAACACGTAGCCATGGTAAACTCGAAGGCTAAGTCTTTACCGCATATAAATTATCCAAAACAACACTAATTAAACCTAATTACGTAAACATTCATTTCATTAATAAGAAAGATTTATAACAAGGTAATTACATGAGTGATAGCCTTCCATAACACAAGATAAACATATGCTCATCAAATTCGAAAGATTAAAAGTATTCATAACAATAATACCGAATTGAAACAATGTTTATGATGTGAAAAGTATTGATCTTGATGATGTTTGCAACCTTGGAATCCTTGTGGAAGCTTGGGAATTCGCTTGGTCTTCAAGGGTTATGAAAACGTACCCTAACTGTGTGTATAATTCGGTATTTAAGCTAAAAAAGCTCAAAGTCCATCTTTGTATATGGTGCATACACATAAGTGAGTATACGCAGTAAACTCCTCTTATGCACTATCCATGTCATAGGGTCTTCAGGTGTATACGGTGTATACATGTAAAATGGTATACGTCGTATACTCTTTAACACTTAGAATAATCCGCCAGGTATATATGTATGTGTATGTATAAGGCGTATGCATAGGATGTCCTATACGCCGTATACTTTGTAACATTTCTTCACTTTTAGCTTCATTCATGTTCTTTTCCGGTCTTTTCTGCAAGAATTGCTCCATAGCTCTTCAATAATACTAAAATGTAAATTAATAACAATTTAGTAACAAATATCATATAAATACTATAAAATAAGCAACAATCGTAGGATATTGATAACAAGAACATGTTTTTATTTGATGCTATATGTAAAGATAAATTGCTAAAAAACAAAGATATAGATAAAAGATGAATGATTGTGAAACAGGTAAATGTGATTAGTAAAGTATAGGCAAAGAATAAGTGGTCGCGAAAAGAGTAAATATGATAAAGTGCGTGAGAGGGAAAAATTGATGTAACGATAAAATGAAAATAAGCAAAAAGGGTTTTAGTGCACCTAGTTACATGTACCAATTAGATGATGGAGTAATACTTACTACAACTTCAAATAGCATAAATCATCATTAACATAATCATTACTTAAAACACGCATTCAAATACCACTTGCTATTAAATTTGCATTTAAAATGATTTGCTAACTAATAGGTATTCTAATGGGTATGTAAAAGTTCTCCAAGTTTACCGTTACATTTGCCTTAAATTGCAAACTTGGTACTAGAACTATTTACGTTAATAGAAAAGAACATTGTTATGTTGTCGCAATTATCGGTTTTCATACATAAGAAGACAAAGATTAGCTTCTATTTCACTTATAATTTAAATAAAGGAAAAATGAAAAAGCACCAAGTTGACTTCAGTTGTTTACTCCAAGGTTTGTTGAGCTTGACTCCTTATTTTATACGTATTTGCTGACTTATAATTAATGTTAACAACTTGTTGGATCTCAATCTAACGCATCATGTTTCTTTAAAACTCATTTTACATCTCGCTCATTTAATGTTATTTGATATATTATAACCATTTATACAATTGCATACATCGTACATATCAGTGTTGTTCATCTCAGATCAAGAACAGACCTCGAATTTTAAATCGAATTGTTATGGGTGTTTGATCGTATACCATCAAATGGATGTGTTTCTTCCACTCGTCCGAAATCTTATACTCATACAACATTATACTATCAAAACACCGTACCTTATTTTCCCGCACGAGTACCAAAACCAAAAGTACTCTGTACAACCACCGTAGTTGAAAGTTGTTTTGTGATATGTATCAAGAAAGTTTAGGTCCGAACAAAAAGAACTTGGTTTAGTTAAACATCGTTTTACTAAAGTTGGTCATAATATCACTAGCTAAATGTTGAAGTCGTGTCCATGATACAGATTTGAGACCAAACTATTTCGAAACCCAACTCCGAGTTTACTTCTTTTCCATCAGAATCTTTACGGACAAACTACCGTGAATCTTTTTTAAGTCCCAAAATCATTGTCCATGATAAAACTTTGTCCTAATAAATTGTCCACTAATTAGACACGTAACAAGGTGGGTGTTCTAATTAGCCTCCTTTTTTTTTTTTTTTCTTTTTTTCTGAAGTATTCCCTTCTTAATCTCAATCTGAAGATTTTAGATTCACACTTTCAAAGTTGACTATAGTGGCCGATCTAAACTCAGTTAAAATCCGATTATCATTATCAAACCTCAAATCAAATCAAATAATTAGCTACAACAATATATAGTTGAGGTTAATAACTAAGGCTGGTATAGTGGCCGATCTAAACTCAAAGTCAAAATCCGATTATCGTTGTCAAAGCTACAATCAAATCAAATAATTAACTACAACAAAATAATTGAGGTTAATAACTAAGTAATTTTGCACTCAAGAAAAAAAAAATGAAGTAATTCTACATCCAATCCTAAAATATCAGTTTGTTATTTTTACCTACGTTCATGATCGACTGGTTTTGCATTATATAACAGTATAATATTCAAAGAATATGCATTAAACAACTAACATATTGAAATAACATAATTAGTATTTGCATAGAATAGGGAAATATGTACAAAAGAAAATGTTTCAGATGACAAAGTTCTTACTTGTTTTCATGTTGCCTTTCGTGTTCTCTCTATAGACGTCAAATGCATTTTGACTTATCGTGTTATCCAATCCCCACATGTATAGCTAAACATCCAATAAGTTCAACATTTTGTTCAAAGCATCAGTTCGTGGAACCCAATCTTCAATACATCACATGTCAATCACCGATTTTTGTAAGATAGATTCGCATCAACAAATTAGGACTTCAGCAAGTATCTTTATATAATAACAGATAATCCTAATTCCTATCAAGAACCAAAACAATCGGCCAATATAGATATGATCTTTCTACTTCCCAACATTCAAAATTTATAACAAAGTTACTAGTGAATATGGTTATATAAACCAAGGACATAAAACAGAAAGCAGTTTTAAGGCATCACTCAGCTTTCGGATTCAAAACCCACTACATTGACTATATACAAAAAAGTTGCAAACAAGCATTTGACCTTAGAGGTGTATGTGAGCACTTACTGTTCACAAAATATACAAACAACAATCATGACGAGAATTAAATAGAGCTATAGAAACCCAGCGTGGACCATTCTTACCTGAATGAAAGAATTGCCTTAGGTGCATGTCAGTGACCCTAAACAGATTCAACTCAGACGGTTTAAGACTTTAAGTTCCAACTGAATACACTCTATACTTCAGAATTCTGCAGATACATCACCAACCAAAACCTTGAAATGATTTCCACTTCAATTAAACCTTTATTTACATACCAATCTTCACAGCGACCTCATATAATGGAACCATTCTCCGAAAACCATTCAAGAAAATAGACACCAACTAGTTGCATGTGCAATTTTTTATCACCATTTCAAGGAAAAAGATACGTGGCCCAAAAAAAATAAGTTGTTATTGTTAGTCACCAGTAAATCATGTTTCCAGGATCTATATTTCTAATCATAAGCTCGCAAATGGACTACCAAGCCACTAGTATAACATCTAGAGCAAAAAAGAAGGGTTTGTATATTATACTAATACCATTGTTTGGCAAATTAATTTAAGGACTGCTTACAGATGGATGTTGTTGTGTGGAGACATTGTGCTTAAGGTAAATTAATATATTTCAGCTGCTATACCCACCAGAATTCAACATTTGAGTAGTTTGATAGATGAATTACAATAATAATAGGAAGCAGATCATGTTGCAACCACACTCACAGTGGTTTCGGCACGTACATGATGCAAGGGGAAAGAAATACCAAAAAAGGCAACTAAAAATATATAATATTTACTAAGTGCGTATAAAAAGTTTCATCCCCTATCAGAAGGGAGCGGAAGTTATTTTTATTATTATTATTATTATTTTTATTTTTATTTTTTTGAAACTGTACAATTTTGTGAAAAACTTTTAGGTCCGTAAACTTATTAAAAATTAACTCACTCTCATATATTTGTCAAACCAAATTTTGTTTTTTGGTCAAAACTGGAGCCCCACATCGGAAATTTGGTATGTTTGATTACCTTCTGGAGAATTTCCCAGGTATGAAATGACCTTTTAATATATAGATTATACCTTTATCAAATATACATAATTGATACATGTTTATCATATAACAAATTATTAATTTTAAGTATAATAGATATAATAGGATACTATAGTTGAAGTAAACCAAATATTGATGTATAAATATTTATTGTTTTTATTATCCATTAATGGATGTAATTATTAAAAGGTTTTAATTAATTAGAACTTTTGATAGCTATAATAAAATTATACATGTAACTAATAATAAAGGAGAAATTGTCATAAAAAGTAACCAAAGATCTCAAGTTTAGCAATGGGGCATGAGAAATTTTCTCCCGCCAAAATGAGTTAACTTTTTATTTTTGTAAATAAATCGAAAAAAATAATAAAAATTTCAGTTATAAAATAACAGATTAACATAATCCACATAAATATTAAAAATTTTAAGTTAATTAATAGTCTAGTATACACATTGAAATGTATGCATGTCTAAAATATTAAAAGCAATCGCAGAAATGTTTTCCTGCCGGTCTTCAGAACAAACCCATCAACGACCTGTACTTATGCACATTGACTTCACTTAACAACATCCAATAGACATCTAAACCCGCTATATTTAAAAAAACCATAACCAAAACCAATTAATGCACCAACCTACTTTGATAGCCATGAATAAAGGAAGCAGATGAAAGCAATATATCACAGGGGGAAATAAGAAACGATTTAAAAACCACCATAAAAGGTGATCCAATTTCTATTTAAGACTAGTAACTCATTCTGTTCTAAAAATAAAAGATTTATACCATGTAGCTAGTTTACATTAGTTGAATGGGGATGTATGAAATGAGTGATGCGGGCTTACACTCGGTAAATGTATCTGGAAGCATTCGCTAGAGAGAAAACTACAATATACAATCCTGCAAAGGGCCTTCACACCTCCAATAACAAAAAAAGGTACCGAATCTTCCAAACTTTATGACAAATTTCTACCCAACTCCACCTATAACTGGATAGATAAAGAAAAATATACAAGTAAGAAATTTGAAATCGGTTGCAGAAAAATATCGGACATTGGGAGTGGAACTTGCAGGAAAGTATAAGTACAAACTGCAAGCTCTGTTTTGAAACCTAAAAGAGATGCATTTAAATTCAAAATGTCACTTGTGACCACAGACCAAATTAAAAATGAAATTAGCTTAGAATGTCTGATTTTGAAATAACATGTATTTACCCAATAATCTCTCGTCAACCCACAACAGATAAAAAAGATGTGAACACACCTCCAAATGCTATTAATCTAAAACTTCAATCTAGTAAGCACAATTGCATACTAGTATAAAATAGAAGAGAACAACGAATTCAAAGAACAGCCCATAATAGGTTGACATATACTTGTTTTTCTTTTTCATTGTAGAGAAATCAAAAGTGGTTTCTAATTTAAACAAAAATGTATTTGGTCACTTCCCATTTCTAGAACTTCTAGAAACAAAATTAACACTAATAATTATAAGCATGAATAAAATTTATTGTAAACTTTAAGAATATAAAAAGTCGGGCATTTATAACGCTTTACTTTTCAAACAGTCTAAATGGTTGTACATTCAGAATTCAGACTGTTCCTCTTAACAGTGTGACATATAATATTCATAATACATTCTTTGGCACTTTAAAAAACCAAAGGCACCCAAAAGGAAAGAAGCTTACAGAATTCCAAATTCTCACTGTAGCTTCCTTAAGATGGCCTCCAAGTATTAAGGGATGACAAGTCTGGTCTACATGGCACCATCAACGAACCACTATGACCTGAAGACAAATAAACAAGAAGTTAAATTTCAAAATAATATTATTAATGTTTGATAAATAAATAAAAATTACAACCACCTATATTTATAAGCTAAAATAACCTTGGTGAACAAGAAACGTGATCCTAAAAGGAAGCTAATCAGATAACAAAGATAAATTAATATCTAAAGATACTTGCTAGCAACCCTTTACGCTAAAATCTAATTAAGCAAAGATAGAGAATAAAGATCACCTGGAATTAGAGCTTTAGCTGGAACTATATTCGGGCCTGCGGGTTGAAAATTTGTTGGGGGTCTTTCCATAGGTGGTCGAAAATAACCTGCCACAGTGGAAAAAAAATTAGTTTGCAAACTTAGGTATTTGCAAAACTTTCAAGTACGCTCTACCCAACATAAACCAGAACTGTACTCTACCCAGCACAATTGTCAATAGATGAGTAGAATTAGCCACATCTATGTCTTAATTCACAGCATATCCTACAAAGAGATTCATCGCTTGTAGCCTAGCGGTAGTGAGAATGTGTGAAATGCACCCAAACCAAATGGTTGTGGGTTCAAGTCTCTTTTGAGAGAAGTATGCAGAATATCTGTAATGTATATAGTATGAAAGTTTTGCCTTCCTAAAAAAAACTATATAT
Organism: Artemisia argyi; assembly: GCA_030686995.1. Classification (NCBI taxonomy): domain Eukaryota; kingdom Viridiplantae; phylum Streptophyta; class Magnoliopsida; order Asterales; family Asteraceae; genus Artemisia; species Artemisia argyi. Next base: position 563,657 of record JARVZY010002382.1, on the reverse strand, counting down.
GTTATTTCCTGTTTGCCCAACAAATTGTATAATGCATGCCCGGCCCACCCGACAGAAAAGGTAATATTGGTCAATGTAGTAATAAGCTATTATATTGATTGCTATATAGATAAAAGTAGGCTCCGTGAGAAAAATGTGACCATAACATGAAGAAACAATTTCTGGAGAGTATAATTAATGGTTTTTAAAATATATTAGTGCATCAATTCTGAATAACATAGGGGGTTATCTGCAGTTCTGATGCAAAGACAAGACCATTACTCAAAATTGCAAAAAGACAAAAGTACAGATAAACTATATTTATTTTATCATGAGGCGATCTTAATATCAAATTGAGATTTTTCTGATCAGCATTGACTGCTCAAACAGCACAAATTGACTTATAATCAAAGTGCAAAGCATTAAGAACTATCTTGGTAGTTATCAAGATGACCATTAGCCTTAGTATTGCTACTCTGTAATAGTAACCTACTTCTGATAGCTAATTTGATCTGATGCTTCAGACCTCCTTTGATGGTATATTCATCAAGGGTTATGAGGTTTACCAGGGATATATGTGAAATTAACCCCATTCAAAAGAATTGAGGTGTTAGCTAGACCACAACATTACTGAGAAAAATAACAGAAAATGGCACAAGACAGACAGGCCTATGTAAATACGTTGATTCTGCACCCAGCAGTGTAAGAATGATCTTGCTAGGGATGCTCATATAGAATTGATTAAACTAGGCCAGAGCTGAGGCCGAGTTTGTGACAAAGTTTTTGGCAGGAGATGTGGATTCACATTACTGTAACACTGAGAGACATTGCTTGCCTTCTTGTATATCCAACATGAAACCTCCTATAAATATATAACATTATGACCTCATTTGTAACAGAAATGCACAATTAACTACGATGCTTATGGAACTACAAATCCTAGGGCTATTAACATCTCCACGGTCCACATGAGTAGGACCATCACGAGTAGCTTCTGAAACTAACTAGTCAAAGGAACAAGTATGTCGCGGTAGCTTTCATGTTCAGAGTGTTGCAGCTAACACATTTATGGGATCTACCACAGAAATGTCAATCCACCCCGGCTTTAAGACGACTAGTTCCAAAAGTCACTATAATGCATTGCCACTTATATATGTTTTTTCCATCGATTTCTATGGACTGGTTCCAAAACCTGTTCTTTAATGAGCCTAAAAAGTAGCAAGTAACATAATTTTCCCGCCAGCACGCAAGTGCAATATCTAACATAAACACTAGTACAGTTTAGATTCCAAAAATGAAACCTTAATACAACACACGCAAAAGTCACCTATAGTTCTGCCTAACATGTGCTCACTCTGATTTCTTGATCTCAAAAACTATAAAGATCCATAATCAATACTACAGGTACTTCCTATGTCATGATCAGAGGCATGCATGAGTATATCTAGTCCCTGTTACCCGAACAAGATCACACCTATCACGATATCCAATCTGTAAAGGGACGTATGTAATCCTAGATGCTTCAATAAAACCAATACAAGACAATCACCCCGCCTACATCCATCAAAGCTTCGGAAACAAAAAAGAACACACACATATGCCTTAGATACGATTATATAGAAGGGCCTAGGCACATACAACCCTAACCACTCGTCTGCTTCACTTGGAGCATTTTCTCAAGCCATACTATACTAATACTAATTTTTAAACCATTTTATCTGCACAACTCCGACCCAAAGACTTTGCATCAACAAAGATATAGGGTGCAAAATTACTTGATGGAACTTCCTTTTTAGGAAATTTAATGTGAAATCATTTGATGCAATTTTTTGTACCTTTTTAGTTTACTTACCTTCCAGCTATCATAAGTCATAACAGCCCATTAACAAATAATGACTTGTGTATCAGGGCAAAACAAGAGGGTAAACTTTTTCCCTGTTAACATGTTCAAACTATATATGCTGCTTGCTACCCACAATCCATTAGTGTTACGTTCTAAATATTCAGCTTAGTTGGTGAACTCCTTCCTCGAGTGTGTTATGGATCACTTCCCTAAAAACTTAGCATGGTCTTCACTAGCCATATAGCAATTCCCAAATAGACACACATAGGAACCAAGAAACGAAATAAATAAAACTACTCATAATAATGAAGGGGTCTATAATGCCTTAAGAGTCTACGAACTACTCCTCTTCTATAGCTCCTCATGAAAATGATAACTCACATATATCATCCCTTTAAACACTAGGTTTATATAGCACATATAAAAGAAGATATTCCGAGTAGCAACCCTTGCAAGATTTGTAGATTCTTTGGCAACCAACATTCTTACAAACAGTAGCCATAAGCACATCCAAGATATCAAGTATATACATTACTAAACATTAATAAAAGTCAAGACCAAATTTGTGTACCTTCATGAGCGAAAGGTGGGCCAGAGGTTAATGAACTCCTCCCACTACCAATCCATGCACCACGCTGACTATCACTGCCAAACTCATTTGAAGGTGGCCTCCATTGTTCATCGGCAACATATCTCCTCGGGCCATCGGGAGGTTTTGATAATCCAAACATAGATGGGTATGGATGCCGCATTCCGGGATTAGGGTATTGAAATTGACCGGGAGCAGTTTGAGGTAACATTGTAGGTTGAAATGCTCTTGGAGGCAAAGACACATTGGCATTTTGGAACTGTTGGTTTGATACAGCTCCTTGAGGATTTGTATATGTTTCATGTCCATAATCTAAAGTCCTCGAAGAATTAAACCCAGAAGGTTGCTGAGGGAACATTTCACCTCTGACTGCAGGATCAACATGAGCTCCAAGACGAGCATTCAAAGGTACCTGAACAGATTGTATATTAAAAATATAATATTAGTTAGTGTATTGCCAATAGAAGGTAACACAAAAATACCAAATTTGCCAATGTGGGTTTTTGGCTCCTAAAAAGGTAACATTAGTGAAAAACAAGAAATTATGGATCCTTTATTGTTCAAATGTGAAAAAGATAAGAAACTTATGTTACCTTTTGATGAGCAAGAAAGTAGGTGATACCCTAAACTGGCAAATTTGGCATTTTATGTTACCTTTCTTGGGAATAACATGTTATCATCAAAGTAAAAGTTAATTCTTACATTGGATGGCATCGGGGACTGATACGGGTGCACATTTTGAGGTGTTGAGGGTTGAAGAAACAACACCTGTGGTGAACCTGCTGTTGGTTGGTGAGGAGGATATGTTTGTGACGGAGGTAAAGGCATAGGAGGAGGTGGTGGAGGTGGGGGAGGAGGTGATGGAGTTGACGGTGGTGGTGGAACGATGGGTGACAGAGGTGGCGGTGGTGAAGAGGGCAAAGGAGGAGTGCGAGGGGGAGAACCAGGAGGCAGCGGCGGTGAACTCGGGCGAAGAGGGGATGCCTCATTGGAATTATCTGATGATGTATCCATTGTCCGGTCAAACGCTTCGTCCTCTTGAAGAGTCTTATAGGATGAACCACTTGGAAAGATTTTGTCATCTTTGGAATGCCCGGATACATCTTCCATCTCCAGTTCACCATCCACATCCTCCAAGATGCAGTGACGTCTATCGTTTGAAGTTACTGAGCATGTTTCAATTTCTCCTGTCGAAGGGTTCAAATCTAGTGTGGGTTTACCGGCTTGCTCTTTAAGTGAAAAGTTAAAAATGTCATCTTCTTCTTCTTCATCATCTTCAAAAACATGTGACGACAACAATCCAGGCAACTGAAACGTCGCATTGCTGAAGAACATTCAAAACACACATATTAAATGGTATTTCTTCAGATGCTTTAATGCAACTCGCATACAGCATTCATAAACAGTCCTACACAAAATAAATCAATGCAACTCGCACATAAGAAAAAGACCAGCATATACAACTGCAGATCAGGTTGCCTGTGTATTCGTTCAGAAACAGCTGTTAAAGATCAGACTGGAATGAACAAATACAGTGACTTCCCAAAAAACTCTGAACCGAGGAGGCAAGCTGAAATATACACACAATACTATGTTTAACTGAAAAATGAAGTGGGAGAACATAGTTAACATTTGCTAATTGTCGACCTTTCTGAACATACATACAGAAGTGTCATCAGCAATGACAATTTATAAGTATAAATATGATGGCATAAACTGCCCAAAAAAAAATAATAAAAATAAATAAATAAATAAATAAAAATAAAAGGTTTTTTGTGTCTTCCAGATTCAATGTAGTAACAATTATTTTGCTTACTAACACACACATGACTGTATAATAACAATATCATAAGAGAACAGATTATTGGTCAAAAGAAAATCCGAGGTCAATTCAATCGTAGCATGCTCAATAACTATGACCATGTAAAATGTTTCATACCTCCCATATTCATCAACAAGCATCCCTTCCATTCCTCTAATAGGATCATCCACAGCTCTTTCTGATCGAGATGGACGCTTGGAGAAAATTCCAGCAGAAGCATCATCATTTGAAGTTCCAAGGTCCTCTATGTAGCCCCGAAGTAAAGTATCAGGTAGAATTTTCCTCTCAAGCCACAATTTTAGAACCTAGAGAATATAAATCAACTCAACTTCTCTTGAAATCAAAGCAATAAGCCAAGTTATTGTATGCAAAAAACGAGTAATCACCTTTAGGCATTGCTTACGATTCTCACGAGCATTGGCACCTGGGGGAGCAGCAGCTCCTAAAAGACGAGGCAATGCTGTTTGAACAATTGGGATATAAGAAGCTCCAGCAATGCCTGAATAAACATTACAACTAATGATGCCATCACAAATCAAAGATTGCTTATTCAGGAAACACGATTCTTAAGTATCAAATCCGCAGAAAACAATATCATTGTCTACGTCGCTACAATATAACTTAATGAACTCCCAAAACAGAATTGACATAGAAAAAAGGATGAATTTCATGTCTCCCCCTACTTTCATGATTAATTTCATATATACCCAAAATACAACCATTGAATACATAATGTACAATGTTTTTAAAGCATGTTTGGGTAAATATGAAATTTCCAAATTTAAGAAGGGGCGATATGAAATTGCCCCTAGAGAGAGAGGATAAAAAAAATAAAAATAAAAATAAAAAATAAAAAGAAGAAGTCCAAACATTAGTAAAAGCAAGCAACCTTTCTGTGAATGGGAGCATTGTGTAATGGAATCAACCAGAAAGAAAAGATCCACTCTTCGATGCAAGCTGGATTCATTTTCCAACTTTCGAGTAAGAAGCTCCACAACCTAAAGAAGTAATCCAACTGATTAAACATTTTCAATAATAATTATATAGCTATATTCTTGAAACAAGATATATGTAATCAGGAACATGGTGACGTATATAATGACCACTCATTCATTACATTTTGATAAGCAGAAGCAAGTAATGTACAGAAAGCACAGTTAACTATCATAAAGAATTTTTTTTTTTTTTTTTTTTAAAAAAAAGAAAAGAAAATCTTCGTAGTAAGAACTTTGAATACAACACGTTCAATCCAATAACTACTTAAGTAGGCACAGGGAAGCTAAACTAACAGAATTAAAGTATACGACTTCATAGAACACTATATGCATCGTTTCAAAGCATCATCAGCCTATTCGACTTTGCGACAGTAAATCCAATGGTTTATGTTGATTAGGTAGGTACTGATCAGCATAAAATGTCAAATCTGCAACTAAGTCTCAAACTGTTGCCAAAAAATCTCAAACTCATTAACCAATTATCATATGACATCCTATTCCCCACATGCTGTATAATCTATATAGGTTTAATAAACAAAAGCCTCCTCTATTTATAAAATGTTAAATAATTCAAGCCACAGGGAGACAAAAGAGATCACTGTTTCATGCTCAGCTAGAGAATCTGAAAACACGGGATAGCCTCGAAAGTCGAAACCATTCACCTAGTTCCAGCAAGGAATTATAAAGGCAGTTGACAGACAAAAGTCATTAAAAGGAAATGTCTAAATGCCCAAAAAAAGCATACAGGCTTACAAAGCTGCACAATATGAAGTGACTGGATGATTTAAAATCGCTAAAATATAGCAATTTAACTGTCAAAAAAATAATCAGATTTTATGCGCAGGAAACGATATTAAAGACCATTCTTTTTCTAACCATCTCACAAAGTGATAGAGTTGACGTAGATATATTCCAAGCAACAGGTGTTTCATTGATCTAAATGAAGCATAATGATGGTTGCAAAGTGCCAAGATGATGAGGTATGCTCAAGAAAGAATTCCCAAATAACAAACATTAGTGTCACTAGACATGGAAAAAAATCATTGCAGAAAGCAATTAATATCTTTCTATTACCCATACCTCCTACCATCGCAGAGCCATATGTCTTGTGTGTGGGGCCTTAACCAGTAAATCAATATCAACTATTTCGGGTGCGTTTTTGGTTTGTAGGGAGGAATGACAATGTGTATGAGAATAGGTTTAGGAATGAATGAGAATGGGTATGGATCTATCAATTAGATTGTTTAGTTTGTAGTTGGGTTAGGGTAATACAAAAAGAAAATAAAGGGAATCACTAAACCTGCCATTTCAGTGGGGTATGGCCAAACCCGTAGTTTGTGGGTTTCCAGAAGCCTATCCCCACCAACCAAACATGTTATTTGATTTTCATTCCCATCCCTGGTAGCTTAACCCTCCAACCAAACGCACCTTTAGACCCACAAAACAGCATCATTATACTGCTATTATCACATAGCTTCGGATAGTGCAAATATGTCAAGTTTCCTAGTACATATTGATTAGCATGAAAGAGGCTTACACACAACAGGGACAAAATCACACATAGACAAGAGAAACCTACCTCATTTGCAATGCCCTGCTTTGCACAGTCAATTGCATGTCGTGTTGCACGTCCAATGCTATCTTTAGTTCTTGATAGTGTTTCTATCATTCCTTCAAAAGTGTCACGAGCAACAGCAGCCTCAGTTCCACCGCTAAGAGAGCCTCCTGCAGGGCGATGTCCTGAACTGGTCCTCCTCTCCTCAGAATCTGCAGGATCAGATTGAGCATTTGATTCAAACTGTCCATCTGTTTGAACCTTGATTCCAGAACCCACTGTCTGAACAGCTGAAATAGAGACAGGACTTTTCCCCATTGCTTCAGTGGTCGTCATATGTGATGACGTAAGACCGTCATGCACATGGTTTTGTGATTGAGCTTGTTTTCTTTTTGCCTGGGCAACTGCAATCAGATGCCTCATTGACTTGGTTGATTCTGCATTTCTTGAATCAGCCAATACAGTTGTTCTATCCACCTCAAGAATTTCTAACCTGTATCAACCAATGGGACAATATTAGCACCAGAAAAATTAGTGTGTGTGCACCATATAAGACAATACAACGGCATATTATAGCACACCTTTCGCTAGATAACAAGTTGCTATCACTCGGATTCCTCAACACAGCTGCAGTATCTATAACTCGTGAACTTGATTTTGAAGCAGACTTTGGGGTAGACTTTGAATTAAATTTTGGAGTAGATATTGCAGTAGATTTTGGAGTAGATCTCGGTTTATCACCAGAAATTACAGGCTTACTTCTCTCGTTTACTGCATTATTCTGAGAACGATTTCCACTATCATAAATTCCAGTCGAGGTCTTCAATGACCCTGATTGACCCTTCTTTTGTGGAACATTACCAGAAACCATGCCTAAGGTCTTGTTCCCTTTAAGAGGTTCTACCATTTGGTTGTGAGCATCAAAAGGAGACTTGCTGGGAGAGACCAATGCCTTCATAACCTCTTCGGATGATTTCTTTTCAGATTCTACTACTTGCTGAGAATTAGCCACAACCCCTTTTGCAGGCACACTTCTATTTCTCGTACCAGGAGAATCTTGAACGGTTTCTGTCACTACAACATTTTCTTGAACAGACATTGAAGTGTGTGAGACTCCATCAACTCCTTTAGATGATGACCTTCCATGCACAGGAGTCTTGGGCACAGACATTGAAGTGTGTGAGACTCCATCAACTCCTTTAGATGATGACCTTCCATGCACGGGAGTCTTGGGCACAGACATTGAAGTGTGTGAGACTCCATCAACTCCTTTAGATGATGACCTTCCATGCACAGGAGTCTTGGGCTCATCTTCATCGTCATCACATATGCGAACAGCTCTCCTTTTCATAGGGGCTTGTGTAACAGATTTAACAGTATCTGCCTTTTTAGCTGGAATAGAGCTTTCAGCTATGCGATCATCTGACATCGTCTCCCTACGATGGCGTTTTGCAGGTGGTAGAACATCTTCGTCACCATGAGCTCTGCTATAAAGACCATCTGTCTGCACCTTTGATGGCAATTGGGTTTTTGGTTTCATATTTGGTGTTGATTGTCTATCTTCATCGTTGACTGCTTTCCTAGGAACTCCGGAATCAAGACCATTTGTCTGCGCCTTAGATGGCAATCGGTTTTTCGTTTTCAAATTAGGTGTAGACCTTTTATCATCTTCATTGCCTGCTTTCTTAGACACATCACTTTTCCTGTATGCTTGGGACTTCTTGGATGCATCACCCAAGTCCTTAGGTCTTTTTGTAGGATGCGAAACTGCATTATTAAGAAGATTATCTTTCCCTAACTCTGGTTCAGACCTCATTTTCTTTCCAGTAGGTTCAACACTGTTTCGCTCTCGCCCTTCAGCAGCCTTCAACAAATCATTAGACCCTCCAACATGTGTTCTATCTTTCAAAGGTTTCTTTGATTTTTTTGAAATTCCGCCAGAATCAGGGCTGACCACACCTACACTAACTTCATTCTTACTCCCATGCGAGGAACTCCTTCGAATAACATCATTTGAGTTCCCACTTATGGAAGGTTCAGTGTGACTGGTCTGAAATGCAGTATTATGGCCTGCAAAACATAATGACAATTTAACCACTAGAATCCAAATCTTGCAGCACATAGCAATCATCAAACTTTCTAAATGTCAAACTTACTAACAAAGATAACTCCCAACTAAGAGTAACAACCCCCCCCCCCCCCCCCCCCCCCCCAACCAAATCAAATCAAAAAAAAAAAAAAAAGCAAGAAAGAAAGAATACCAGCATCAGCCGTGAAAGTTACATCATCATTGGATAGTTCAACTTGTTCTTCAGTGACAGGCAATACAGAATGATCATTAACAATACGTGAGACGTTGGGCTGTTCATCCTGGTAATCCATTTCCCTTTGTGTGCGAGAACACCTTTCTAACCCAAGGCCATGGTTTACATTATCATTAGACGAGGTTTCACCACTGGGAGCATCAGTTGTCATCTCTTCGTCCACTATCTCTGTAGAATTAGCATCAGGCTGGGAAGTTTGTCCGTCATTACCATCATATATTTCACAAATTTCCTTCACAGCTTGGGAAAAAAATTTAACTGTCTTCCCTTTACATTTATTCAGCACTTTGTCTTTAGACTCGTTCGTAAATGGCTGAATATCGGCCGGAGCTACAAATGCTCTGCAATAGTGAAACGTGTAGAGAAACATAAGACTTCTAAGTTACATGTAATAGATAATTTAACTACTTTCGGATGATTTATCAAACCAGCAATCAATTAATCAATAAGTAACCTAATTAGTACTTCCTCAACAAGTTAATTTTATAAATCGAAAAACCCTATTCAATATAGCAGCATAGTTCTAAAAATGTGGTATAAATTCAGTTGCCTTTGACATCATCATTTATAAACATGTAGCAAGTACTTACATTTCTTCAGTACCGTAGAACTGTACAAAATATTTCCTTGGATCAGAAGTTTTTCCCCAGTCTTCAGGTCTGCTGATCTGCATAAAGAGAAAACAAGCAAACAAAAAACTTTTAGGATACCCACTACCAGCAGATTATTTCTACACCATGTGGCAACTCACACATTAATGTAAGCCGCACAACATGACCCATAAACCCCAAAAACATACATCAACCTTCTTCCACTTCAATATTCACAAAGGGATAAGTTAATCAAGTTTGGTGCAACACTAGAGTCCTCGGAAAACCTCAAAGAGACAATCGACTAGACTCCCGTCGTCCAAGCAGAATGTCTAGATAGGGACTTCAATTCAAAATCGGTACCCCCCTAGTCTAGTTCATAACATGTTGATACACCATTTAGCCAAGTGGAACCCGAAAATCAATTAAACATCCTATATACAAAAACGGCATTAATGTTATGACCAATCGGATTATCACATCACAAACCAACTACTTAACAAATTAGGGTTCCATATCTAATCACCATAACCGCAATTTCAACATTAAAAATACAAAATACAAAATACAAAATACAAATACTAAAATCAACAAAATTCTCGAAACAAAACACAAAACTAAAACAAAAAACCGAAAAATTCAAATAAAACAACACGATATCAAACCCGTTTAGGTCAAAATTCGACGAACTTGGACCAAAACTAAAGCTACTATAAATTAGGGGCTAATCTTACCACCAATTACAAATTAGGGCTACTAAAGCTAATCACAAAAACCGCAATTTCGAAACTAGCAGAACAATAATTCTAGTATACGAAACTAGGGTTCCTTACATAATCACCAAAACCGCAATTTTCGACAATAAACATACGCAATTTCAATCAAAAACCAACTAACTAAACTTCAATATCTCAATTCCGACAACAACGAAAGACGCAATACGACACGAAAGCGAAAGCAAATAACGACACAATGCAATGAATTCAGACCTTAGCAGGCCATGCAGGAAAGCCTTTAACTTTAGCAAGAACAAGATCGCCTAAATTTAACGAACTATTTTTCTTCTTCCCTTTCGCTCCCCCACGTTTCCGCCCAGGAGCCATTTAAAAAAAAAACAAAACCCTAATTTTACACACACATGTACGTGTTTTGTCTAATTGATCCTAATTAATCAAAACCCTAGGTTTTTACGGTGGTTTACGGCGGCGGATTGATCGGAGGTTGAGATTCCGGTGAATCGGAGGGATTTTGTTTGCCGGAATGAGGCGGTGGATGAATAAAGGGAGTGTGTGTGTTTTTGTGTGTGTATTTTGTGATAGAGTATATTTTATTTTGTCTCAAGTTAAAATATAAAAACATAGATTAATATTATATACTAGTAATTTATATAGTTATTATCAAATTTTATAACTAGAGATAGAATAATTTATATAGTTATTCTTTGTTGGAAAAATAAATTGGAGATTAAATGGTAAGATGTGATTTAAGATGCGGCTATGTCTGCGGTTGTGGAATGTCTGTGGTTTTGTTTTTTTACGATATACATGGTGATTGTAACTGTAATCTGATACGGCAGTATATATATGCTAACAAGAGATTATAAATGACGTTAAGACATTCTTTGTTGGAAAAATAAGTGGTAGAATAAATGGTAACATATCAGAATGTGGATATGTGGATCTATGTGACAGTTGCAGGTGTGTTTATAGTTTTGTTTTTTACGACATGAATGCTGATTGTAATTTGATACGGACTGTATATGATAACAAGTGTAAGTAAAGAGTGTGAGTTTGTTGGATAGCTTACCAAACGAAGATGAGCTTGATTTGTTTCCACGTCATCTTGATTGCTTGCTTCAGATTTGCGTTGTTGTGGCGACCGGCTAGTTTCTTATATTGTCGGCTTGAAACTTTTGGTGAAGATAATTAGGGTTAGCTAATTGTGATAGGAATTGAGTTTTGTGAGAGATAAGTTAATTTGGATGCCTAATTTATATTAGTTTTGATTGCTAAAGCCTTTATTATTGGTGGGAGTTTTTTTACATTTATTCGGCTGAATTTCAGACTTTATATATTTATAATTTGCATATTTGCGTGCACCGTATTAATTATATTACTTTATACTGATTAAAGTTATTGGCGATTAGCTGGTGTTTTATAATGACTCTTGCGGAACATGTGAGTTTGCAAAAAGTTATTGCCGATTAGCTGGTGCTTTATAATTACTCTTGCTAAACATGTGAGTTTGCAAAATAGTGTACTACACAAAAATGTGTGTGGTGCGATAGGTAATGATCTTTTGATATTTATCGAGATGAATTTATGACCTTTTGTATTTATATAATCTGTGTATTTCCGTATATATGTATTAATGATATTACTTTATACTATAAAATCGAAAACGATTTCACATACTTATTTGGCTATTTACTAATATAACAACTTTTTGCAAGAGATGTAACTAATAGAGTTGGGTAAGACCTGTATAAGTCACTCGAAAGTGACCACAAAAGTTGGACTACGAGAACTATAAAATAAATAATTGAACATCATATACTAAGACTCTCTATAATGGCTATGTAGTCTTAATACTAAATAAGCATATAATCAAATAAGCGTAGGGTATGAAGCATAATAGTTAGTGTTAGCTTTGCTATTTTGTGAAGTCGGCATCATCCACGTAAATTGGACTAGCTATAGATTATGCATACAACGCAGGGACTTATAACGTGAACATGTAATAGATAACAAATGTCTAGGCTATAAATACCCTTCTAGACTCTCCTAGAGGGGTGTGGCTTACTGTGACTTGTATTATTTTTTCTTTTATTCTTAACAAATATTTCATTTCACTTTTCACCCTCTCTCTACTCTCTCACTAGAAATATATCATGTTCATTTGGTTTGATAATCCACGACCTCCCGAAAGGTGGTTCTTGATTCCTTGTCAATTGGTATCAGAGCTAACCAGGGGTGATTCATGGTTTGTTTTGTAAAAAGTTATGTCTTTAGAATATTTTTTAATGGTGAGGTTCGTATAAGGTCTAGCGAATTTTCGTTTTTTGTTCTTAACGTGTACTTTTCCATCTTAAACCACCCTCTTTATGAATCATAATATAGCAGACATTTTTGGGTTATGGTTTGTGATTTGTATGGTTATTTTGCAAAAAGAACGAATTCGTTTCAACAAAAATTGTAGTTTTGATGAACCTCGCTACATGTAAAGGTTTATGTGTTGTTTTTGTCTAAAACCGAGCTTAAATAATTCAATCTCTTATATGTGATCCATTATATGTTGTAGATGAAACCTACACAAAAGATATGAACCCAAAACCTACAAAAACGTGTTTTTAATGATGTTTTCTCATTTTTTTCTCCAAACATCGCTTTTAGCGAGATAAAGTACTTTTATCTTGGTAATGTACTAACGAGATTTTGAAAGCCTCTTTTAGCGAGATAGGGTAGCGACATAGTGTTAGCGAGATACCTCGGTGAAATAAACGAAACCCTAATTCAGCGAGATAAAGACCAACGAGATACTTAGGAAGTTTCTTAGCCAAGACATGTAACACCCCCAAAATTTGGTACAGCGGAAGACTCAACAAGATTTCGGGGTGCTACGGGGATTGGTATCCAACACAAGACATAAAAGAACGAGATAAAGTAAACATAAGAAAAATACAACCACGCGGGGTTTTAAAGTTTACATTCATCTCCAAATTCATTCAAAGTCAGGCCCAAAAGAAAGAATATATAGGTCCACAATTATTTATCAGAGTTTTAGAAAATTTGATCCATAACCAGGTGCCATAGCCAAGCCTCCAATCCAAGCATCCAAGGGCATCACTTAATTACCTGAGAAAACGCGCTAAAAGTCAGCTTTCGCTGGTGAGATCATAGGTTTAAATTCATAACTAAATCAAGTGGACATATACGCAAAACTCTTGCTAGCTAGACTAGGCCTCAATCATCCAACCAAAACGAACCAACCAAATCGAATCAACCCTATAGGTACACGCTATAGCTTAAATCAATCAAATCAATAGCTTACCTAGCTCAAGTCTAGGCCTCGCTCTATAACCAATCCAATAGCTTACCTAGTTCGGGACCAGGCCTCGCTCAACAATCAATCAACAGCTTACCTAGTTCGGGACTAGGCCTCGCTCTATAACCAAATCAATAGCTTACCTAGTTCGGGACTAGGCCTCGCTCAATCCTACCTGGTTCTATAAGCATAGCAAGTTTTGAAATAAACAAAGCGATAATAGTCCACATAAAACATTTGCACGTTTCTCACCCCAAGTATTGAAAACAAAGTTCAAGAGTAAAAGTGGGGCTATGACTCACCTCAAGTCCAGCAATCCGCAAAAGAAATCGATAGATGAAAGACGTAAAGTAACTCAAATAACGGCAACTACAGACTCGGCACTTCCTAACAATATCAAACGCGTTCAGAATCATTTCCTCAAAATCAAATATTTCCAATCCCGAACGTATTCCATTTTACTTTCCAAAATCCATTTCTCGAATTATCCTCATAATAACTTGGAGTTTGACGTTTGGTATGCATACGGGTGGTGGGTCGACACAACTCAAACCAAGAAGTCACAACGGAAAGAAATAATAAACAATCTATAGGTCTAATATTAGCTCAATATATTATTTAAATAAATCATCGAAGTTTATCAAATCTGTCGATTTGGTAATCCCCCATATTTATTTACGTAATATATCACTCCAAGATTATACCCAACCTAAATCATATAGCACAAAGAATACTATATGGTAAGTATCGTAGTCCAATAAATTCCTATATATATCGTCAAATTTGCCAAATTCGTCAATTTAACCAACTCCACGAGATATTTAGTAATTCATTATCCTAATACACGTACCATAACCTATGGGCGTCGTAGGATACGATGCCCATTAATATACTCATTTTATATAGCTAAATAAACCATATTTAACCCGTCGATTAAATAAGTTACGCAGTTATAGAAAATGGATATATTAATCGTCATATATCCGTGACAACACAAAAGTCACATAATAAAATGAAGTCCACTTGGACTTAAGTGACCATAACCCCGTATAACTCGATAGTTTTCCTAATTTATTAAAAGACATGTTTTCATTTATTAATTATCCAACGTTTTAGATTTCGTCATCATTTATAGTTATTTATTTATAATAACACTCTCGATATTTATTACACTATTCACATAGTACAATAATTATCGTCACATTATTATAACGTCTACTCGTGATTGTTTTATTATTAATATATATATATATATATATATATATATATATATATATATATATATATATATATATATATATATATATATATATATATATATATATATATATATATATATGTCCGAGTCATCACCCTCGACTACGGCACCCGACTAACCTATCTCCGTCATCTAATTGACCGTCTCACAATCGGTCCCCAATACCATTTCGTCAACACAACTCCAAAATAATAGTCACACATTCAACAATAATATAGGACCGAAATCCAAGTATCACAACGGGTCCAAAAGACAATAACATGAATCACAACAAAAGAACATATATGTAACTAATCCCGGGTTGGTTTACCAAGCCAAACCCGAGCCAAAAGTCCCACTTGGGTCTCGACCATAACCACGAGTCAAAAGACTCGAACCCAAGACCACCTTAGGTCTTGTTATAAGCTCATTCGAGCATACCCAAGCTGCCAAACGGACCACATTGGGTCGCGACACTCAAACGACAACAACAATCATCAAATCGGTATCAATCTAGCCAAGAATCAAAATAACCAGACCAAGGGTCACATTAGGCACCCCAAACGAGCCAAAGATAGCATCACACCGAGACCATAGGGTCTCGGTTAAGCTCTAACGAGTCATACCCATGTCCAAACGCGACCCAACATCAAGATCGAGCACCAAACATGAGCAAATCGACACCCAAAGATACCAAACCATCAAATCCTTATATTTCTTTTGAAAACCCACTTGATTTACATGTGTATAACCAAAACCCACCAGAAAGATTAAATTTCGTGACCCTAGGTCACGATTTCGCCAAAAACACGAGTAAGAACTCGTCTCACCTTCGATTTCCCAAGACAAAAACGTGATAAACCTCAAAAACAAGAAGAAAATGATGATTTTTATGATCTAACGTGGTGATTTGGGGGGTATTTAGGCGCGTGTAATAGTAGATCGAGAAATAAATGAGATAGGGAGTTGATTGGTGGTGGTGGTGTTGATGGTGGAGCGACGGTGGCGGCGGCAGCCCCTTGGTGGCTAGGGTTTGGTGATGGTGTTGTTGGTATATTAGAGAGAGAGATGAAATGGTGAGAGTGTTGGGTTGTTTGTATGTTTATGTTTGTGTTTGTGTTGTGTGGGGGGGGGGGGGGGGTGTTAAAACCGGCCCTCAAGCCCAAAAAGGAAAAAAATAATTTTTTTTTAATAAAATGATAATAATAATAATAATAAGACTATTATTATAAAGGTGGGTGAGGTAACCCGATGTAAATAACGCGGACCAAACCCGAAACTCATTTAAAATAAACCGACTCTCTCGAACCAAACTCAAACCCAAAAATTTAAAATACCATAATACGTTCCAAAAATATATCAACCCGAATCATTCATTCAAAATATTAAACTTTTCGTTAGGTTATCCTAGTGCCGGAGTCAATGTAGTGCCAAATAAATATCTCAAAATGGATCACCACGAATATTCCATACCAAAACAATAATTCAAATTCAAATTTCATAAATAACGTACGGTTTAAAAATCACATTCCAACGTTTACAAATCTCATTACGAGTAAACTTTTCAATATTCTAAAAGTCATTAATTTTAAAGTAATGCGGGTTTTCAAAATGGCTCCCTAATTTGCCAGTTGTCACAAGACACTTTAGTGAGGGGTTTGTAACGAGATTATTGGCTACGAGGTTTTGGTTGTGAGGTTTATGTACTTTGCTTGATTAGTTTTTGTTTATGTAATTTCGAAAACCATCCATTTTGTATTCCATTTATCCATATGGTGTTTTAGATCAAAATCCTTTTTATAATAAGTAAACTAAGTTGAAGTATAAGTTTGTGATATGTTGATAACTCGTTAAAAAATTAGTTATAACCACAAACGTTGTCCACGAACAAATTGTTTTTTGAGCAACCAAAATCATGTCATTACTTTGATCACATGATTACAAGTTGATGCATTGGTTTCTCACCACAAGCACTTTGATGTCACAACTACAAACTTTATGTGGAAATCGTGGAGGGGGGGGGGGGTGAATACATTTTCCTTTTAAAATCTTAAAACGTTTTGTATCAAATTATGGATCAAGTTAAACGCAACATGAGAAGTGTGAATAATACATCTAAGTCCATTAGACCATATCATATAATTATACATCCTATCACAATATTAACTTCTATCTATAACACAATCAACATCAAAACAATATAAGCAACAACTAAGACACATATGCAATGATAGATATAAAACGATAAATGCGAGAATAAATGAAAAGAGATAAGAGAAAGGAAATGCAACCGGACACGATGATTTATAGTGGTTCGGCTACAAGGACACCTTCCTTGCCCTACTCCACTCCCCAAGTCACCTACTCGAGAGTTCACAACACTACTCAACAATCTCCCTTTAGGCGGAGAAAACTGTACACACCTTTGCTTACACCAATTTATGACACTAAGCAAAATGTCGAGTCCTAATGTTAGCTAGGACCAAACTCACGACACGACTTCGATCACTACACAACTTCTACACACGACTTCTTCACACTCCTACTTCTTCACAACTACACGACTTCGTCACGCCACTACTTCATCATGACTACATGACTTCTTCACACTCCTACTTTTTCACAACTACACGACTTCGTCACGCCACTACTTCATCATGACTACATGACTTCTTCATACTACTACTTCTTCACAAGTACACTACTTCTTACACACCCATTGACTCACTAGTAAGTAAGATCACCTTGATCTACTTCCACAAATTCACATCAATACTAACTGGACTCTAATACTTCTTTGACTTGATGATAAGAAATATTCTTCCCTTACACTTGAGGGATTGAGCTTGAATCACTTGGAAATAAAGCTTTATGATTAAATGATCAAAGGATTTAGAAAGATATGTAGGAAGGATTTAAACAGAAAGTTTGGAGTGCAAAAGCTTAAGAAAAAGTCCAGAAATGAACCAGTATTTATAGGCAAATTTGAAAGCTAAAGGAGCGTGGTCGGTCCCCTTAAATAGGGGCCGGTCCTTTTAATATTTATGGGGGCCGCCCTTATAACTAAGGGGGTCACCCAAAAAGTTCTTCCATAACTTTTGTTTTTTTGTGGTGAAGGTTTTTCCTGAAGATTATATCCGTTTTTTTAGTAGAAATTTGAATTCAAAATATTTATTTTGAATAAAAAATTTCTTATAAATACAAAAACATTTTGTATAAGTTTAAAAATGTTTGTCCCGCGTTATAAAAAATGAAAGGTTTCTAAAAAATAAAATTTCCTTTGATCATTCAACAAAATAAAGTTTGTTTGTTCATGCCTTTAGTGATTAATTGTTGGATGCAAACTTATTTGTTGTTGAAGCATACTTGAGACACAGAGAGATGTTGTCGTATGAATGCATAGATGATTTGTGATCATGGGTAACTTAAACACTTTACGTTATGTGTTGTAACTTACATCTTTGTCATCATTAAAACAAGAAAAGGATGTTTAGATTAAATATCGTAATATTTATGCCAACACTTTACTCCACATCTCATACACATCGTGTCATCTGCTTAATTATTAATGGCTTCTTTAATGAAGAATTATATAATTTGAGCTACAGCTAAATCTATGACAGACCACCACCATAACTTGTAACATTCTTGAGTTATCGAACGAATTAAACCTATTTAGGTACACCATCTTTTAATATCATGTTCATTTACCTCACAAGAATGTACGATTCCTTTGTAACCTTCAAGAGCAGAATATATCACAATTAGAATTAGCATGAGCTTCATCTATGAAGATTTTCTCAGGTACTTCTCTTTCACTACCTTAACCTACAAAACCGCCCATGTCATCTCGGCACTAAACAAGCACATAACTTCCCAAGGTGTCATTTCCCGTGTTTTGCTAACTCTTGAAAGCCGACCTTTTTTTTCATCGCGACACTTAATTGTGAAATTATTATCCACAATAACCAATCATCTCAATCATGAAGTAAACCATCAACATTCCTACAAATTAATTAGCTACCACAAGTTGAGTAGCATGATCATTCTCCTTATATACATCATCCTCTTCTTTATCATCATTTTCCATAGTTGTCCATTGAAATTTAAATTGATTAATCATATGACCAATTCTTTGATTCTCCACAAGTAGGTTGCTACCTATTCTTAAAAAAAGCAATTCAGAATTTTTCTCCTGTCAAAACTTGGATTATACTGTAAGAACCCGAAAATTTCAAGTTATTTATTTCTTGTAAGACCGAAAAAAATTATTATTTAATGAGATTACTGAATTGTTTCACTTATTCTCATATTTAAATTTCCGCTTTCGTTATACTATAAAGCAACGGCGAATATTACCAAACAAACCATGTGGTGAACTCATATTCTATTTCACTAAAAACACACGCGTACCGACACCGCGATAGTATGGCATAAAAATTAATAATCAAATATCGGGACTCATCTAAACCCGAGGTTCGTTTAATTCACCCCCGAGCTTTTCAAAGTCAAAAGAAATACCCTCATACCTCACCTTTTATTTAACTTACCCTTAATTACTTTTACTAATAAATACACAAACAAAAGTATTACAAAAAAAAAAAAAAAAAAAAAAAAAAAAAAAAAAAAAAATCGGATGGGATAAAAGAAATAACAAAAGCAGAAAAATCAAAAAAAAGGATGAACACTCATCCCCTTTCCCAGCCTCGTGTCACACACCCTCCACTTTCACGCATCATCCCTTTCTTCTCTTCCAAATCCACTCCTCTGCACCTAGCATCACTATCAACGTAATAAATTCGGATTTGGCTTGAATCGATGGAAACAAGGGTTCTAATAGTAGTCACTATCACACACGGGAACGCCCCCTTTGTCCAGATCTTGGAGACAAACGCTAGCCCCAATGGATGACTAGGCGATGATAAACCCTTCCCCTTTTTGGCTACAAGATCAACTAATCTAAGGAAAAGATGGAATCAAAGCCCCCTAGTATTAACTCTATATATACCTCTCGATTTCCATGGGCTTTCCACACATCCTACAAATTTCACAATCATAATACTAGTAGCTTTTTGAGAGAGAGATTCCTGAAGTCCAAGGGTGTGTGGATCGTTTGTGGAATCAGAATCGAGCCTTGTTTGTTTTTAATCTTCCTTGTAATCGACTCCTAGTTGGTAACCTTTTTTTCTCCTTTGTTCTTCTTCTTTTAATTCGAACCTGTAATTGTTTTTCTTTGGTGTTAAGTAGTTTTGATTTGTTTTGCCTCATGGGTTTCTGTTGCGAATCGATTTAGCTTTGATGTTAAGTCTTAATATTATTATGTTTGTGTGGCTTAAGAACTAAAAACCAGTTTTAATATGGCTTTTGTTTGATTCCTAAACTTGTTTTGATCCCAGCCGTTTGTGGGAATCGTTAGGATAGCCTTACCTGTTGTTTGTTGAGCCGTGGTTGAACCGAGAGAGACACCTTTAGGGTCTCAGTTTGCTATGTTGCTTGACACCATGAACCAGAGCGCCAAGTTGCTTCACTTCTATGCTCACATGTAAATATTTCGAGATTGAATGTTGATTCGCGAGATGGTTTTAGTTGTGGACAAGATCCATCGGTTGAGCGCCTAGTTGCTTCACTTCTATGCTCACATGTAAATATGCACGCGTTACTTGTTTATCTCGACTTATTACTTCGTGACTCAAACGGCTCGACTCGCTCTTGACTCATTATTGCTCCGTATTAATTCACAACATATTTTAAATCTACTAAACGTAATTACTAAACATGTTTTACCACAGAAAAAAATAAATCATAACAATGAACTAGACTTAAATTTCAAACTTCTAGTCGTTATTTTCACCTAAGCAACCCAACGAAATGTATTAAACCTACTTTATAACCAAATCGTATAAACGGATTTCCTAAAATGCATATTACGTTCAAAACCTAAATATTCTCAACACATACAAAGCTATAAACCATTATATAAACTATACTAAAAAATTTAACTATTTAAGTCATTAGTCAATATTTTATAAAGCATTAAACGGAAATTATTTTGACATCTAGTCACCACGTATAATAAAAACATATACTTAAGTCATGCTTGATTTTCTAAAATTTTTACACTTATAATTTATAAGTAATTTTAAATACAAATGTTTTTAGTAAAACTATTATATCAAAATTTATAAACACTTTGTTTCTTTACAAATATATATATATATATATATATATATATATATATATATATATATATATATATATATATATATATATATATATATATACCTTTTAAACAACGTCTCAAAACCCAACCTCACTTATTGCCATTTTTCGTACATCTCATCTTTCGGTCATTGTCGAGCTATATATGTATATGTCCTCGCTATTCGTTCTTCGTCTACTTATGTACGTGTACACTTCTAAGAGCCGATATTTACAAAACTATTTTCAAACTTAATCCATGCCACACAAGCAACAATATCGTTTTGAAAATTTATCGAGTCCTAAGCTAGAATTATGAACTAAACTATGCCATACTAATCTAGGTCACGCGTCGGAGCTACCACCTACCATTTGACTCTATTGCATTACTGCTACCATTGCTAAGGTGAGTTCATAGTCCACTTTTTACTATGTTTTCAAATCCCGTGGGGAGATACATGCTATAAATCTGAACACAAGTGTTTTCCTGTATGCTATCCTGAATGATATTGCCTAAGTTACCGCTTTTGCCAAAAGTCCCTCATATCATGAACCATTAATCACTTGCGAGTGAACGCGAATATAGTGAATAGATCTATTGGCAGTTGATGCCCCATTTGAAGTTAGCCTGGGATGGTAACCGAATGCACTATATTCGAATAACTTAGGAACTAGCAAACTCCTATTACCCGAGGGCCCTATTACCTGCATCATATTATTATGTATAGGCTTCTATCCCATAAGATTTTTATATATCTCTTTGGCAGCATAACAGTGTTAAGGTTTGCCTGTCATGAGGTTTAGTGCAATATCGTACATTACGATGTTACTGTTTTACTACTTTTTGGCTTGTTTTCAAATTATTACAACTTAAACACTGTGGATTCACTCAACCTTTGTGTTGACCCTTTTAGCATGTTTTATCTCAGGTAACTAAATAGCATCTATGGCACGGAGTGGATCAGGGCGCCCTTTTGGATTTCACCTAGAAATGTTATCATTCACTTTTATTCAAAACATTTTCATTATGTATTTCTAAACTCTTTAAACCCGTTGTGGCTACTCTGATTTTATGCTTGATGAATGATAACAAATTTTCTCAAAACAACTCTTTTATGTCGTTTTCTATGATTATGGCAATGTTTCTATGAAGTAATGCCCCGATTAGACTTTCGCTGCTTCCGTTCGATTTTCGGGGTGTTACAGATTGGTATCAGAGCCATGGTTATAGAGAACCAAGTGTATTTTCAAAACACTGGACTATAACCACATTTCAAAATAAACTATTTTACATCTTACTACCTTCCCTCTGTGCCCACACGTTACGAATATCATGCATAGAGATTTGTTTAGTAGATGATGCATAAGTTATAAACATCATGACTAGTAAATGTTTAACATTATTTATACTAAAAGGCTTATTTTATTTTATTTTTAGGATGTTATAGTACCATGTCACCCCCGGTCATTATCCTGTCTGACAGTGATGACATACCCCCGACATCATCCCATATCCCTACTATCATCCTATCCGATGTTACCTTACCTGTTTCCCTCGTTGTCCCCTCTGATGTCCCATCCGGGAATGCTTCCGGAGAGACGGAGCCCTTCGAGGAGGGTGAAGTCGCTCCAACACCTCTTGACTCATTTGCTGATGGACCACTTTACTGTCCCCTCATTGGACCCATGACATATGATCAGTACCTCCATGACCAGTACCTTCAGTCACAGCAGTTCTTGGCAGCTGATGATTGCCCCACCCCACTTCCTAGTCATCATTCTGGATCAAATGCTGATAGCGAGTCATCCGACTCAGATACTTCTGATACTGCTACATCCACTCCACCCCCACCACCGCCTGCCCCGGCTCGCCGGTGCAAGCAAGTACGTTTCCTTTAGCCTTTTGAGCCTGAGCCTTTTGAAAAAAGGTTCAAGTACTATCCATATGGACCTACCCACCGTTTCACTGCTCGTAAAAGAGCACGTGCTCCACCTGCTGTTGTAGCACCACCCCTACCACTTTCTCCTTCCCCACCATCCTCACCATCACCACTAGTTTCACCAACATCTACCTTATCCCCGCCTCATCCTTACATGCTACCTACCTTCACCACTGAGACTTTCCCACCTATGCCACCACCTATTGTGTTTTACTCTCAGACTACTACTGTGCCCATACCACCTCCCACTTCATCCCCTGTTCCTACACCCCCAACTGCTGCCACTGAGACTGTTCCCTCACCTGATACCCATGAGGGGGATGATGCCCAGAGTTGGTCATATCTGCCAGAGGCTATTCGTCGCTGGAGATTTTTGGAGGGATCTCCGGGAGCATCAGAGCTTGGGAAGAGTTCTACACCCGTGCTACCAGTCACCGGAGAGCCGGTGCATCACACTGTTCCATTGCTAGCAGCCAGACTAGTCAGACACGAGGATCGGATTGATGATATCGTGGGTGTCGTGGAGGAGATTTCTTTTGAGCGGGTGGAGAACATGGAGGAGGAGGTGACTAACCTTGTAGTTCATAGGGTGGCTTTGAAGCAGGTGTTCCAGATGATGGGCATCGAGTTGGTGGAGACTATGGATACAATTGCTGAGATGGGCCACAGACTGGACGCCCAGAGCCATGAGATGCAGGGTCAGAGAGAGATTTCAGTGATTACACAGCAGATGCTGGAGCATCAGGCTCAGGAGCTAGCTGCTACTACTGCTACGGTTCATGCACTCAGAGTATCCCTTGAGGAGGTGCGAGCCCGAGAGAGAGAGAGAGAGCTAGAGATGCAGAGATGTTAGGGATGATTCGGATTATTCGAGATTTGAAGAAGAGGTTAGGAGGCACATCTAGAGCCCCATAGATCTATGACATATCACTGCATGCATAGACATCTAGCTTGCCTTGTGCGGTATTAATAATGTTGTATCTTGTTATTTTGAACAATGTATTAGATTATTAAAACCTCGTGTTGGTTATGATTGTATTGTATGGATATTGATTTATGTTGTTCTAGTATTTGATCTTATGTTATGATACTCTCGTGTACCACCATGTTGTGACTCATTATGAATGTCATGTATGTTATGAATTTTTTTTCAAGCATGTCGTGATAATTATTATGATTAATATGGTTGTGTTGGTGATGATGTACTCATTGTATGATTGAATAGATTATGTAATAACCTCAACTATTATGGGTTTGATTGTGATGATTCACTATATTGTGTTGATCTTGGTAACAATATTCTCAAGTGTGTATTGCGACTTTCTTTTTAGAAGGATGGCTCCTCGTAAGAAGGCAACAAAAAAACCCCTATGACTCTAGCTGCTATTCAAAAGTTGATAGCTGACAATATTGCGGCCGCATTAGGAGAGCAAGCGGCGGCTATGGCACGTTCCAGCAGTACAAATAGGCCAAATGGAGAGGGCGAGACATCTGGGACACGCAAGTGCACTTACAAGGATTTTATGGCTTGCAAACCTACTTACTTTAAGGGGACTGAAGGAGTGTCTGAACTTGCTCGTTGGTTTGAGCGCTCTAAAACAGTATTCTCAAGGAGCGGATGCTCTAATGACTGCAATGTCTCATTTGCTACTGGTACGCTACTAGAAGATGCCTTATCCTGGTGGAACACTACTGCACAAAACATGGGCATAGAGGAAGCCTACCAGATCACTTGGGCTGACTTCAAGCAAAGGATGCTAAGGAAATACTGCACCCGCACCGAGATCAGGAAACTGGAAGAGGAGTTTGATCGCTTAGTGGTAAAAGGAGTTGATATTAAGACTTATGATCGAAGGTTTCAAGAACTAGCTGTGCTATGCCCAACCAAGGTGCCAGACATTGAGAAAACACTGGAAAAGTATGTGGAAGGTCTGCCTAGGAGCATAGAAGGGGATGTTACTGCATCCAAATCTCAAACACTAGAAGAGGCTATGGAAATTGCTCAGAGACTATTGGAAAGAGAGATCAAACACGGTCAGACCCATGGCAACAACGATCATAAACGAAAATTTGATGATCGAAGAAACAACCACAAAAACAACCCTCCCCATAACAACAATAACAACAACAACTACAACCGCAACCACAACCAACAGAATCGCCGGCAGGAAGCCGCCAGGGCTTACGTTGCCACACCCACTGGAGCTAAAGGCTATGCTGGACTCGCTCCTATGTGTAACCGATGCAGACTACATCACAATGGACCCTGTTACGTTAAGTGTGGGAAATGCCAGAGAACCGGACACCAGACTCGAGACTGTAAGGCCACTGGCGCCAACTTGCAACCAGTGGCCGTGGTGTGCCATGGATGTGGTGAAGGGGCACTACAAGAACCGGTGTTCGAAACAGACTGCCAACCAGAACAACAATGCTCGTGGACGAGTTTATGTAATGGGAGAGGGGAATGACCAGCAAGGCCCAGACATAGTCACGGGTACGTTTCCACTCAACAAACATCTTGCTAGAGTTTTATTTGATTCTGGGGCCGATAGAAGTTTCGTTTCCATTGCATTTGCATCTCTACTTAACCGCACCCCAACCAAGTTAGACACCATTTGTGAAATTGAATTAGCCAACGGGGAACTTGAGAGCACTAACACCATAGTCTGAGGTTGTACCTTACTCTTACTTGACCAACCCTTCGAAATCGATCTTATGCCTGTTAAGCTTGGTAGTTTTGACGTCGTTATCGGAATGGATTGGTTATCCAAGAACCATGCTAGGATCTTTTATGATGAAAAGGCCGTTCACATTCCGTTTCAAGGTAACACCCTAATCGTTCATGGCGAACATAGTAAGACTCGTTTCAGCATCATATCCTTCGTCAAGACGGTAAAGTATATCGATAGAGGATGTCACGCCTTTTTGGTACAAGTGACAGAAAAAAAAGTCAGAAGAAAAACATCCTGAAGATGTGCCTGTAGTAAGGGACTTTCTTGAGGTATTTCCCGAGGAGTTGCCTGGCCTCCCACCACTTCGCCAAGTGGAATTTCAGATTGACTTATTACCAGGAGCCGCGCCAGTGGCGAGAGCACCATATAGGTTGGCGCCATCTGAAATGGAAGAGTTATCTTAACAATTACAAGAGTTGTCGGAGAAAGGATTTATTCACCCAAGTTCTTCACCTTGGGGACCCCCGGTGTTATTCGTTAAGAAGAAAGATGGATCTTTTCGGATGTGTATTGACTACCGTGAGTTGAATAAACTTACCGTGAAGAATTGATATCCATTGCCCAGAATCGACAACTTATTTGACCAGCTACAAGGATTGAGCGTTTACTCGAAGATTGACCTAAGGTCAGGCTATCATCAACTGAGAGTTAGGGAAGAAGACATCCCTAAGACAACTTTCAGAACACGATATGGTCACTACGAATTCCAAGTAATGCCCTTCGGTTTAACTAATGCACCAGCGGTGTTTATAGACCTAATGAACCATGTGTGCAAACCCTACTTGGACAAGTTTGTAATTGTATTCATCGATGATATCCTCATTTACTCCCGAAGTAAAGAAGAGCACGCGAAACACTTGAAGACCCTCATGGAGTTGCTCAAAGAAGAGAAGTTATATGCAAAATTTTCCAAGTGTGATTTTTGGATTGAGAAAGTACAATTTCTGGGACACGTGATCGACAGTAAAGGTATTCATGTAGACCCCGCAAAGGTTGAAGCGGTTAGGAATTGGGCATCTCCTGCAAGTCCTACGGAGATCCGTCAATTCTTAGGTCTTGCTGGATACTACCGGAGATTTATCGAAGGTTTCTCGAAGATCGCCAAACCTTTGACAGAACTAACTCAAAAGAAGAAGTTTGACTGGGGAGAAGAGCAAGAGTCGTCATTCCAACTCTTGAAACAAAAACTTTATGAAGCTACAATCTTAGCACTACCTGAAGGAAGTGAAGACTTCGTAGTATACTGCGATGCATCGTACCAGGGCTTAGGCGCCGTGTTGATGCAAAAGACTAAAGTGATCGCGTATGCTTCCCGATAGCTCAAAACTCACGAGAAGAACTACACCATGATGCGTGGGAATCGCAACAGGCTTTACCTCTCGAGGGATCTCGAGAAGCTTACAACCCCCACCAAGCAGTGTACCTGATCGTTGTAGTATAGTATAGTGACAAGTACCGGGGGATTGATCGTTCAGCTTAGGAATAGTGTCGCTAGGATTAGAAAGCCTAAATACTAGTTCTAAAGGTGAGGGATGATTATTTTTGTGTTTTTATATTTTATGAAAAGCAATTAAAAATCTCGGGTTTGAAGGATTTGGGCGGAATTAGTTGCTATTCAACTAACCCAATACTAAGATGCAATCAAAATAAAATACTAAAAATGAAAATAAACTTAATTTATACTAAGGTTGTGAGCAGTAATTGGAGAAAATGTGTTTACTTAGATTTCACTACTCCCTAGATATCTTTTACATGTTAATTACTTGTTATAATTGCATGGATGATGGATCGTATTCCTTAATACCATTCATGGGGTGGTACACATAACTCCCCAATTCTATGAGCTCTTATCTCCTCCTACACCATGCCCAGCACAACTATAGGGATTGTAAACAGTGGCTCATGCATTAAATACAACCAATAAAGACCTAGTGCGCGTTGGTTCATGTTTCTTAAGACGTTCAAGCATGTTACCAATTGGAGATCTGCCAGTTTTCTTAAACCTAACATATAAATCATTCATCCAAGACAAGAATAAACAAGTAATCAACACATAATTAACATCTAGGTTTCATTAGATCTAAGCAAACACAAGATAGATCTAGCCTAGCATGATGGAATTAAGATAAGAACAAGATATAGACAACCAACACATAGACATATTGATTGAATTAGAAGAACACTTATCTTGATTAAACATGCAAGGTATCAAGGGGTTGGAACCCTTGAAAAACCTGTAAAGTTACACCAAAATCGTACTTAGGGTTTCTCCCAAAACTTCTCTCCTTAAATGTGAAAAATTAGAAAACTATATATAGGAAAAGGGGTCTGACGGCGTCAAGACCAATTAGGTGACGCCGTCACCTCGCCGCCAAAACTCTTCTCGGACTGCCTAGATCTACATTTGACGCCGTCAAGTACAAATCACTTCCAGGCCGTCATGACTTTTACTCTTGACGCCCTACCATCATGACGCCGTCAAATCTCTTCTGGATCGTCATGGAATTTTACTCTTGACGCCGTCAGGGAACTACTCTTGACACCGTCACCTACTGTTCCCAGCATGGAAAATTAAGACTTTGGCGTTTTCTTCATTTTTATGCTCCAAAAACGTCCGAATTGCTTCCTTTTCCAGATTTCACTCCCAAAGTACCTAAAATCACAAAAGGAACGATTTAGGGCAATATTTGATCAAATAAATTCGGATTCGGGCTTAAATGACCCCCTAAAAACGGATCATTTTTCGCCTCATCATATATCCTTACACTTGAGATTTGCTTGTCCTCAAGCAAATGTGCTTTTATTCTACTCAAAAGACAAGTTAGGGGTCATTTAACACTAATATAAAAGTAATTACAACAAATAATCGTTCCACTAAAGACCAATAGACAAGCACGGAGGTCATACACAAGCACCTCACAAATAGTGTTTAGATACTCACATCTCTCGGGTGTAATAAAGTGTAAATTACAATATGGAAACGGAAGATATCTCTCACTACCTGTCATAGCAAAATAGATTACCATAGGCTTGGGAAAGGATCAAACCTCCACCACATGGCGTAAGCACCTAGGATAAACTATCAAAGAGGTCTTTTAAAGGGTTGTAACGTTAGGTGTAGGGATATGAAATACAGGGTTTTGTTGGATAAAGGAAGTTTTACTGGTGGCGAGTTAACAATCTTGGTGAATTACATGTACAATGTGGCGTTGCTAAGCCAAGACTAGACTCGACTTAAGCTAATAAATGAAAAATAACAAAAACATAAAATGAACATAGAATAAAAAGGGATGGTAGTCCGTATGTTTTTTTCTTTTTTTTTTTTCTTTTTCTATATTTTTTTTTTCTTTTTTTTTTCATACACTCTTACCCTACCATCCAAAATAGTACATCATAGGGGATGAACATTTCCCTTACAATTGAATCTTTACATACTTTACATTAAACTAATCTAATGACTCGAATTAAGAGAATCAAAACACTTGGAGCACTTTTAAGATTAACGTACATATGGGGGTAATAAATTATGTTCTTCCCCATTACTCCATAAAATAAGTACTTACCCATGAGTCCCAATCGTCCCAAAACAATATGTACAAGGATATGACTCGACTTAGCAACCATGTAATCAATTAGAAAGTTAACTTAGGGTTTAACAAATAAGAATAATGCACTAAAAATGGGCGCATACACGGAAGGCTAAGGCGATTTGGTTGTACATTTAAGTGGGGTGTAACAAATTCTTCCTTTAAGTAAAATGCTTAAAGTTAGAAACGAAAAGATAGGCTCGGAGGGGTGTACTAGGGGTTTCGTGTACTAAAAATGAGTACAACGCTAAGGGTGTGGGAAAATTAGTTGACTTAACTAGCCAAGTAATATGACTTAAATGGTCAAGTAATTATGATACGGGTTTAACACAAGGGTAATCCTAATGCCTCTTATCATGTAGTAAATCCTACCACACGAATGTAGTCTCACTAGCGGTCTCGGGATGCATCACTAACGCAAGTTCTAGAATCTAAATGCTACCGGTACACTCATAAGCACTAATTGTAAATGTTTTTCCTATCAAATCTAAAGGCGAACCTCACATATTTGGGTGGAAAATTTTTCTGAATATACGGTTATGTGCTAGTCATACAATCTCCTATCCATGAGACGCTTGCTATGGCTAAAGTTTCACTCCTAAATGTTGTAAAAAATTTTAAATTTGGCGCTAAAATTGCACTAACAAGTATTTCTCATAGTTTTATTACACATATACCATCAAACAAAACAAACTCAAGCGAAAGTGCATATGTAAGGTATCATCTTTTTACCCTCCCCTTACACTTAAGATGAACATTGTCCCCAATGTTCAAGTAAAGAATGTAAAAGTGAAAAAGTAAAGAGAATGAAATCAAATACTCCCCTGATTCGCTCGGTATGGATAATAAGGTGGCCAGGTTAAATCTTCCTCCAAGAAAATGAACGATCAAAGCTTCCCTTCCAGAATATAAATCATCTTCTTGTCATACATAACCTGTAAAACCTGACAAAATATACAAGACAACCTCGTGTAAAATCGCCTGGAGATTATAAAACTTAATAATTCACAAAAACCATAAGACTCCGTTAGAAAAACAAAACAGGTAAAATTTCCAGATTTTTACACCTGACGCCGTCAAGAGTAAACTCCTGACGCCGTCAGAATTGACCTGCAGAAATTCTTATGTTAAGTTTCCGGAAAATTTCTGGAAAAACTTGGTCCTACTTCCTGGAAAATCCTGCAAAACTTCATTATGACTCAATACAAGCATTTGACTCTAACAAGTACGAATATACATGTTCACTTAATATTGTGGAGAATCATGATCGGTTTGTTTCTTAAAAACATATCTGGGGTTTCCCCTTACACTTATCTTTTGCAAAAATACTTTTAGGTGGAGTTAAGACTAGGCCAAAACAACAAAGTAAAGTATTTCCACTATTTAGTTTAGAAACATGATCTACTAACAATAAAAATTAAGCATGCATACGGAAACAAATAACAAACAAACAAATAAAATCACACAAAACATGGGTTGCCTCCCAAGAAGCGCTTTTCTTTATTTACGAGTCTTGTAGCTAGACTCAAGGTCCTGGGTTACTACGTGACTTCATCATTGGTTCCATTCTCTAGGTCGTCTTCTAAACCAGTATCGCTTTCATAGTGTAAGTACTGCGGGTCTTCGAACTCGAAAACATCTTGTCGATACTTAGAACCAAGCTTACTAACATTTTTAAAGAATCCACATGATAAATCATAAATGTTTTTACACCCTCTCCTAACGTCTTCATCACACAAAATAAGTTGGGAACTCATCTTATCAAGCCCGTCACAATCGATTTCCTTAAGGTCTTTTCTCTTATATGGCGTTTGGTATGAAATCCGCCTAATCCCATCAGTGAAGGTCATGATTCCGTTCAAGTCATCCACTATCAAATTAGTGATTTCACAAAAAGGTGCTCCCAAAACTACTTGTGATAACCTGGGGTCGACATAGTCTTCTATGTTATCCACAATCGTGAATTCCATAGTGAATGTCATATTTCCTACGAACACCTGGATTTCATGATCCTTACCAACCACTTTCTCTCCCATGTAAATCATCCCCCATCTGCAGATATTGTTATAATGGAACAATGACATAAAATTCTTTGGCAGGAATACATTAATGTAGATGTTATCGAAGTACTTATGACCGATCATGCAGGGGATTTTGAGATTATTCGGATCACGCCGTCTTATCTTCCCCGACTCTCCATCCTTTGACCCATATAGATTCCCCTCAAGGGAGGGACGATACTCGTACACCTCCTCATTATCCCTATGAAAAATTACCTTCCTAACACCATTGGTGAGTAATACACTACCATCTTTCTCATCAAGGATTGCTCCCGATTCATTGATAAATGGTGTCCCAAGGACAAGGTTGGTTAACGTTTGATTGGTGAGAGGGTCCACGTCATCAACCACGGTGAGGTCAGTATTGTAAACGAGCTCTCCAATCCTAATTGATAAATTTTCTATTACTCTCTCGCACACGATGCGTTCTGGGAAGGTTTCATGGTATAGGGAAAGGGGGATTATGTTGACTGGGAAGCCAGGATCTATATGACTATCGGTTAAGAGCTTTTCCTTAATGGTACAGGGGATCTTGAAAACTTTAGGGTTACTTTCCTTAGTCTTATCGCTACTCCCATTAATAACATCCTCCATTTTTCTCTCGGGTTCTTCTATAATAGATTTACCCAAAATGGTTGGATTTCTCTCATGCTCTTCCGATTTCTCTTTCCCTTCATCCGGTTTGCCGGATTCTTGCGTGGTGTATTGCTCCGGTGAGTTGGTAGGTTTTTTGGCCGAATCATGGTCTACCCTTGAGGTCTCATCTTTAGCTGTCCGACTGAATTTGTTAGTTTGTTGTTGGGTTGGGTTGGGTGTTGAAGCAGATATCGTGGTGATGGTGTTTACAAAGTGGATTGGTCCTAGGGGGTTGACAGGTTCTTTTCCTTTAGGAGATAGATGTTTGGATAACTTGCTAGGACTTTTTATTTTCACAGGGGAGGTTGGTGGACTCATGACGGTTGCAGATTTAACCTCATCAACGTGAATGGGCTTATTATCAACATGCTCTTTGATAGCAGTCAACAGATTACAAATCTTGTTGTTCACATCAGCCTGTTGTTGTCTAAATTTGGCCTCGAGCGTAGCGAGCTGTAATTCTTGTGATAGAATGAATTTTTTTGAAGTATCTTCACAGCTT
The DNA here is from genome assembly GCA_030686995.1 of Artemisia argyi. NCBI lineage: Eukaryota > Viridiplantae > Streptophyta > Magnoliopsida > Asterales > Asteraceae > Artemisia > Artemisia argyi. Next base: position 531,024 of record JARVZY010002382.1, on the reverse strand, counting down.
TGCCTAGGAATGCCTTGTGATGGAAAATGCTCGGACCAAGTGAGTGGTGAGGAGTCATTGAAGGATACGCTTCGCGTTTGGTACCCTCTGAAATTAGGTTTATCCTTCCATGCCTCATAGGCTTCGCCAAAAGTTCGAGGACCCTGACCTACGTGTGATGATGTGAATTCGTTATAAGCACGTTTTGGAAGTTCCATGCAGTTATGAGTCTCATGAGGGCCATTGCATAGTTTGCATGTAGAAGCGATTCTGCTTACTTGGCTTGAAGGTTTTTGAGCTTCGTAAGATTTCATGAGAGACTTGACTCGACCTTCAAGTTCCATGATCTTACGGTAGGGAGTGCTAGAATCGTTCGAAGGCAAAGATATTGCCTTGACTGCTTTGTTCAAGTCACGGGGATCATTCCAACTTTCGTTGTCATAGAGAGCAAGATCTTCTATGAGTTCCCATGATTGTTCCGCACTAAGATCACGTAGCTTACCACCGGCCGATTGGTCAATGGCTCACCTCGTGGAGATGTCGATATGGTCATAAAAAATTTGGACTTGGAGCCAAAGATCTATGCCATGATGAGGGACTTTTTGGAGTAAGTCCTTGAAACGAGTCCATGCTTCATAAAGAGATTCATTTTGACGTTGTTGGAACATCAAGATGTCATTTCTAAGCTTAGTAGTTCTCCCCGGTGGGAAAAATTGAGCAAGGAAACGAGTGGTGAGATCATCCCATGTGGTGATGGATCCCGCGGGTAAACGCTCAAGCCATTGACTAGCTTGATCCCGTAGAGAGAATTGGAATAGGCGTAAACGGGTGGTCTCTCTAGTTTCAACACCTGGTCTATGGAATCTACGATTTTGAGAAAGTCCTTAAGATGTTGGTTTGGATCTTCAGAACGAAGTCCATGGAAAGCACATCCGCTTTGCACCAACCGGATGGTGTCGGATCGCAAGGGGGTCACATTGGCTCCGGTGAGCTCAATGGTGTTTTGGTAGCCTTGGTGGCTAGGTCGGGAATACTCTCCTAAGGTTCGGGGCCTAAGGGGTTCTAATGGTGGGTTTTGTTGTGGTGGGATGAAGGGTTCAAAGATGTTACCACCTTCCATGATGTCGGATGGTAAAGAGTTACGAACAAAAGCACAAAGAAATGAGATAGACTAAAGAAAACCTAAAAATAAAAATAAAATCTTACTAGAAAGGAATCTAGCAAGTAAACCTAATACAAAGAAATTCTAACCTAGACAATAACTATTCCCCGGGCTGCGGCGCCAAAAACTTGATGCTTGGGAATCGCAACAGGCTTTACCTCTCGAGGGATCTCGAGAAGCTTACAACCCCCACCAGGCAGTGTACCTGATCGTTGTAGTATAGTATAGTGACAAGTACCGGGGGATTGATCGTTCAGCTTAGGAATAGTGTCGCTAGGATTAGAAAGCCTAAATACTAGTTCTAAAGGTGAGGGATGATTATTTTTGTGTTTTTATATTTTATGAAAAGCAATTAAAAATCTCGGGTTTGAAGGATTTGGGCGGAATTAGTTACTATTCAACTAACCCAATACTAAGATGCAATCAAAATAAAATACTAAAAATGAAAATAAACTTAATTTATACTAAGGTTGTGAGCAGTAATTGGAGAAAATGTGTTTACTTAGATTTCACTACTCCCTAGACATCTTTTACACGTTAATTACTTGTTATAATTGCATGGATGACGGATCGTATTCCTTAATACCATTCATGGGGTGGCACACATAACTCCCCAATTCTATGAGCTCTTATCTCCTCCTACACCATGCCCAACACAACTATAGGGATTGTAAACAGTGGCTCATGCATTAAATACAACCAATAAAGACCTAGTGCGCGTTGGTTCATGTTTCTTAAGACGTTCAAGCATGTTACCAATTGGAGATCTGCCAGTTTTCCTAAGCCTAACATATAAATCATTCATCCAAGACAAGAATAAACAAGTAATCAACACATAATTAACATCTAGGTTTCATTAGATCTAAGCAAACACAAGATAGATCTAGCCTAGCATGATGGAATTAAGATAAGAACAAGATATAGACAACCAACACATAGACATATTGATTGAATTAGAAGAACACTTATCTTGATTAAACATGCAAGGTATCAAGGGGTTGGAACCCTTGAAAAACCTGTAAAGTTACACCAAAATCGTACTTAGGGTTTCTCCCAAAACTTCTCTCCTTAAATGTGAAAAATTAGAAAACTAAATATAGGAAAAGGGGTCTGACGGCGTCAAGACCAATTAAGTGACGCCGTCACCTCGCCGCCAAAACTCTTCTCGGACTGCCTAGATCTACATTTGACGCCGTCAAGTACAAATCACTTCCAGGCCGTCATGACTTTTACTCTTGACGCCCTACCATCATGACGCCGTCAAATCTCTTCTGGATCGTCATGGAATTTTACTCTTGACGCCGTCAGGGAACTACTCTTGACGCCGTCACCTACTGTTCCCAGCATGGAAAATTAAGACTTTGGCGTTTTCTTTATTTTTATGCTCCAAAAACGTCCGAATTGCTTCCTTTTCCAGATTTCACTCCCAAAGTACCTAAAATCACAAAAGGAACGATTTAGGGCAATATTTGATCAAATAAATTCGGATTCGGGCTTAAATGACCCCCTAAAAACGGATCATTTTTCGCCTCATCACACCACCCATGATCTTGAACTAGGAGCGGTAGTATTTGTTGTTGAGACTTAAGACCATGATAGATCTTTGAGCACTCGTGGATTGTTAGTTATGTTAATGTAATCACTAACACACTAATAGATAATCTCTGTAACTTGTATTTTAAAGCGGAAACAAACACAAGTTTTAACAACTGAATACTAAGAACAATTGATCCTCTATGGATCTTTTCAATAATAATGAAAGTGTTTTCTAAAAATGTATATTCAATACATAATCTTGTGTTCCTTTTATACACAAGGAACCCTAAACCGTTTCACAAGAAACGTATATTCTAAAAACTTCTAAAAGATATGCATTATCACTTCCTAAATAAACTCATGCATATCCTAACTAAAATACATAAAATACGGAATAACTATATCCGCAGGAACTAATAATGCTGAAACTAGACTTCAGCAGAAACACTCTGTCAGCAGAATCTGTCTCTTCAGCAGTAACCATCAGTAGAATTCTTACTTAGTAGAATTCCCAACAATCCTCCCCTAATCTTGAATTTGACATGGTTAAGTTCAAGATTCTTGATAGATCTATAAAATTACATACCAAGAGGATTGAAATCTAACATCATCAGCAAAGAATCATCATCAGCAGGATCTCTATGATCAGCACATACTTGAAAATTCCATTCTTTGCAGCAACAAATGACCAAATGTACATCAAAACAAATTAGTTTCATGCTATTCTCATCACATCCAGGTGTGTTAACTCCTGTGAGAGGTGAATCATTGAAAATAATGGATTTGATGTCTCTTTACCAATAGTCATCACTACTGGAGTAGCCAAATGTTTCAGTTCAAAAACTATGGTACACTGATGACCATATGATTTTTAGCAAATCATCAGCTTTAAACGGATTTGAGTTGTCTTTACCTGTAGCCGTTTGCTCAGGACTAGTCAATTATTTGGTTTGGATAAATCACCTTGGTCAATTGAATACCAAATATGGTTTTCCACTGCCTTTACCACAAGCCATATTGTGACAACCGGCAATTTAGGGAGCCATTTTGAAAACCCGCATTACGTTAAAGTTCGTTTATAAATTTTTATTTGGAATTTTATTCGTAACGAACTTGTAAGACCTATTTTATGGTTAATTATATTTAATATCGTTACGGGATTTGAGATTTTATTTAATGATTGTTATGGAATATATTTGGTGATTTATTTTTGAATTCTCACTTGGTACTACGTTGACTCCGGCACTAGGATTACCTAACAGAAATGTTATGACTTGACTTTTCGAGTTCGGCAATATTTATTTATTTACGGAATGTTTCGCGAGATATTAGACGTTTTGAAATGAGTTCGGGTTTCGGACCGAGTGTTTCACACTCACCATTAATTACCCACTCTTATTAGTAATATTATTATTATTACTATTATTATTATTTTTTTTAAAAAGAAAAATGATTTTTTTTTATAAAGTAAACTACAAAATCGTCCATGTGGTTAATACCGCACACACACACACACCAACACAACACCCTCATCTTTACCAAATACTCTCTCTCTCTTCCCCCTCAAAACCCTAGCCGCCACCGATCACTATTCCGGCCACCACCGCCACTACGACGCCCCCACAACAAAACCAACACCACCATCTTGTTCCTTATCCTTTTCTCTTTCTTTTGGTGTGTTATACGCGCCGTATAACCCACTTTAACAACTCGAAATCTCATTAAATCCGACCCAACTTTATTGTTTTTACTAGATCTATTCGATTGGAGGTTCTAGGAGGTGAGTATGATTGATTTTGGTTTTTGGGTGCCTCGATTTGGCATTAAATCCGTGGCTACATGGATGTTTTTCATGGGAATCGAATTATTATGGGATGAAATGATGTTTTTGATATAAAAAGATGGTTTAGTATCCGGGTTTTGGTGTTTCTTTGATGGTTCAAGTGAACCGTGAGTCATGGACTCACGGCTCGATGTGGGATTCGAGCCTATGGCTCGTTAACTTGATTATTGTGGTCTTGAGTTTATGGTCTTCATGTCATTCTTGCTTGGAGATTGGTTTGACTCGATGGAGTCTTGGCCTTGTGGCCGAATATGGTTGATTGATGCCGCGACCCAAGTGGTCGACTTGGGCAGTTTTGGTGTGCTCTTTGGAGCTTATTTGTGACCTTTTAGTTATTGTGGTCGAGTCCTTGTGACTCGTGGTATTGAGCCGAGACTCAAGTGAGTCGAAGGCTCGGGTTTGGCTTGGTAAACCAACCCGATAATGGACCTTGGTTATATTTATATTTCCTTGTTATATTTTGTTAACTTGTTATTGTTTTGGCATTTGTTGGATTTCGGCCGAATGCTTGTTGTGTCGAGATCATTTTTGGTCTCGACAAGGGATTTATGGTATATTGAGAAGTTGTTGTCGAATGGTAAAGTGGGAACCGATTGTGAGACGGTCACTTAGATTGACGGAGATATGTTAGTCGGGTGCCGTAGTCTGACCCTATTGTTGTAGCACGTGTATTGGGATTGATTTGGACGGAGTTGGATTGATTATTTATGACTTACCCACATTATGTTGGACTTGGACAATGAGCCGAGAGTCATGACTCGGACATGTGACCATTTCGTATGACTCGATAATTATTTACAATTTAAAACGCAAATAATAAAACTCGTAATAATATTATTGGTAATATAAATGTTTATATAAATATATAGACGTGAATAACGTATATATAATTGTATAAATGCGTATATTAATAATAACAAAAATCACGAGTAGTATTATAAATAATGCGACTAAACATATTATGCTACGAGAGTAGCGTAATATTATTGGAAGCATTATTATGTATAAATATTATAAATAACGAGAAATTCTCGACGTTAACTAAATATTAAATAAAATATTATTTTATATATATAACGAGGAAAGCTATCGAGTTATGCGGAGTCGTGGTCACTTGAGTCCAGGTGAGTTATTGTTTGTGACTTTTGTGTTGTCACGGATATATGACGATTAATATAAACATTTTCTATAACTAAATAACTTATTTAACCGACAGGTTAAACCGAGTTATTTGGCTATACGAAATGAGTATATTAATGGGCATCGTATCCTACGACGCCCATAGGTTGTGGTATATGTAAAGGATAATAAATCACTAAATATATATATCGGGAAATCTGGCAAATTTGACGATGTATATAAGGAGTTTATTAGACTACGATATATACCATATAGTATTTTTGTGCTATGTGCTTTAGGATTGGGTGTAATCTTGGAACGGTATGTTACGTAAATAAATATGGGGATTATCAAATCGACGGATTTGATAAACTTCGACGATTTATTTAAATAATATATTGGGCTAATATTAGATCTATAGTTTATTTTATTATTCTTTTGTGAGACTTTTTGGTTTGTTTGTGTTGACCCACCACCCGTATGGATACCAAACGTAAAAACTCCAAACTAATACGAGAAATGGATTTTCGGAAAATAAAACGGAATACGTCCGGGTTTGGGAATATTTGAATTTGAGGAAATGATTTCTGAACAAGTTGATATTGTTAGGTCGTGCCGAGTCCGTAGTTGCCGTCTTGTGAGTTATTATACATCTTACTTCTACCGATTTCTTCTTGCTGATTTCTGGACTTGAGGTGAGTCATAGCCCCACTTTTTAATCTTGAACTATGTTTTCAATACTTGGGGTGAGAAACGTGCAAATTTTTTATGTGGACTATTATCGCTTCTATATTCTTTCTAAGACTTGCTATGCGTATGGACTAGGATGTATTGTCAGCTTTAGTCACATATTTTTGTGTGTACTATTCAAGGTTGGCTTATTTGGATATTGGTGAATTGTCAGCTTTAGTCACATAGTTTCGTGTGTACTATTCAAGGTTGACTTATTTAGATACTATAGTGTGCACCTATAGGTTATTAATACTTCGGAGGTTATCCGAGTATTTATGATATTGCGGAGGTTACCCGAATATCTATGTTAGAGCAGAGGGTATCCGTGTATTATGTTGGAGCGGAGGGTATCCGCAGGCTTTTAGTAAATCCTTAGTCTAGCTAGCAAGCGTTTTGCGTATATGTCCACTATATTGATGATGAAGTTAAACCTATGATCTCACCAGCGAAAGCTGACTTTTAGTACGTTTTCTCAGGTAATTAAGTGATGATTTGGATGCATAGATTGGAAGGCTCGGCTAAGGCTCCTGGTTTATGGATCTATTTTTCGAAACTCTGATGTTAAATTGTGGACCTACGTTTATTTCTTTTGGGCCTGACTCTGAATGATGTTGGGATAAATGTAAACTTTAAAACCCCGTTTTGGTTGTGTTTTTATTATGTTTACTTTATCTCGTTCTATTATGTCTTGTGTTGGATACCAATCCCCGTAGCACCCTGAAAGCTTGTTGAGTCTTCCGCTGTACCAAATTTTGGGGGTGTTACAGATTGGTATCAGAGCCAAGGTTATAGAGAACTAGGGAAATAAACACCTAAACTATAACCAAATTTTTATAGAAAACGATCCTTGACCATTGCCCGCCAGCCCACCAAGCCGAAGCATCTTCGATTATTTTGAGGTATTATGAGATATTTGAGATGACTTGAGATTATGGAGTATATTGATTTAGTGATAAGATGGCGTTTCGAGGAATTATATGGTCTAATTGTTTTATAAATGTTTTAGTAATGCGGTATTTGAAATTCTTTATTGAGATTATATGATTAAAATTATTTGATGAGGATTTTTGATATGGTATTTTGAGTTCGCGGTTTAGTTGTTTGTAAACACGTACACCTACCCTACGCCGTTGTCACAAACCATGACCTCCTATTCGTTTGATGTTGCCGAGAATGTTCTTACTGGTACGCGTCGCTCAGCACAGATCACTATGGCCCCTGATAACCCATACACGAGATGGCCATGCGTTCAGCCACTACTACTTCGTCTTCCCATTGTTGCCCTAAGTCACCGACTTTATCGCCTCGTGGCTCACCTGTTCGGAGACGACGATTGATGGAGTACCCCTTGGACGAGGAGTACGAGGGTGAGCAGGAGAATGATGACCCTCAGGATGAGGAAAAGGATGATCCTCAGGAGGAGGAGATGCCTGATGATGATGATTTGTTAGTGCCGCCAGCTCAGGCTGAGGAGCCAGATTCACCTATACATCCGATAGAGCCTGTTTCACCTGATCATCCATTTTTGTTTGATTCACCACCTGGTAGCCCCGTGGCGTCGGACGCGCCTTCTGAGATATCTGCTGAGCCTGCAGATTTGGGTGAGACTGGTAGGATTTGGACACGGATTACTACGCAGGGCGAGAGGATCTCGCAGATGGCTGATAGACTTGAGATGATTATTGCTGAGTTTATTGCTGAGTTAAGAGTTGATTTGACTACTATCGTGGGCAGGACGACAGCGATTAGGAGAGGTATGATTGAGATACATGAGCAGATAAAGAGTCTGCAAAGAGATTTCTCGCGAGGCAGATCGCAAGTTGTGGCAGAGGAACACGGAGTTGGAGAAGGAGGTAGCAGACCTCAAGAGAGATAGAGATACACACAGTGTTGAACTGGGATCGTTATAGAGAGATTTGGAAGGTTTGAGATCGGAGTTGAGGAGCCTACACCAGCATAGTGGCTAGATATTTAGATTTGTGTTGTTGAGTTGCTACCTAAGCCAGGGATACTTGGTTAGGAGAGCTAGATATTATATCTCTTATGTCGTGATATTCGAATTGTACGTTCGTCTCGTTTGGAACGATTAGTATCTGTTATGTCTTTTGGTAGTATGGAATGATGTATAGAGCTGGCATATCGTGTCTGACACGACACGATAAGACACGAACACGATAAGACACGAACACGAATGACCTGAACACGAACACGACACGATAAAAAATCGTGTCACTTTTTTCGAACACGAACATGACACGAAAATTAACATGTTACACGATAAGAAACCTGTTAAGGGACCTGTTAACAAAAATACATAACAAAACAAAACGAGTTCACAAATTAACGAGAGTTCCTAATAATATTTTTAACTAATACATAACGAAACAAAAAGTCCTTAATAAATCCTTATAACTAATACATAACGAAGCAAAAGTAAACAATTATAATGTCTTCACTCTTCACCCGTATGCGAAACCCATGTCCTCGAGCATATTACCGGTGCACCATGGCTGCTAATTGTCCTGTTAAATAAAAGCGCAGTCATAAGTATAATTGTTTTGTAATCCAACAATATACCACAGCGCATGTTACATATGTAGAGAAAACATTTTTTTAGCAACCAACAACTGCATGTTTTCTTTACCTATAACCAGAGCATGTTACTATTTTTTAGCAGCCAACAATTGTTTTGTAATCCAACAACAATATACCACAGCATGTTTTGTAATCCAACAATATAATCCAACAACTGCACATGTTTTGTAATCCAACAATATACCACAGCATGTTTTGTAATCCAACAATATAATCCAACAACAATTGTTTTGTAATCCAACTGACCAATGAAAACCACATTTGAGCTGAATCTATATCAAACCCTTATGAAATGAAACTATCTCATGAACATCAACTTAACAACCTAAATGGAACAAGGGCTGATTAAGCTTAAGTCTACAAGAAAAATTGCAGCAAACAGCACATACAAAACCACGAAAACCATCTACAAAAACCACAGAAACCATTTTTTCAACACACTCAGGATCCATCTACAAAAACCACAAAAACCGCCATCTGTATATCATTTCTAAATATCGCCATCTGAATCTCAATAACAAATACAGAAAAAGATAACAAAAACTGCCTATCCGGTTCATCATTTCTAAATCTTTCAAATATCTTTAAACAGAGAAATAAATCGATCAATTCATAAAATCATCAATTCATCATCAATCGATCGGATATAAATCATCAATTCATCATTGCTCAAACAGGGAAATAAATCAATCGGATATAAAATCATCAATTCATCATCAATCGATCGGATATAAATCATCAATTCATCATTGCTCAAACAGGGAAATAAATCAATCGGATATAAAATCATCAATTCATCATCAATCGGATTTTTAATTTACATATTTACATAATTACATACCTGTTTGTGAATTGTGGATCGATTAAGAAACAGCGACAGAGAATCTGAGAAACGAGAGAGAAAAGAGATTAATGTTGAGATAGGATTTTTGATTTTTGGATCGGATATAAATCATCAATCGGATCTAAATCATCATTAGTTAAACTTTATTTAATGGTGTACTGTTAATGATTTAATGGTGTACTGTTAATAGGATATTTACATACCTGTTGTAGAGCTGGAGAAAAGAGGCGCATGAATATATGAGAGATTGAGAGAGAAAAGAGGAAAGTGTTTTAGGGTTTATATTTCAACATAAGTATATAAGTATAAATGTATAATAGTATAAAACCTCTTAACAGGTCTCTTAACGTGTCTTAACAGGTCCGGACCTGTTAAGACACGAAACCTGTTAATTTTATTCGTGTCTTAACAGGTCCGGACCTGCTAAGACACGAAACCTGTTAAGACCCGACACGAAACCTGTTAAGAGCAGGTCGTGTCGTGTCGTGTTAACAGGTCCGTGTCAGAAATTGCCAGCTCTAATGATGTATCGACCGCTACTTGTATGGACGATGGTGATCTCGTATGATATTCTATGGTTTTTGGCGTACATGGATAATTGTGTCTTATTTGCGTGGTTGATATTGTGTTGGTATTATATTAATGGCTGTACGACGAAACCCTGTTAGAGCTACCCGAACTGGAACTGCAGTGACTACCCCTGGTCGCCGAGGACGCCGTCCTACTCGAAATGTTGAAACCCCTACTCCTGACAACCTGGACACTACTAACCGCAACAACAGGAATCAAAATGTTGATGTTCAGGGAGATAATGATCATGTTCCACTTAATGCACCTACTGTGGATCAGGCAATGATCAATCAACTTGTGGAGCAAAGAGTTGCGGAACTACTGGCTGAGTCAAATCATTCCAACAATTATGCTGGAACTTTTCCACCTGTTCGTGCTAGTGGATGTCACTACAAGGAGTTTAAGATTTGTGGACCCATTGAGTTTGGTGGAACTGAAGGAGTGGTTTACTTGGTCAGGTGGATTGAGAAGACTGAGTCAGTGTTTAATGTCAGTGGTTGTGCGGAGAATGCGAAGGTAAAGTTTGCTTCTTTTACTTTCAAAGATGAAGCTTTAACTTGGTGGAACAATTACCGAAATTCGGTTGGGAGTGATGTGGCTTATGCTATGACTTGGGAGCAATTTAAGTCTCTGCTGATTCAGACTTATTGCCCAAGAAATGAGGTTAAGAAGCTAGAAATTGAGTTTTGGAATCACAAAGTGAAGGGTATTGATATGGCGACTTACAATCGTCGTTACCAGGAGTTGGCCTTGCTTTGCCCAGATATGGTAAAAATTGACACTCAAAAGATTGAGCGGTATACCGATGGGTTGCCTGTGGCTACAAGGAATGATGTGATTTCTGCTAGACCTGCAAACATCCATGCGGCAATCACAATTGCTCAACAACTAATGGATTCGTTGGAATTGGAAGGAGCTGATAAGGATAAGAATGGAAAGAGAAAGAGAGACCATCACTCTAAGGGTAATGATCACCGAAACAAGCGACAAGCTGTTGCTAAGGCTTATGCTATTGGGAATGGAGATAAAAGGAACCAAAACGGTGATGCACCTAAGTGTGGTCGTTGCCACCAGAATCATTCTGGATGGTGTAGTGTAATATGTCAGAACTGCTCAAAGAAGGGACACACATCTATGGATTGTAGGGCTCGACCTCTTGCTATGGTTCAAGCCACTCATGAAGTGAGAAGTAAGGCGGATGTTACTTGTTTTGGGTGTGGGAAGAAAGGACATTATAGGAATGAGTGTAGGGAATCGTGGAACCGAGGAAATCAAGGATCGGGTGGTAATGGGTACAATCATGGAAACCGTGGACGACAAGATAATGGGGACCAACGTGTGGAAGCTGGAGCTGCTCATGGAAGAGTGTATGCACTTGGGAACGAGAGAGGAGAAGATCCAAACGTCGTTACTGGTACGTTCCTTCTCAATAATCGTTATGCTTCCATACTATTTGATATTGGTGCCGATAGAAGTTTTGTGTTTACTACGTTTGCACCATTACTAGAGAAACCCCCGACGGCCTTAGGAATTGGGTATGATGTAGAGTTAGCTAATGGAAACATAGAAAGGATTAAGACTATCATTCGCAGTTGCACGTTAAATTTCTTGAATCACCCTTTCAACATAGATCTTCTACCCGTCACGTTAGGAAGTTTCGATGTAATCATTGGTATGGATTGGTTGTCGAAGTATCGTGCTCACATACTTTGCGATGAGAAGATCGTGCGTGTGCCTTACGGAAAGGAGATTCTAAATATACAAGGAGATCGAAAAGGTTCGAGGAGCCCATCCCGATTAGCGGTCATTTCTTGCACTAAGTTACCGAAACGAATGGAAAAAGGATGTTGCCTTTTCTAATCTCAAATCTCTGAGAAAGGAGGGAAGGAGAAGAAGGAAAGGTGCATTGGAGATGTGCCTATAGTTCGTGATTTTCCTGATGTATTTCCCGATGATTTGCCGGGAATCCCGCCTACTAGACAAGTAAAGTTTCAGATTGAGTTAATACCTGGTGCCGCACCTCTGGCACGAGCGCCTTATCGACTTGCACCCACTGAACTAGAAGAGTTGTCAAAACAGTTAGCGGAGTTAGCCGAAAAAGGATTCATAAGACCAAGTTCTTCACCTTGGGGAGCCCCAGTCTTATTCGTGAAGAAGAAGGATGGATCGTTTCGTATGTGGATTGATTACCGAGAGCTGAACAAGTTAACGGTGAAGAATAGATACCCGTTACCAAGGAACGACGACTTGTTCGATCAGCTTCAAGGATCGAGTGTGTATTCAAAGATCAATTTGAGATCGGGATAACATCAGCTTCGAGTTCGCGAGGAAGATATTCTGAAAACGGCTTTCAGAACCCGTTACAGGCATTACGAGTTTCAGGTGATGCTGTTTGGGTTGACTAACGCACCGGCGGTATTCATGGATCTCATGAATCGGGTGTGTAAGTCTTATTTAGATAAGTTTGTGATCGTATTCATCGACGATATTCTAATTTACTCAAAGAGTGAGAAGGAGCATGAGGAGCATCTAAGACTTATTTTAGAATTGCTCAGGAGGGAGAAGCTGTATGCCAAGTTCTCCAAATGTGAATTTTGGATTCCGACGGTACGATTTTTGGGTTATGTGATTGATAGACAAGGAGTTCACGTGGATCCTGCTAAGATTGAAGCACTAAAAGATTGGGCTGCACCTATGACCCCAACTGAAGTTCGTCAATTTTTAGGTTTAGCCGGTTATTACTGAAGATTCAACGAGGGATTTTCGAAGATAGCTAAACCGTTGACCAAATTGACTCAAAAGAGTATTAAGTATGAATGGGGAGATAAAGAAGAAGAAGCATTTCAATTACTTAAGGAGATGTTGTGTAGTGATCCTATCTTGGCGTTACCTGAAGGTAACAAGGATTTCGTCGTCTATTGTGACGCTTCACATAAAGGTTTGGGTGCTGTGTTAATGCAACGAGAGAAAGTGATAGCTTATGCTTCCCGACAGCTCAAAAAGCACGAGAAGAACTACACCACCCATGATTTGGAGTTAGGTGCTGTGGTTTTTGCCTTAAGGATATGGAGACATTACTTGTATGGAACCAAGTGTGTTGTGTTTACTGATCACAAAAGTCTACAACACATCTTGAATCAAAAAGAGTTCAATATGAGACAACGACGTTGGATTGAGTTGCTAAGCGATTATGATTGCGAAATTCGCTACCATCCTGGTAAAGCAAACGTTGTCGCTGATGCTCTTAGTCGAAAGGAAAGAATACCACCGTTACGGGTTAGGTCACTGGGAATGACTATCGTATCGCCGTTACCGTCTCAAATACTTGAAGCTCAAACGGAAGAGTTGAAAGCAGAAAACCAACCTGCTGAGAATATATTTGGGATGGCTGAGAACGAGAAAGGATTTGTTAAGCGTTCTGATGGAGTGTTATGTTTTGGAGATCGGATTTGGGTACCTTTATATGGAGGAATTCGAGAGTTGATTATGCATGAGTCGCATAAGTCAAGGTACTCTATTCATCCTGGGTCCGACAAGATGTACCAGGATTTGAAGAAGTTATATTGGTGGTCAAACATGAAGGCAGATATAGCATTGTATGTTAGTAAGTGCTCGACATGTTCTAAGGTTAAAGCCGAACATCAAAGACCGTCAGGATTATTGACGCAACCAGAACTCCCAGTTTGGAAATGGGAGCGGATTACAATGGACTTTATTACCAAATTACCGAAGACAACTAGCGGTTGTGATGATATCTGGGTAATTGTAGATCGATTGACCAAGTCTGCTCATTTCCTAGCAATTAGTGAAGATGATAGTGTGGATTAACTTGCAAGGTTGTATGTGAAGGAAATTATTTCTCGTCATGGAGTTCCGATATCGATTATTTCTGATCGTAATAGCAGCTTTACGTCAGCCTTGTGGCGATCACTTCAAACGGCTTTGGGGACGAGACTTGATATGAGTACTGCATATCATCCCCAAACCGATGGTCAAAGTGAGAGGACCATTCAGACTTTAGAGGATATGCTTCGTGCATGTATTGTAGACTTTGGTAAAGGCTGGGAGAAGTATCTACCCCTTGCGGAATTTTCCTATAATAATAGCTACCACACAAGTCTTAAAGCTGCACCATTTGAAGCTTTGTATGGCCAAAAATGTCATTCGTCTATTGGTTGAGCGGAAGTTGGAGATAGCCAACTCACAGGCCCTGAACTTATCTTGGAGACTACTGAAAAAGTAACTCAGATTCGTGATCGGTTGCAAGCAGCCAGAGATAGGCAGAAAAGTTACGCCGATCAGAGACGTAAACCCTTAGAGTTACAGGTTGGAGACAAAGTGATGCTGAAGGTCTCGCCTTGGAAGGGTGTGATACGTTTCGGGAAATGTGGAAAACTCAACCCACGCTACATTGGACCATTTCTTATTTTAGAAATAATTGGGCCCGTGGCTTATAGGATGGAATTACCACATGAACTGAGTAAAGTTCACGATGTGTTTCACGTTAGTAATTTGAAGAAATGTCTTTCCGATGAGACGCCGGTTATTCCAATGAAGGATATCTGTATAGATGAGAAATTGAATTTTATGGAAGTGCCAATTGAGATTTTGGATCGTGAGGTTAAACGACTCAAGCGAAGTCGCATTCCGCTCGTCAAGGTTCGTTGGAATTCCCGACACGGACCGGAATTTACGTGGGAACGTGAGGACGAGTTCCGGAAGAGATATCCGAAGCTTTTCACTTCATAGATGAATTGTTCCGAGAGAAACCCGGGACAGGTTTCTTCTGAGACTGGGAGGATGTGACAACCGGCAATTTAGGGAGCCATTTTGAAAACCCGCATTACGTTAAAGTTCGTTTATAAATTTTTATTTGGAATTTTATTCGTAACGAACTTGTAAGACCTATTTTATGGTTAATTATATTTAATATCGTTACGGGATTTGAGATTTTATTTAATGATTGTTATGGAATATACTTGGTGATTTATTTTTGAATTCTCACTTGGTACTACGTTGACTCCGGCACTAGGATTACCTAACAGAAATGTTATGACTTGATTTTTCGAGTTCGACAATATTTATTTATTTACGGAATGTTTCGCGAGATATTAGACGTTTTGAAATGAGTTTGGGTTTCGGACCGAGTGTTTCACACTCACCATTAATTACCCACTCTTATTAGTAATATTATTATTATTACTATTATTATTATTATGTTTAAAAAGAAAAATGATTTTTTTTATAAAGTAAACTACATAATTGTCCATGTGGTTAATACCACACACAAACACACACACACCAACACAACACCCTCATCTTCACCAAATACTCTCTCTCTCTTCCCCCTCAAAACCCTAGCCGCCACCGATCACTATTCCGGCCACCATCGCCACTACGACGCCCCCACAACAAAACCAACACCACCATCTTGTTCCTTATGTTATGAATGAATTTTAGTTTGATCTTTATGTGAAATCAATATATGCACAACACAAGCAATAATGATTATGTATGAAATGCTAATGAGTAAGTAATCAAAAAGTGAGAGATGGAAAGATCAAACCGAGAAACAAAGGATTTATAGTGGTTCGGCTACAAGGACACCTTTCTTGCCCTACTCCACTCCCCGAGTCACCTACTCGAGAGTTTTCTTCACTAGATCAAAAGCCTCCCTTATGGCGGAGAAAACCTTACACACCAAATTACACACCACAACTTTGTCACAACACAATCACAACTTCTACACAGCTTCTTCACACCAATCTACGTCACACCAATTCTTCCTCACACCTTTCTACTTCACTCCTAGCTTCTTCACAACTTTCTACTTCGCTCCTAGCTTCTTCACAACTTACTACTTCGCTAACTCTTTTTCTTCACGCCACTTGTTACTTCACACCTTCACTACTAAGTCCTAACCACTAATCCAAGATATATACTACTTCACAACTTCTAGGCTTCAAGGTCTTCTCAACTTCAAAGCTTCAACTTCTTTGTCTTCACAACTATCTCCACTTCAATATACTACCACTACTTATTTCTTCTATCACTAATCTTATCCGCCTCTACTTCTTCACTTCTAGTACTACTTCACACCTTCAATAAATCTAGATCCTATATCTAAATCTATCCAACCAATATATACACTATATTCACCAAAGAATGGATGATATACAAGATGAAATGATCAAGCAACTTAGATAGCAAGATGATACTAAGTTGTAATACTCCTAGTCTTGATGAATAGAAGTATTCTTCTTTTTGCACTTGAATGAATGAGGCTTTGGATCACTTGGAAACAAAGGCTTATGAATTATATGATCAAAGGATTTTTAAGATTGAAATGGAGATTTGAATCAGAAAGTTTCTAGTGCAAAAAGGTGAGAAAAATTCCAGATTTAAGGTGGTATTTATAGGTAACAGATTCTGACAGAGGAGCATGGCCGGTCCCCTTAAATCAAGGCCGGCCCCCTTAAAATTAAGGGGACCGCCCTTTATAATTAAGGGGGCCGCCCAGCTGTAACGGCCAGATTTTTTGTTTTTTAGTGGGGAAAGTTTATTTGGTGAAAAACTAACTAATTTTGGTTAAAAATTTGAAATCATATATTTAGTATGATTAAAACATTTTTCTTTATTACCAAAAGTGTTTTTCAAAAATATATAATAAGTTTATATATTAAAATAAACTTTGTAATAATATCCCTTTGATCTTATAATGCATTAAACACTATGTTTATTCATACCTTAAGTGATTAGATGGTGAAAGTGATTATTTACTACTAAACACTTGTTTACGTCATGATCTTTGGTTTGATGTGTTTTTGTTTTGTGATTATCAAAACATAGAGATATCGAAAGATATGAATAACGTTTTTAGTCATTTATTTATATCAACAATCTCCCCCTTTTTGATGATTACAAAACCTAAACTCATTAAATCCAAAAATTAATTTTTAGACAAGTATTTAGTGAGTTTATATTCACTTCTCCCCCTTTTTTGTAAAATCAAAAAGGTTTAAGCCAATAAGAAGGAAGCTCCCCCTTGATGTATGCTCCCCCTCGTTTGAGGGCACCAAGGGTTCGAGTATTGGAATTCTTGCAAGAAAAATGTTAGAAGCACAAGCATGGCACAAGCAAACACATATATCATAATACCAACAAATAATAAGCATGACAAAAGATAATTAGAAACACATATTAAGTCATTCATTAATAGAAAATGATTATGTCAACCCATAATCATTGTTATAAAGGCCATAAATATAGAATACTAAGCTAAGTAGAGCATCCTAATGTGCCAACAAGGAGTGTCACCATACTTTCTTGAATCCCAAAATGGTTGAGGAGTTTTATTTGAAAATGAGAAACATAAGCATATAAAATGCTTGGTGGTTTAGTGGAGATAAACTTTTGGTTGCATGGATGTTGGTGAGTTTGGAGATGTGGAGCTTGTAGGTGGTGGATTTGAAGTTGGGTTTGTTGATTGAGGGTTTTGATGTTGTTCAAGTGATGGTGTTTGTTGAGATCTAGTAAGAAGATACTCAATCCAAGTGAAGTGCTCATTCAATGCAATGGTTTGTTGTTAAAGGAAGATGCAACAAGGGCAATTGTTAACATGCTTCTCAATTTGGTTGATGTTGTGTGGTGATGATGGTGAGCTTGATTGGGGTGGATCCAAATTGCGTTGAGCAAGATGTAATGCTAAAAGAGCACTAAGCTCATGAGCCTATTTTAGCTCCTCAACGAACTTCAAGTGTTCGGAGGAAGGTGATGGTGGTGGAACATGATAGTTTGTCTTGAGTGAAGGTTTGAACATGCAACATAGGAATGGCATGTGAAGTTGTAGGATGTGGTGGTGGTACTCTTGGTGGTGGAGACATGGTTGAGCTTGGGTAGTCATGAAAACATGAAATGGGTGGAAGAGGTTCTTCACGAGTGAGTGGTGTTTTCGTTGAATGAGCAACATGTGACGTATTGATTGAGAGATTGGGATTGTTGTTTTGGGATTGAGCGTGCTCATCATAAGAAGAAGCATTAATGAGGGCATGAGTGGATGATAGGTTGTGAGATGAGTCATCAGTGTGGGTTTGCGGTTTAGTTGTTGGTTGACTTGGAACAACATCACTTGAGTTATGACAAGAATCAAGTTTCCTCCTCCAAACGGGTTTGACGGAGATGCATGCGGTTCTTGAAATCTTTGGTTTTTGGTTGTTGGGAGATGACATGTTTGGGTGTGATGGCATTAATGATGGGAAGAGGGTATTTATAGTATATGAGAAATGTGGTTTAGGAAGGTAAATTTTGAGGGATAGTATGGGACAAAATATGTTTGTGAATTTTGGGAAGTATAGGGTGAAATGAGTCAAAAAGTGATAAAGAAAACAGTATCCCCGACCATCAGATGGCCGGTCCCCTTAAAATTAAGGGGGCCGCCTTATATAATTAAGGGGGCCGCCCATCTGGTGATTCCCAGAATGCCAGAAATGGGTTTTTGGCAGAAAATTTTCAAAAAGGTTGTGTTTTTGGATTTGGATTCAAGTATGTTCAACTCTTTGAGGCAATATAGGGCATACTATTCATGAATGTATTGAGTGCTATAGAAATAAGTAAAGTAGACAATAAATTTCTAATAATCATGCTATCTACTAATTTATCAATTAAGATATGCAACTAAGGAAGCAATAAAGCAAATTAGTTAAATATGTAACTATATGAAAATGATAACATGTAGGCTAGTACAAACATATTGATGATTGCTTACAAGTAACAAGTAGGAAGATATGATTATATGGACTTCAAGACTTGTTACAAACAAGATCCATATGGGCAAACCATGATTCTCGTGAAATGATTTGATTAAATTGTGAATGTCATTTCCATAGAAGTGTATGACACATGTGAGATAATCAAATATGTTTTAAGCAAAACGTTTTTAGTTTTATTCAACAATGTTTTGAAATAAATTCAAGTGTGTATTACAATAAAATAAATTGAGTTTTGTTTCATAACATGAGAAAAAAAAATTTCAATCTTGATTTTGATTAAAATAAGGTTATGGTAGCTTATAGTTAAACATGTTGTTTGAAGAAAAAATAATATAGATAATTGAAAGATTTCTATTCAAAGAGAGAGGTTTTAAACATGATGTTTTGATATAGATAATTAAGAAATTGCAAATAAAGGATTTGAAATGAAAACTTATCCTACTCAAGAGAATCAATTAAGCCCATTGTCACATATAATCATCTCTAATGACAACTAAAGATATGGAAGAGATATGGTAGATATTTATGATCTAAATGCAATGAGATAGAGAAGGACAAAGTAAATCATCTATGGATACAAGATAGACATGTGTATATATAATATATATATATATATATATATATATATATATATATATATATATATATATATATATATATATATATATATATATATATATATATATATATATATATACAAAGAACATCATAATATTAAGTTACTAACAAGTCTTAATTATAATACATCTATTAATGCAACTAGTAAGATCATATAGCTTAAATGGTAAGTATTCTACTATAGATCATAGAGGATCTTCAATATAAATGAAGACTAAGAAAAATGATAATAGACTAAACAACAAGAAGGTTAATTATCCTAATATCATATATGCATATATTAGTATTAATGATCTAAAAGCATGACAACTTATAAATTAAATCATATTCATATACTAATTAAAGCATACTTTAATATAATGTAATATTGGCAAGTTTTTTAAAAGAAAACTTACCTCAGGTCCAGCTTTTCTTTAAGAGTGGGCATGAGAGAAATGGAAGACATCTTAAAAGTTTGCCCAAAACATGTCGAAGTAGCAAAGTGACATTCCAACGCAATAGAAATCAAGGGAGCTTGATCCGGAATGCTTAATCGATCACACCAATCATCACAAGTCGTGAAGACTAAGAATAATTGTGCTTTGGAGCCTTCGTCTTGAAATAGTAACGGACACACCATAAAACCAATACTCCAAGAGTGAAGAACAAAATTCCGAGACAATAAATGACCGCAACAACGTCATAGGCAAATCATGTGCAGAATGTGAAACATAGTGATAAGAACCAATAGTCGTCAAAAGTAATAGAGAAAGGTGAGCAATCCAAAACGTAATAGTCTCTTCGTTCGTTAATTACCTAAACATGATAAAGAGCTTGGTACCCAGATTCTCATGGGTCCGAGTTGGTTAGTTGAGAACATCCATTGCATTTAAATGCACATGATGAGGATGTCATCGAGAAGTACAAGAATTCATCAATAGTTTGTTTTAATCAACAAACAATGACTTTCTTGACTAGAGTAATAAATAATGAGTGTAAATAATATTAGTTCTAAATTTCTTCACTAGGTTTAACAAATTTTATTTGTTTTGATACATTTGTTGAAGGATCATTTACGGTAAATCCTAAGCCGGTTTTATCATAAAATGGCTTTTGAATGTTAAGTAAATATTTTAAAGATCTAGAGCTATTTTCAAATTTTGCTAATATTTTTGCTTTTTTATTTTCCATTTTAATTTCATGTTTATAGTCTTGACAATATTTACATTTAAGATCAATTTCAATATTGCTTTCAAGTCTAGACATTTTATCTTCTAAAATTATTTCCTTTTCAAAATTATTTTCAATGAATATTGAAGATTTATTTTTAGGAATCATTTTTGAGTCAATGTTGCAAAAATGTTTGAAGTTGTTTTCCAATGTTGAAAATTCTAATATAAATTGATCATAGCAAAAATGTTCGGTTTCGGATTGTACCTTATTAGTAGTTGTATAATCTTCACATGCTATATGTTGATCAATTCCATCGTCCATATCGCTCCATGTTTTATTTGTAGTTTCGTTTAGATCTAAAAGCATGTAGTCCTTGCCATCAATACATGTATTCACATTTGTTTGAATATTCTCACAAGCCGTATTATCATCGTCTTCTTCGTACTTGTTGCACCATGATTTATTAACGCTCTTTCTTTGGATTTGGCTCATGTATTCTTCGTTATTGATACCGTCAATGATCACATTTGAACTAGTAGTACATGTGTTTATTTCAACTAAATATTTATCTATTAAATTTTCTAGATTAACTATTTCTTGTGTAATATCAAGTTTATCATCTTTGGTTTTACATTTCTCTTGGTGAAACTTTAAAAGACATTTCCAAATATCATTTGCCGTTTTACAAATAAATAATCTTTCATATTCAACTCTTGGTAGAGTTTTGAAAATAAGTAATTTGGCTTTAGTATTTTTATCAATTTTGGTTTGAAGATTATTATATTGATTTTCAAAATCCATTTTGGTTGGTTTAAGATCACCAATTGAAATGATATGCCAAAGATCAAGATCTATTGATTTCACATAATTTTCAAATTTATTTTTTCATTCAAGAAAATGATCATTTTCAAGTAATGGTGGTTTTTGCGTAAATTCCCCTTCTAGGTATTTTTCGAATTCCATAGATCGTTACAAGTTTTAAAATACAATATATTTTAAAAGTCTTGCTAGACGTGGCTCTTGATACCAATTGTGGAAAACTAGAAGGGGGGGGGGGTTGAATAGTTTTACGTCTTTTTCGTTTTATTTGTTTTGTAAAATGTAGCTTTTAAAGATTAGACGAAAACTTCAAAACACTTTAGTACGAAAATATAGATACTAGTTTATTTACGATTTTATATAAACACTACTTATGTATAATGTACAATTTCAAAACTCTTTAATGCAAAAGTGTAGATACTTGTTTATTTACGATTTTGTATAAACACTACTTATGTATAATGTTGGGAAAGAATTTATAATTTCATATATCATATGTATAAGCATATATATATGTATAAGTGTTTTAATGTAAGTTTATGTGCTTGATTTGTTTCTGTAAGATTAATGTTATGAATGAATTTTAGTTTGATCTTTATGTGAAATCAATATATGCACAACACAAGCAATAATGATTATGTATGAAATGCTAATGAGTAAGTAATCAAAAAGTGAGAGATGGAAAGATCAAACCGAGAGACAAAGGATTTATAGTGGTTCGGCTACAAGGACACCTTTCTTGCCCTACTCCACTCCCCGAGTCACCTACTCGAGAGTTTTCTTCACTAGATCAAAAGCCTCCCTTATGGCGGAGAAAACCTTACACACCAAATTACACACCACAACTTTGTCACAACACAATCACAACTTCTACACAGCTTCTTCACACCAATCTACGTCACACCAATTCTTCCTCACACCTTTCTACTTCACTCCTAGCTTCTTCACAACTTTCTACTTCGCTCCTAGCTTCTTCACAACTTACTACTTCGCTAACTCTTTTTCTTCACGCCACTTGTTACTTCACACCTTCACTACTAAGTCCTAACCACTACTCCAAGATATATACTACTTCACAACTTCTAGGCTTCAAGGTCTTCTCAACTTCAAAGCTTCAACTTCTTTGTCTTCACAACTATCTCCACTTCAATATACTACCACTACTTATTTCTTCTATCACTAATCTTATCCGCCTCTACTTCTTCACTTCTAGTACTACTTCACACCTTCAATAAATCTAGATCCTATATCTAAATCTATCCAACCAATATATACACTATATTCACCAAAGAATGGATGATATACAAGATGAAATGATCAAGCAACTTAGATAGCAAGATGATACTAAGTTGTAATACTCCTAGTCTTGATGAATAGAAGTATTCTTCTCTTTGCACTTGAATGAATGAGGCTTTGGATCACTTGGAAACAAAGGCTTATGAATTATATGATCAAAGGATTTTTAAGATTGAAATGGAGATTTGAATCAGAAAGTTTCTAGTGCAAAAAGGTGAGAAAAATTCCAGATTTAAGGTGGTATTTATAGGCAACAGATTCTGACAGAGGAGCGTGGCCGGTCCCCTTAAATCAAGGCCGGCCCCCTTAAAATTAAGGGGACCGCCCTTTATAATTAAGGGGGCCGCCCAGCTGTAACGGTCAGATTTTTTGTTTTTTAGTGGAGAAAGTTTATTTGGTGAAAAACTAACTAATTTTGGTTAAAAATTTGAAATCATATATTTAGTATGATTAAAACATTTTTCTTTATTACCAAAAGTGTATTTCAAAAATATATAATAAGTTTATATATTAAAATAAACTTTGTAATAATATCCCTTTGATCTTATAATGCATTAAACACTATGTTTATTCATACCTTAAGTGATTAGATGGTGAAAGTGATTATTTACTACTAAATACTTGTTTACGTCATGATCTTTGGTTTGATGTGTTTTCGTTTTGTGATTATCAAAACATAGAGATATCGAAAGATATAAATAACGTTTTTAGTCATTTATTTATATCAACGGTCCTTTCCACACTTGAAAACCAGCACTGGTAAAAAGATGAGAATCACAAAGAACTTGTAAATCTCCCAGCAGAAACATACCAATCCCTTCAGGTTGATGAGTTTGATAATAAGTTACAACCCAGCCATAGAGAGAAATAATATCTTGCCTATCCACCATATGTAAAAATTGACTTAGAAAAGTAAACTCTTTGGTGGATCCATCCTGTCTGTGAAGGACATTGACTTGTCCTTGACCAGTTGGAGAGTCAACAAGTTCCCATTTGACTATTTTCTCCCAAACAACAGGAATGTCATCATCATAATCAAAGTCAATAAAGGAACTATCCTTAGGTGATTCTCCCTTAGAAGCGTTTCTCTTCTTAGCAACTGTCTTCTTCCTAGTACTAGGGGTAGCAGGAGTAACAAGTGGAGGATCATCAGTAGTCTCATCAGTGGGAGCTGGTTCTGAAGCATCAAGAGATACACTCTTTGGATTTTCAGAAGGAGTTGATTATGAAGCTTTAGAAACATCTGCTGAAGCATCATGAGAGACATCCTTTTGATCTTCAGTAGATTCAAGATGAGAAGCTTCAGTGGAAACAGACTCTGGAACAACATCTGAAGGTTCAGAAGGCTCCATATGAGTATCAGCTGCAATATCAGGAGATGGGGAAGGATCAGCATCACTAGACTCATCCACTTGAGTTAACACTGAAGGAGAGTGAATTTTCTCCTAAGCACCAAATGAAGACTCAGTGGATTCTGTGGGCTGATCAGCAGAATCATCAAGCCTGAGCCTCTTAGCAACAGGCCTATCCATAAGCCTGCCACGCTTCTCTAACACATCTATGACATTGATACCAGAGGAATGAAGATTAGAGATGATCTTGTCATAGTAGTAAATGAGCTGAGTGTCTGAAAAGTCCCAAACTTTCTTTTGAGTCCATCCTGACCCAAACATAGAACACCCTTGATTCTTGACAAAATTCCTCATATACTTTTTAATCTCTCCTTTTGTCCATGGTCTGTCCCTTAGCTCTTTAGCTTTTCTCTCTTCCTCTTCTTGTCTCTGTAACTTAACTCTTTCAACCATCATCTTGGCAAAGTCAGTCTCATGATAATCAACTCCAAGTACAGATTTTGCCAAAGCAGGCTTAGCAGAGACTTGTGAAGCCAAATTTACCCATTGCTCAGCAGATAACCTCTTAGCAATTTCATCTAACTCCTTTTTCCTCTCAGCAGGTAGTGTATGAGTAAGTGAAGGACCCATTGTATCTAAATCAGCTTGTATCTTTCTAGCAAGATCCTCAGAAGCTTTCATATCCAATTCCCTCTTAGTCTTTGCAGCCTCCTCCTTAGCTTGTAATTGTGCTGCAAGCATTTCACTAAGCTTCTCATTAGCAAGTTCCTGCTTAGTTTTCTCTCTAGAAGGAAGGTCTTGTACATCCACAACAGACTTTCCTTTATCTGGTTGAGTGAGAATAGCTTTAGGAGGAACAAAAGACTGAGTAGAAGTATCCACTACTGGAGAACCATCAGCATGTAAATCTGCTGATTCATCAGTAGGAACTTCCTTTGGTATTGGATCAGCTGATGTTACCTTGTCAGATGAACCCACATATTCCTTTCCAGCAACAAAGAATGTATCTGCTGATCGAGAAGCATCAGCAGTGGTCATGTGATGAGGCGAAAAATGATCCGTTTTTAGGGGGTCATTTAAGCCCGAATCCGAATTTATTTGATCAAATATTGCCCTAAATCGTTCCTTTTGTGATTTTAGGTACTTGGAGAGTGAATTCTGGAAAAGAAGCCATTTCGGACGTTTTTGGAGCATAAAAGTGAAGAAAACGGCAAAGTCTCAAATTTCTATGCTGGGAACAGTACATGAAGGCGTCAAGAGTTGCTCTTGACGGCGTCAAAGTCCCAAGAATAAAATACCGTGGTTGATGACGGCGTCACATAGGCCGTCAGAAGTAGATCAAGGCCGTCCGAGGAAGTATTTGGCGGCGAGATGACGGCGTCACACCATTGCTCTTGACGCCGTCACCCTTGTTTTCCTATATATAGTTTTCTAGTTTTTCACTTTTGGAGAGAGAAGTTTTGGAGAAACCCTAAAGACGAATTTGGTGCAACTTTTACAGGTTTTTCAAGGGTTCCAAACCCTTGATACCTTGCATTGTAATTGAGATAAGTGTTCTTCTAATTCAATCAATATGTCTATGTGTTGGTTGTCTATATCTTGTTCTTGTCTCAATTCCATTATGCTAGGCTAGATCTCTTTTGTGTTTGCTTAGATCTAATGAAACCTAGATATTGATTATGTGTTGATTACTTGTTTATTCTTGTTTTGGATGAATGATTTTATATGTTAGGCTTAAGAAAACTGGCAGATCTCCAAATGGTAACATGCTTGAACATCTTAAGAAACATGAACCGAGGCGTACTAGGTCTTTATTGGTTGTATTTAATGCATGAGCCACTGTTTACAATCCCTATAGTTGTGCTGGGTCATGGTGTAGGAGGAGATAAGAGCTAATAGAATTGGGGAGTTATGTATGCCACCCCATGAATGGTATTAAGGAATACAATCCGTCATCCATACAATTATAACAAGTAATTAATGTGTAAAAGATATCTAGGGAGTAGTGAAGTCTAAGTAAACACATTTTCTCCAATTACTGCTCACAACCTTAGTATAAATTAGTTTATTTTCATTTTCAGTATTTTATTTTGATTATATATTCGTTTTGGGTTAGTTGAATAGCAACTAATTCCGCCCACTCTTCCAAAACCCGAGATTTTACTTGCTTTCATAAAAACATAAAAATACAAAAATAATCATCCCTCACCTTTAGAACTAGTAATTAGGCTTTCTAATCCTAGCGACACTATTCCTAAGCTGAACGATCAATCCCCCGGTACTTGTCACTATACTATACTATAACGATCAGGTACACTGCCTGGTGGGGGTTGTAAGCTTCTCGAGATCCCTCGAGAGGTAAAGCCTGTTGCGATTCCCACGCATCATCATGTCAACAGGAACATCACTGGGTGGTTCATTCTCCTGAAGATTAGCATCAGCATTTGGTAGAAGAGTATCATCATCACCAATCACTTTAGAAGATTCAGCAGCTTTCTTGGCCAAGTACTGTCTTCTACTTCTTCTGCTGAAATGAAGTGTTGGTCTAGATTGTGGAACTTCAGCAACTTTGGGAGAAGAAGCATGTGTCTGTCTAGCCACTTCAGCCAAGATTTCAAGGGAGTCCAAATTACCCTCCTTAGGTACTTCATCAGCATCAATTACTACTTTTCTTTTCTTTTGCTGAGTAAGTTGTGCCTCCAAATCCTGAACTTTACTTTTCAGCATCTCAATCTCACTACCAAGAGTAGCCTTGGTATCATCAAGCTCTTTTTGAAGAGCATCAGTCTTTCTAATATACCTGCAAAGCAAATCATGTACAGAAGTGAGAGTAACAGGGTCCTCTGCTCCACAAATAGATTGGTCAGTGGTAAAAGGAGCTTCATTGAACCTAGCAAGAGAAACAGACATATGTACAACATTAGGAGAGCCTTCATCAACTGGCTCTCTCACAGGACTAGGTATAGGTAATCTAGTAATCTCAGGCTCAAGAGGAGTATGTACCTGTGTACCAAGAGACTGAATTGTCTCTTCAACCTCAAGAGTTAGCTCAACAGGAGCAACTTGAGATGGTGAAGGAACAGGACTAGGTGACATAGGTAAAGGGGAAGGTGGAGGTTGGTCAGAAGAAACAGGCAATGGTTCAGCAGTTGTAGCTGGCTCTCCCTCATTTACCACTGAAGGGTAACCATCAGCAGCAACACCAGAAGATGATGGATTACCATCATCAGCAGCATTTGGAGAGGGCAAATTGCCAGCAGCATCACCCTCAACCACATCATCATTGCCATGTGGCAACATAGCAGCTAACAGAGGGCGATGTTCCCCATTATAGTTAGTTTTCATTGAGGCAAACAACTTAGAACCAAGACTCTTAATGGGCACATGAATCCTGTCTTCAGTGGTTATGTCTAAAATTATTTGCAAAAACCTAGGGTACATTAAAAACTTATAATTTTGTTTCTCAACATTTTCTAGCATATTAGCAAAAATAAACTTTGAGAAATTAAAAGTTAAGCCTTTAGAGAGACAGACAATACCACAACCCAAATGGGCAGAGAACTGATCCCATCCACCATACTTATTGCTGATACATTGAAGCAACAAATGCACCAAATATCTCCACTTGGGACAGAACTGATTCTTCAACCACTTAGTCGTGTCAGTACTTTGATAACCAGCTTCCCTCAATCCAACAAGTATCTCTTCAGTATTGGAGTGATAAACACCATTCTCATCATCCAACTGAAGCTTTGTCCTGATCAAACTTTCAGTCACCACATACTCATTACCATCAATCTCAGCTACGATCTCTGTGTCAGATCTTTTCTCAGCAGATGCCCAAAACTGCTTCACCATAGATTCATATATCACATTTGGAGAATGTGTTAAGGCATAATGAATCTTTGAACGCTGTAAAAACTCCACCATTGAATCAAACTCTTCATGACCCTTAGCCTTTTTCAAAATAGCAAACTTGTTATGATCTTGCTTGAATTCAAGTTGAGCCATTTGAATTATTTTGCGAGAGACGGTTATGAATTATGAAAAGAATGATGGGTTTAAATGGAGTGATGGGAGAATAATTTAGTTTAGGTAAAAATATGCAAAGTAGGTTATATTTGGAAGTTCCCCAATCGTGGTCAAAATTATCGGAACAAACTGTTGACCAGGTCTGACGTGTAAAGCGGATCCTTCCAATTTCAAAATTACCCTTCAGCAGAAATAGAAGTCAAATCTGCTGATGGATAGTCAATCAGCAGAAACCAAGCAAGAGTAAAAATATCTTCGGTGAATATCTTGATTTTTACTGTGCCACCCAACTTGCATTAATGATCATAAAGCCTAGACTTTGCCTATTTAATAACCCCCAAATCACACTTCTCAGATATCAAATTAACCCCAAATCATCTCAAAACCCTAATTTCACAATTAACCCAATTCCATCATCAAACAATGTCTTCCAATCCCGAAATTATTGACCTAACCTCCTCTTCTTCCTCTTCATCATCAGAGGATCTTCCACCATATCCATATGAATTAGATGATTCAGATTATGCTAAAGAAATGGAAAGAAGATGGAACGCTTTGAAGAAGGGGGAATCAAGTAATGCCCCCGTTCCTTCTGAGAGACAAAATGTCTATCCCTTCATCTTTACATCTGATGAAGACTCTACAGAGGATGAAGATGAAGATCCATTATTTCTTCCTCCATCCACACCAGAGAGATCCCAACCAAGGCATAGGAAGAGAAATCCATCTCTTCCAACATCACGGGGTGTGGTGTTGGGTCTTCCTGCTCCAGGATCTGGTTCATCTTACCATGGACGCAGGGGAAAGGGCAAGAAGGCAGAGGTGGTGGGTAAAGGGAAAGGGAAAATGGTATAGATGATGATGGGATGTTGCCAAGGACCAAAGATACTGGTTCTTGAGCATCTTCATCGTCGTTTTCATCAATCCATCCTTCCTTTTTCAGCTTCAGCTTCTTCAGCATACTGGTTATGCATCAATCAGCTTTTGTAATAGATGATAGGAGCTTGAATAATTAGGATAGACTTGTATAAGATTGAATCTTGTAATTCCATTTGAAGTTGTTCGTCAGCTGTAATTTGTTCTTAGAATGAATGAAAAATCATTTGCTAATTTGATCTCTTTATTGCTTTAATCAGTAGAAATCAATCTCAGCATCCTTTATACTTCAGAAGAAACAAATCTCAGCATCCAATTTAAAATATCTTGGTGGGCATCCTGCAAAATAGACACAGACTAGCAAACAAACCAAACAAACTTACAAAACATTAGTTGGTTATTGTTAGCCAAACAATAATATACATAAATTATACAAAGTTTACAATCACAATCCTCCCCTGAGGCACATGCCTCCCTTGAGGCTTATGCCTCCCCTTAAACTTTGCATTCAAGGGTTAAGCATACCAATATGGACCACTAAGTGTTGAAACCTAGGTCCATCAAAAGCTTTAGTTAACAGATCTACCACATTATCATCTATGTGAATTTTAACCACTTTAATTAAATGTTTTTCATAAGCATCCCTGATAAAGTGGTGCCTGATTTCAATATGTTTGGTTCTATTATTAAAAACTGGATTTTTAACAATGCAAATGGTACTTTGATTGTCTATAAAAATGGTGGTATTCATGAAATTATACCCATAATCCAGCAATTGATTCTGAATCCATAGAACCTGTCCACAACAATGGGCAGCAGCAACATACTCTGCTTCAGTAGTAGAGGTAGCAACAATGGTATGTTTCTTACATTGCCAAGAAATCAGTCTTCTTCCAAGGAATTGGCAACCTCCAGTTGTGGATCTCCTATCCATATTGGCACCAGCATAGTCACTATCACTATATGCTTCCAGCTTGAAAGGAGATTCTTTTGGGTACCAAAGACCTAATTTGGGTTGGCCTTTCAGGTACTTGAAGATCTTTTTGACAGCATTCAAGTGAGAGGTAAATGGAGTGACTTGGTGCCTTGAAGAAGCGCTCACAGCAAATGTAATATCTGGTCTAGAAGCAGTCAAATACATCAAAGAACCAATCATGGGCCTGTACAAATGGACATTCACAGGAAGATCAGGTTCAAGATTGTTCTTTGGTTTGGGAGCTTCATAGGGGGTAGTGGCAGTCCTGACATTCTCCATATCAAACTTCTTCAACATATCTTTTACATACTTATCCTGACTGATAAAAATACCATCAGGTTTCTGCTGAACTTGTAATCCCAAAAAGAAGGTGAGCTCCCCCATGGCACTCATCTGAAATTCTCCCTTCATCAACTCCTCAAACTCTCTACACCATTCTTCTTTTGTGGAACCAAATATGATATCATCCACATAAACCTGCACAAGAATGATATCCCTGGAGTCTTTCTTAAGGAAGAGAGTCTTGTCAATGGCACCTCTTCTGTATCCATGCTTCAGCAGAAATGCAGAAAGCCTAGCATACCAAGCTCTTGGTACCTGATGAAGTCCATAGAGAGCTTTGACAACCTTATACACATAATCAGGATGATCAGGGTCTTCAAATCCCTTGGGTTGAGTCACATAAACCTCCTCTTCAATCTCACCATACAGAAAAGCACCTTTGACATCCATCTGATATACCATAAAGCCCATATAAGATGCATAGGCCAAGAATATCCTGATTGCTTCAACTCTGGCCACAGGTGCAAAGACTTCATCATAGTCTATGCCTTCCTCTTGCCAGAACCCCTGAGCCACTAACCTTGCTTTGTTTTTCACCACAATACCCCTTGCATCTCTTTTGTTCTTCAAAATCCATTTTGTCCCAATTGCATATTTACCATCCGGGAAAGGGACCAGTATCCAAACCTGCTGATTCTTAAATTGCAGCATCTCTTCTTGCATTGCTTCAAGCTAACTTGAATCAGCAAGTGCTTGAGGAACACTGGTTGGCTCTATCTAAGAAAGGAAGCAAGCAAACAGACAATGTTTGAAGTCTGTATGATTGTCCCTTTGTTGATTATAGACATAGGAAAGGAAAGCAACTTCACCATATTTAGTATTCTTCACAGTACTTCTTGTTCTAACAGGTGCTTGAGGATCTCCAATAACCTCTGATAATGGATGAGTAATATTGATCCTCTTTGTTGCTGTGGGGTTAACATTGATTGTGGTATCAAGATTGGTGATAGTTGGTCCAAAATAAGTATCATAGGAAGCTTAGTTGAAGATGCCAGCCTTGGGTTGATAATTTCCAAGATCAGAAGGATTTGGAAATCTTGTAAATGGCTTCTCAAAGTCTGTAGATACTTCAGTAGAAATGGGAGATTGTGCAGCAGGACTATCAGCAGGTTTGATCACATCAGCAGGAACAGGAGAGCCTTCAGTAGAACTATCAGCAGCATCCTTGTTTCCACTGACTGCTTGTGCTGATTGTTGAAGTAAGGCATCAGTCTCTTGTGCAAACTTTTCACTGAGTCTCTTAGCTTCCTGAGTGGCTGCATGTTCTTGCTTCTTGAGTCTAGCAAGATCCTCTGCATAATGTGACTCATCTTCTTGTTTAGCATCAGAATGATTACCTGCAAAATGGTTAGGTGGAAAAGAAGGTACAACAATGGTTTGTTCATCTTGCTCAGAGTCACTTTCTGAGTCATCATCAAGGAACCTGCAGGGTTAGAAATTGTATCTTTGGTACCTGCATTTGGATTAGAAACATGTCTAGTGTACCCCAAGTAATCAGTCAAATAATCTAGGTCAAAATACCAAGAATGACCTTGTCCTTGAGCATTAGGCTGATCTTCTAGAAATCTTAGGTTAAGGGTCTCCTCTATCCTTTTGGCATTCAAATTGTAAACCCTATATGCCTTGCTATGAGCTGAATAATCCACAATATAACCCTCATCAGCTTTCCCATCAAACTTTCCCAGTGTATCAGCAGTAATCAAAATGGTCACTTTGCAACCAAAAGGTTTAAGGTAATGAATATCTGGAACTTTCCCAGTGAGAAGTTCATAAGGTGTCTTGATATGAGGTCTAGTGATAGATACCCGGTTGAGGACATAGTAAGCAGTACTTACTGCTTCAGTCCAAAACATAGTGGGTAACTTAGAGTCTGCAAGCATGGATCTTGCTGCCTCTATTAAGGTCCTATTTTTCCTTTCAGCAACCCCATTTTGTTGTGGGGTTCTTGGAGTGCTATAGTCCCTTTTTATCCCTTTAGACTTACAGAATTCTATGAATGCAACATTTTTGAACTTTGTCCCATTGTCACACCTAATGCCTTTAACCTTTTTATTTAGCTGGTTTTCAACAAGGGTAATAAATTATTTTAAAATAGGAGTTGTTTCATCTTTAGTTTTCAAAAAGAATACCCAGCAAAACCTGCTATAATCATCAGTGATAACCAGGCAGAAGTACTTATGATCAATACTTCTGATAGGAGTTGGACCAAAGAGATCCATGTGCAGCAACTGAAGAGGTTTTGAGATGGTGCTCACAGCTGTTATGGCTTTATAAGAGGCTCTGTGCTGCTTTCTTTTGTTGCAAGCAACACAATTGTGTTCATTGGTGAAGACTTTTGAAGGAAGGCCCTGAACAAGACCAAGTTTAGACAACTTGTTGATGGTCTTGTAGTTCACATGAGCCATTCTCCTATGCCATTTTGTAGACTCATCCTGGGAAGCTTTGGCCACCAAACATGTTAGATCACATTCTAGCTTAACATCATTCAGATTGAATGTGTACAAGTTGAAGGTTCTAGGAACTCTTAGCAAAACAGTTGTATCTTCTGGAAGTTTGAAGTCCTTTGAGAGCACAAGACATTCATCCTCAGAGAAGAAAACTTTATTCTTGGTGTCACAAATTTGTGATACAGAGAACAGATTAAAGTGCTCAAGTTCCTTCACATAATATACATTTTCAAAATCTAACAGAGGTGTTTTGATAGTGCCTTTCCCAGAGATTTTGCCATCTCTACCACCAAAAGTCACATTGCCTCCTCCTTCTATAGGCACAAAGTCATGCATCTTATCCTTGTTCCCTGACATACTTCTGGAACAACCACTATCAACTACACCTACTTCAGTACTCTTCAGGGGATGATCCTACAACAACAACAATAATATACAAGAGTTAGTACACAATGGAGACTCAAGTCATTGCTGACTTGAGCCTGCCTCGTGGATCATAAAAGATAGGCCATGTAGATGTTTTAGATCCAACATTGTTCTTGGGCCTGTATTGCAAATTAGGTCCCTTCTTTGTCCAAGAACAACCTGCTGAGGGCTTCACAGCAGTATCCCAATACCCTCCACCAACATACATTGAGTCAAACTATCTAGGCCAATATCCATTGTAAAAGAAAGAACTAGTGGGTCGCACATAAGGTCTAGTACGAGTTCTTCTCCATGAAGAATATTTTTCAGCAGAATTGTGTTTCTACTGATGTGGAACAAAAGATGGTATATCATTCACATTTTTTCACATTTGCATAGGTTTTCTTTGACTAGCATATACACCCATTCTTTGCTCATGAAAAGTACAATCCTTAATCAAATGAAATTTACTTCCACACACAAAACATTTCTTCTTTTTAGAAGATTTATTCAAAGTGAAAGATGTTCAATAACATGAAAAAGCATTCAAACCACAAACATTAACAGAATTGTTTTTAACATAACTAGAAACATTGTTTTGCAAAGAATTAAATAACAAGTCTTCAAAAGAAACTGTCTTGGAATCAGGAGTAACTCTAACAGGCTTGTGGGGAGACTTGGGTGATATCTTGGGTGTGGTCTTGGGAAGGTCTGACTTCTCACTTGAATCACAACTGGCATATGAAGTAGACCCTTGGTTAGAAGACTTGTCACTGTCACAACAAGAGACAAAGTTAGTAGATTTAGAAACAGGGTCTGGCAAGTCACTTGACTTTTTGCCATAAAGATGGTGTGATCCATCAAAGTCAACAGGTATGGACAGGTCAATAGGCATGTGTTCTCCTCTAATAGGTCCAGGTACAACATTCAATCCCCCTTCCTTAATATATTTTACAGGTTTTTGAAATTCTAGGAGAGGTTCAGGGTCAAAAACACTGGATATATCAGGGTAAGTTAATTCCTCAGGATCTATATATTTATCATACCCTAATGCTTTTCTAGACCTAACAGATTGACTACTATCAATCAATTTATTTAAATGAGAGGCCCCTTCTTGCCACTTCATACGACCAGCCACTTCTTTATCTAACTTTACTTGTAATTCTTGTTTTTCTTTTTCTACATCAGATTTTTCTTTTTCAGTACGCCTTAAATCTATCTTTGCACATTCTAAATCACTTTCTAAAACTCTTATCTTTTCTTCATATTTAACTTGATTCTTTTGAAACCAAACCTTCTGTTTTTCTAAAGTTTTTAAAGCCTTTTTATAGGCCTCAACTTCTACATAACACTCAATGTATTTAGGTTTCAATTCATCATATTCTTGTTTAAGTTCATTATATCTTACACTACAGCCAAAAACACAATTGTGTACCTGAGAGATGCCCATTAAGGAAACTTGCTCCTTCTTATCCTCTAAGGGGGAGTATGCCAGCATATTCACTTGTTCAGAAGTAGAAGCTTCCTCTTCAGGAGGTTCATGAACAGTCCAATCAATATGGCTATCCACAGTCACCAAAGCTTTGGAAGGTGCAGCTTTAGAAGTTCCTGATTCCAATAGATATGAGCCATATCTAACTTCATCACCAAACTTTCTCTCCTTGCATTCTCTTGAAAAGTGGCCCATCTGGCCACAAGTGTAGCACTTAACCTCCCTTCTGTCAAATCTTGCTGCATCTCTTCCATTAAAACCAAACTTTCTCCCAGACTTATTCTCAAACCTTTTGATGTTCATAGAAATCATTGCTAACTGCCATTTCAAGTGCATCTCCTCCATCTCCAATGGATCCACCTGTTCAAAATTCTCATAGGCTAGAAACTGCTGATGTTCATATTCAACAACAAAAGAGTGAAGAATATCTTCCATTATATTACTGGATTTTGATTTAGGAGTTGGTTTAGTTTGGGTTTGAGAAGATGCTCCTGAGGTGTAAGAACTTGAGGCATGATGCACCGGATTGGATGTGGCGCTAACAAAGGCTGAATGAATGGATGGACGAATGGGACCTCTAACATCAGGCTCAAGAGATTTAAGCTTGTTGTAGAGGCCATCAAAAGAGATCATGTCCAATCCACCCTTGGTTTTGAGAGCAATGCTGACTTGCAACCAGGATGGTGGCAAAGATCTTAGAAACTTAGCATTGCAGTCCTCATTATCCGGCCAAGCCTTCAACTGATTAAGTTGACTCAAGATCTTGTGGAACCTGTCATAACCTTTGTGGATTCCTTCTTCCTCAGATATCTGAAACTCTTGAAACTGTTGCTTCAGCATTGACTTCTTCATCCTTCTTGACTCCTCATTCCCACCAAATCTAGCCTTAATGGCCATCCAAATGTCCTTGTCATCTTCCATGAAGTGGAAGTCACCCATGTGGTCATCTGGTATAGCCTGAAGGAGAATTGTTCTGACCTTATTCTCCCTCTGCACGGCAAGAACTTCTTCAGCAATTTTGGGACCTACAATAGTCACAATCCCATCAGCATCTTTGACATGTCTCTTTAAGCTGTTGCCCTTACGAACAACTTCCCAAAGGTTCCGGTCAATGTTTGTGATCCAGTTTTGCATCTTCATGGACCACAATTCATAATCCTCAACATTCTTAAGGTATGGGAATTTGGCATTACTGTTTGAGAGATTGAGTTGTTAGAGAGAAGTGGTGTTAATGTTCTGAGTTGTATCAGCTTCATCATCTGATCCAGGCATTGTTTTTGATTGAGAGGGTGTAAGATTGGTGTTTCGTAGTATCACAGAGACTCTCTCAAGGCTCTGATACCACTTGTTGAGACTTAAGACCTTGAT
Source organism: Artemisia argyi (assembly GCA_030686995.1). Classification (NCBI taxonomy): domain Eukaryota; kingdom Viridiplantae; phylum Streptophyta; class Magnoliopsida; order Asterales; family Asteraceae; genus Artemisia; species Artemisia argyi. The sequence goes on along the minus strand of JARVZY010002382.1, from coordinate 494,701 downwards.
AGATCTTTGAGCACTCGTGGATCGTTAGTTATGTTAATGTAATCACTAACACACTAATAGATAATCTCTGTAACTTGTAAAAGCGGAAACAAACACAAGTTTTAACAACTGAATACTAAGAACAATTGATCCTCTATGGATCTTTTCAATAATAATGAAAGTGTTTTCTAAAAATGTATATTCAATACATAATCGTGTGTTCTTTTTATACACAAGGAACCCTAAACCGTTTCACAAGAAACGTATATTCTAAAAACTTCTAAAAGATTTGCATTATCACTTCCTAAATAAACTCATGCATATCCTAACTAAAATACATAAAATACGGAATAACTATATCCGCAGGAATTAATAATGCTGAAACTAGACTTCAGCAGAAATACTCTGTCAGCAGAATCTGTCTCTTTAGTAGTAACCGTCAGCAGTAACCATCAGTAGAATTCTTACTTAGCAGAATTCCCAACATTTGCTCTTAAAATTCGGAGGCATTACTTGTATGGCACCAAGTGCACGGTGTATACAGATCACAAGAGTCTACAACATATTCTAGATCAGAAGGAATTGAACATGAGACAACGCCGATGGTTGGAGTTACTTAGTGACTACAATTGTGAGATTCACTATAACCCCGGTAAGGCAAATGTCGTAGCAGATGCCTTAAGTCGAAAGGAGCGAATTAGACCCCTTAGAGTCTGATCTTTGGGGATGACAATTAGGTCACCGCCACCATCAAAAATCCTGGAAGTTCAGGCTGAAGCCCTCAAAGAAGAAAACAGGCCAAAAGAGAAGATTTATGGTATGCCAGAGAGTGAAAATGGTTTCGTGAAGAGATCAGATGGGAGATTGTGCTTCAAGGACCGAAGCTGGATTCCACTCTATGGAGGGATTCGTGACCTCATCATGCACGAATCTCACAAGTCCAAATACTCCATTCACCCGGGTTCTGACAAGATGTACCAGGATCTCAAGAAACTTTATTGGTGGCCAAACATGAAGGCTGACATCGCCGAATATGTCGAGAAATGTTTGACGTGTTCAAGGGTAAAAGCTGAGCACCAAAAACCATCCGGCTTATTGATACAACCCGAACTCCCAATGTGGAAATGGGAGAGGATCACAATGGACTTCATCACAAAACTACCTAAGACATCAGGTGGATTCGACGCCATATGGGTCATTGTGGACCGTCTTACTAAATCCGCACACTTCTTGCCAATCAAAGAGACTGACGATATGGACATCCTTGCACGGTTATATGTGAAGGAAATAGTCTCGCGACATGGAGTGCCAATTTCCATCATCTCAGATCGAGATAGCCATTTCACATCACACTTTTGGCAGTCATTGCAAAAAGCTTTGGGTACTCGGTTGGACATGAGCACCGCGTATCATCCGCAGACTGATGGACAAAGTGAGAGAACCATCCAAACCTTGGAAGACATGCTACGAGCATGTGTGATCGATTTCGGGAAAGGATGGGATAAGCACTTACCATTAGCGGAGTTCTCCTACAACAACAGCTACCACGCTAGCATCAAGGCAGCGCCATTTGAAGCACTTTATGGACGAAAGTGCCGATCACCGGTTTGTTGGGCAGAAGTTGGAGATGTTCAACTCTCAGGACCCGAACTTATCCATGAAACCACCGAGAAGATTGTACAGATCAGGCAACGCTTGCAGGTTGCCCATGACCGGCAAAAGAGCTATGCCGATGTAAGACGAAAGCCTATGGAGTTTCAAGTTGGGGATAGGCTTTTGTTGAAGGTATCCCTTTGGAAAGGAATGATCAGATTTGGGAAACGTGGAAAGTTAAATCCTAGATACGTGGGACCATTCAAGATCCTGGAAAGGGTTGGTCCAGTAGCATACAAACTTGAACTCCCTGAGAAGCTCAGTAGGGTACACAATACCTTTCACGTATCCAATCTGAGGAAATGTTTATCTGATGAAACTTGTCATCCCATTCAAAGGACTTCGACTCGACGAGAGACTCAACTTTATCAAGGAACCGGTAGAAATCATGGACCGAGATGTGAAACAACTGAAACAAAGCCGTATTCCTATCGTCAAGGTTAGATGGAACTCTAATAGGGGACCAGAATACACATGGGAACGTGAAGACCGAATTCGTGCTAAATATCCACACCTATTCTCCGAGACAACCCCAATAACCACTACGGATTTAGAATTCCGGGACGGAATTCATAATTAGGGGTAGGTACTGTAAGAACCCGAAAATTTCAAGTTATTTATTTCCTGTAAGACCGAAAAAAATTATTATTTAATGAGATTACTCAATTGTTTCACTTATTCTCATATTTAAATTTCTGCTTTCGTTATACTATAAAGCAACGACGAATATTACCAAACAAACCATGTGGTGAACTCATATTCTATTTCACTAAAAACACACGCGTACCGACACCGCGATAGTATGGCATAAAAATTAATAATCAAATATCGGGACTCATCTAAACCCGAGGTTCGTTTAATTAACCCCCGAGCTTTTCAAAGTCAAAATAAATACCCTCATACCTCACGTTTTATTTAACTTACCCTTAATTACTTTTACTAATAAATACACAAACAAAAGTATTACAAAAAAAAAAGAAAAAGAAAAAGAAAAAAGAAAGAAAGAAAAATCGGATGGGATAAAAGAAATAACAAAAGCAGAAAAATCAAAAAAAAGGATGAACACTCATCCCCTTTCCCAGCCTCGTGTCACACACCCTCCACTTTCACGCATCATCCCTTTCTTCTCTTCCAAATCCGCTCCTCTGCACCTAGCATCACTATCAACGTAATAAATTCGGATTTGGCTTGAATCGATGGCAACAAGGGTTCTAATAGTAGTCACTATCACACACGGGAACGCCCCCTTGTCCAGATCTTGGAGTCAAACGCTAGCCCCAATGGATGACTAGGCGATGATAAACCCTTCCCCTTTTTGGCTACAAGATCAACTAATCTAAAGAAAAGATGGAATCAAAGCCCCCTTGTATGAACTCTGTATATACCTCTCGATTTCCATGGGCTTTCCACACATCCTACAAATTTCACAATCATAATACTAGTAGCTTTTTGAGAGAGAGATTCCTGAAGTCCAAGGATGTGTGAATCGTTTGTGGAATCAGAATCGAGCCTTGTTTGTTTTTAATCTTCCTTGTAATCGACTCCTAGTTGGTAACCTTTTTTTCTCCTTTGTTCTTCTTCTTTTAATTCGAACCTGTAATTGTTTTTCTATGTTAAGTAGTTTTGATTTGTTTTGCCTCATGGGTTTCTGTTGCGAATCGATTTAGCTTTGATGTTAAGTCTTAATATAATTATGTTTGTGTGGCTTAAGAACTAAAAACCAGTTTTAATATGGCTTTTGTTTGATTCCTAAACTTGTTTTGATCCCAGCCGTTTGTGGGAATCGTTAGGATAGCCTTACCTGTTGTTTGTTGAGCCGTGGTTGAACCGAGAGAGACACCTTTAGGGTCTCGGTTTGCTATGTTGCTTGACACCATGAACCAAAGCGCCTAGTTGCTTCACTTCTATGCTCACATGTAAATATTTCGAGATTGAATGTTGATTCGCGAGATGGTTTTAGTTGTGGACAAGATCCATCGGTTGAGGGCTTCCATGGACTACTCGAATGGTATTTAAGTGCGTCACCCCATTTGTGGAACCAAACCCAACTGGCTTGCCATAACGCAAGACCACAAGGCCTTATCGTCGAGTTGTGTCGAACTCGTTACTCAAGCAAGACACATGAATGGTGCTAGTAGTCTAACTGGTATCAATATTCTTTCTGAATGCAAACCTAAGTCTGCATACTCCCTTTTTGCAAATCATATACTGTTGGCACCAAAACAAAATGTAAAATTTCTATTAAACTACTTGGGTGATTCTTTAGGCCTCAAGCCCGGCCCAACAATTAAGAAGGTGTGTGTTTGTTTGCGAACGGGCCACAGGCCCACTTAAGTCCTTCCTGTTAAAAACAATAACAACGTCGAATTAAGGGTGCAGTGAAATATAATATGCACGCGTTACTTGTTTATCTCGACTTATTACTTCGTGACTCAACAGCTCGACTCGCTCTCGACTCATTATTGCTCCGTATTAATTCACAACATATTTTAAATCTACTAAACATAATTACTAAACATGTTTTACCACAAAAATATATAAATCATAACAATGAACTAGACTTAAATTTCAAACTACTAGTCGTTATTTTCACCGAAGCAACCCAACGAAACGTATTAAACCTACTTTATAACCAAATCGTATAAACGGATTTCCTAAAATGCATATTACGTTCAAAACCTAAATATTCTCAACACATACAAAGCTATAAACCATTATATAAACTATACTAAAAAATTTAACTATTTAAGTCATTAGTCAATATTTTATAAAGCATTAAATGGAAATTATTTTGACATCTAGTCACCACGTATAATAAAAACATATACTTAAGTCATGCCCGATTTTCTCAAATTTTTACACTTATAATTTATAAATAATTTTAAATACAAATGTTTTTAGTAAAACATATATATATATATATATATATATATATATATATATATATATATATATATATATATATATATATATATATATATATATATATATATATATATATATACCTTTTAAACAACGTCTCAAAACCCAACCTCACTTATTGCCATTTTTCATACATCTCGTCTTTTGGTCATTGTCGAGCCAAATATGTATATGTCCTCGCTATTCGTTCTTCGTCTACTTATGTACGTGTACACTTCCAAGAGCCGATATTTACAAAACTATTTTCAAACTTAATCCATGCCACACAAGCAACAATATCGTTTTGAAAATTTATCGAGTCCTAAGTTAGAATTATGAACTAAACTCTGCCATACTAATCTAGGTCACGCGTCGGAGCTACCACCTACCATTTGACTCTATTGCATTACTGCTACCATTGCTAAGGTGAGTTCATAGTCCCACTTTTTACTATGTTTTCAAATCCCGTGGGGAGATACATGCTATAAATCTGGACACAAGTGTTTTCTTGTATGCTATCCTGAATGATATTGCCTAAGTTACCGCTTTTGCCAAAAATCCCTCATATCATGAACCATTAATCACTTGCGAGTGAACGCGAATATAGTGAATAGATCTATTGGCAGTTGACGCCCCATTTGAAGTTAGCCTGGGATGGTAACCGAATGCACTATATTCGAATAACTTAGGAACTGGCAAACTCCTATTACCCGAGGGCCCTATTACCTGCATCATATTATTATGTGTAGGCTTCTATCCCATAAGGATTTTATATATCTCTTATGGCAGCATAACAGTGTTAAGGTTCGCCTGTCATGAGGCTTAGTGCAATATCCTAAATTACGATGTTACTGTTTTACTACTTTTTGGCTTGTGTTCAAATTATTATAACTTAAACACTGTGGATTCACTCAACCTTTGTGCTGACCCTTTTAGCATGTTTTATCTCAGGTAACTAAATAGCATCTATGGCACGGAGTGGATCAGGGCACCCTTTTGGATTTCACCCAGAAATGTTATCATTCACTTTTATTCAAAACATTTTCATTATGTATTTCTAAACTCTTTAAACCCGTTGTGGCTACTCTGATTTTATGCTTGATGAATGATAACAAATTTTCTCAAAATGACTCTTTATGTCGTTTTCTCTGATTATGGCAATGTTTCTATGAAGTAATACCCCAATTAGACTTTCGCTGCTTCAGTTCGATTTTCGGGGTGTTACATATACTCATTCACTTCATCTACATTATTAGCTAGAATTGCATACTCTTTATTAGAACTTTTTTACGATACATCTATTGTATCCTTACTAACATTTCACATACTTTCTAAACTTGGAGGTTCATCACTGCACATTGCATCCTTCTTATCTTTTACAGATGGTCTTGCTTCAACAATGGATGTCGCAGCTGGTATTTTTGGTCTAAACACAAACATCAGCGTCATTATTTGGTGTTTATGTTGTTGATAGTTTGACTGACCTCCATTTCAGATTATACCATTACAGCCTTATTGATTTTAGTTTAACTTCTATAAAATCTTCCTTATTTCCTTTCCATCTCTATTCTGTTTGTTCTTTTCTAACAACTCAATAGTTTTGGTCTTGTCTTGCAGGAATTAAAGCCGTGACCAAACACCTCACAGTGGCTATAAACTGCTAGCTTCCAAGTATATTCAACATTAACCTACTTGGTCATCTTTGTATTCTTCTTATCATCAACATAGTGAATTTTAATCTTCTCTTAGAAACCCTTATCTGCTTTTATTTCTACCAATACCCTAACATACTCAAGCCTATATGTTCTATTATGACACATATTGGTTGTCATTTTATCCATCATAATTTGGCTTCCATGACCTACTAAATAGAGTTCTAATTCCGGTAATACTCCAAGCTTCAAGAGGAACTCAAATCAAATTTATCTAGATAGGGATTTTACAAGGACAACCTTTTCTATACTTGCTTATAGATATCACTTTTGTACTATAAAAGGTTTTTCACTAACCATCCAAGGACTTATTTTCAATTACATAGTTCATTCCTTATTCATTTTTAAACTTGAAAAAACACACGTCGCCATCTACCACAATACCTCCCAACCCAAACCTTCCCCACATTCTCCTTATGTTGTACTTCAATTCATTCATTGGCATTTTGCACCCTTGATGGGCGTATATATCGTTATAGGTATAGATTATTTTTTATCAAGTTTTAAATTTATATTTAACCGACTTAACCTATAACACACGCTAACGAGTAGTGTACCCGATCAATGTAGCTAGTTGGTAAGTAGAGTGTCGATCACTAAGAGTGAAACGTTAACATCTATAATGTCTATCAGTATTTTAATTTATAAGTTAGTTTTATAACCTAATCTAAAGCAACGGGGTTTCAGTCTGAGAGACTGGTACAATTTGAGTTAATTAAAATAATAAAACTAATGAGATAAAATACAACGAATGGCGAACACGTACATAGATAGATAACATATACATATAAGAGGTCTGACGAATGATTAAGTAGTTTGTCACTTGTTTTATTGCTAGTTTTATATGATGAATGCTAAAGTCTATTCTCTTTCGTTGGTATCTTAATTACAGGCGTGTAAACTCTTAATGATTACTTATGTATATATTATTTAACATTTTTTAAGGGCTCACACTAACTTATAATGCTAGTGAAGAAATCGTGGGAGGGGTATGGCAGCCTAAGCATTCCATAACTAGACACAGAGGTTATCAATACACATATAAAAAGAACCAATAAACAGCATATAAACTTTAATCGATGGGAAAACAATTTTAAAGGGAGCAATATGGCGGTCACAAGCCCATCAATCCTGATGGATTAAAGCTTACTATTAAAAAAAAAAAAAAAAAAAAAAAAAACTACTAAATGAATTTAAAACACTAGCAGGATCTTCTTACTGCTGTGAGATCTTCAATTGGGTATGTTTTGTGTTGCCCTTTCGTTGTTATTCTTCTCCTTAGGGTTTATGTTGCAGCTTCTGTAACTTTTGGCACACGAAATTCGGCTATCAGACGGGGTATTTATACTTTCTGTCTAAGGGCACGATGCGGCGCATCAGCTACGTTGATGCGGTGTATCTCAATAACTTCGCGTGGGGTCCAAGATTATTATATTCTGGAATATTCATACACTGCCTTCAGATACGGCGTAACTTGAATCTCTATGCGGTGCATGTCCTTCAGTATCTTGAATAACCTTTGGTGAAGTCTTGAGAGCGATGCGTCGTATGTTAGGAATGTCATGCGGGTATCTGAAGTAGATAAGTCAGATCTTCTTCGTTGACCAAGGTTTCATATGCAGCGCATTCTTCAAAGTCAGGTAATGGTCTTCGAATTAATCTAAGTATGATAATGCGACATATCTATCTAGAATGATACGGCGTATCTCCTTCAACTCAGTAGACTTTTTTCAATATGATCCATTTAGTTTCATTTTTCGTCCGAAAATCACTAACTTTCACCAAATGCTTGTTTTTAACTGAGAATTACAAAAGTAGACGATTAAGTATCAATTCTCATAGATAATATAATAAAACAAGTCAAATATATAGGACAAATGATGACGATAATATGTACTTATTTGATGTCATCAACCCCACAAAGAAAACCACACACTGTTAATTTTCATTTTTCACTACCTTACTAAACAAGTTCTTCAAATAGCCTCATCACTTTTATCGTTTATAACAATAGGGACATTGAACATTTTATTCTCCAATTGATTCACAAACTTACTAATTACATTATGCATATGTGTTTCTTTTTGGTTCATCTTTATTCATTTTGGTATTATCTACTCTTTTTGCAAAAGAATCACTAATTGAGGCATCTATACAATTATTGTTATCAAGACTTACATAGCAATGATGACTTTTAACAGAACTATGTACACTATTCTCCTCAGAGTCGACAAATTCCTCTGTTCCAATAGATTTATCATGGCTATTCACTCCTAGTTCACTCTCCTCCCATAACCATATCCATTGATAACGTCAGCCTAAACAACCTTCTTGCTTGCTATTTCTTCTTTCTCAACAATAATTGAATGAGTATTACATTTACTATGAAGCTCACATACCGTATCCCCAGACTTGATTGGTAAATTTATCGTCCTTTTAGATGAACATTTAGCTGACATGGTGACAAAATACAGAACCCTACATTCTCAATTAACCGACAAATTCCTTTAATTTACAAAGAGTAGTTATTTTACATACCAAACATTTTTCACATACTTACTAAGAGACAAATCTCAACATTTATTTTTCTGTTAAGAAAAAAAGAGAAGATTAATAAATATTTAAATTAAAAATTCAATTACATATATTTTTTTATAATTTAAATATTTCATGAACCGTTTATCGTTAGGTAAAATAAATTATCCCATTATGACGAGCATTTAATTATTTTTCTATAGACGAGCACTTTGATATGCTTTCGACAAACTTTTTTTTGGTCGTTTTTTTCACGTTTTATTCTCGGTATTAAAATTCACATAACATATCACATATGATTTAACATTAATATCAAAGTTCGAACAGTAAACATCTGTACTAAAATTGACATAAGTATTTGTCTATAAATAAAAAACTCTTCTCATTTTTTGCAATGAAAAATACACATTCATGGCTTTACAACCATATATCACACAATGTATTTTTAAATTATATATTATATCAGTTCATTCGTAAAACTTCTATAATCACATGTGGTAACAACACATATGATTTTATATGTTTAATCCAATTTTGATGAATTAACTATTCTAATCTAGTAATTTATAATTCAAAATATAATGTATTATATATAGTTGGAAAGCTATGAATGTCTAGCTTTCAATAAAAAAAATAAAAAAATAGTGAAACTTTTAAAATATTGTAGAAAAAGTTATGTTCATTTTATTACATGTATAGATATTCGAATTCAAATTAGTGTTTATTACATGTATAGATATTCGAATTCAAATTAGTGTTTAATCACATATGATTTCTCATGCAAGTTTCAGAAACAGAAAAAAAAAAAAAAAAGACGAAAAAACGTGAAAAACGAAAAAAAAAATGTTTGTCGAAAGTATATCAAAGTGTCCGTTTATAGAAAGATAATCAAATTTTTATCGCGATGATGTAATTTTTCGCTTAAAGATTAGTGGTTTAAGAGATATTAATTTTTTAAAAAAGAGGGTGAAAGTGAGTTTGTTATCTAATCTAAAAAATGAGTGGCAATGATTGATCCCTTTAGTATATAAGTAAATGAACTTAAGAGTGCGTTTGGTATCCTACTATGGGAATGAGGCTATGACTTTTAATGAAAGTGATTAAAGTTGTTTGTTTAACATGGGGGGCCCACTACTATGGTAATGAATGATATATATAATCCATACTCCATATACATCAAGGGACCAAGGTATGGATCTTTCATAGGTGAGGACCCACCACTACTATCAAACTCATAACCATTGTCATTCATGGCAGCATACCAAACGCACCCTAAATCTATGTATATGTAAGATCCTATTTCTTAGAGTAAATTACATGGATGGTCCGGTGGTTTGTCAAAGTTGCATTCATAGTCCTTAACTTTGCAAAGAATTACATCCCTAGTCCTTTTGATTAACAGTTGTCTACTTTGTCGTTATCCTCACCCACGTAACTCCCATGCGAGGGTTTAATCGTCATTTACTAAACACAAATACATACATATGCACCATCTTTTCACAAGCCGTTTGGTTGAGGTATATGGGCTTGGTTTTAACTTGACAAGATGTTAATATGCTATTTGGTCGAAGATTTCGTTATAGGATTTAAGAATCATATAAAAAAAAAGTTTCACTGTTTTTAATCCTGAGTCCAAAGGGAGGCGTTCAGACATCGTGGAGTCAGGTAAGTTGTCTTCCTCATTCTTATTTTGGTTTTCGTATCACGGATCTTGGTTCGCGCTTTATGGCATTTCCAAAAAGAAAAAAATCCAATCCCGCAAAGGATTGTTCATGGAACTACTATCGAGATTCTTCGGACCATATTTCCTAGTATCATCCCGATGTTCATTGCTATACCATCATTTGCTCTCTTATACTCAATGGACGAGGTAGTAGTAAATCCAGCCATTACGAATAACTAGCTATTAAACCCTTGACCGTTTACTTGAAGGATAGGTTCCATCTTATCTGCGCAGTACTCGCAAGAAAGCGGTACCAAGCTCACTTCTCAGAATTCCTTTCAAAGCAAGATCTCCGAAACTAACTGCTTACCTTTGAATTCACATGAATGAGTAGGCAAATAGATGTAGTGAATGTGTCATTTTATAATATAAACTAGCTTATAGACCCGTGGCATCCACGGGATTTTAGAAGGTTTTTGATTAAGAAAACGTAAGTACGTGAATAAAGTAAGAAAGAATAAAGAAGGTAAACGAAGTGAAATTTTCTTTTAACGGAACAATAAAGTTATAAGTGACTGAAAGCATAAAATACAATGGTTATAAATATTTGTGTAATAGACGTTGATTGCCTCTTGATCTACAATATGTTTGTTTTGAGAAGCAAAATGGATGTAGTGACCATTCTACAACTTGAAGAAAAACTCCTTCCAGTCAACACCTAATAAGTATACAAAAAATGTAAGTAATAGAATTTTTGGCTTTATGATAACTGTAAATAAGAAAAATAAGACGAAAACATGCTACAATACACAAAAATAAGACGAAAGCATGCTACAATACACTCAATAACGCATATTCGATCATTGACTTTAGAATTAAAACATGGATACCTTGCATAAGATATTCAAATGCGTAAGTCACATAGACCTTAGTTAACTCTTTTAGAGCCTTAGGTGTGGTGCGTAGTTTCTTCTACTTATTTGAGGCCTACGGGTGGCACATCACCATAACACAACCCCTCAAACAACCACTTACCATAACACAACACAACTTACTCATTTGGGTTCCACATACATACTTATTCACACAAGCACACAACGATTATAAATAAATAAATAAAAACAAAATTCGTACAATTTTTACATTCGTCGTCTGCCCCACGAAGGAAGGTTTGGCGAGTGGTGGCAAGGGAAGGTGTTGTGGTAGCGAGGGGTGGTGAGCAAGCCACGCCGGAGTAGCGAGCTCCTCTCGTTACCACACCTATTGCTCTTAATACTATAACAAAAAGACACTTTCACTTTTTCCATGTACACGTGAATGGAGGAATAATAAGTCGAACTCAAATGACCAAAGTGCACGACTAACTGTAATCTTGAAATGTCCATTCTCCACACTTCTTTAACTGCGAAGTTAGCCACTATAATCGAGTAATTATCATCAGCAAATCTAATCGTAAACTAGTTCAATGCAAAATTTCATGGAATAATTTATATTTACCATGAAGTAGTGAAAAAGAGTCCATTGAACGTGCAAGAATGTTCTTCATCTGACACTCAGATGTGCAAGTTAAACTTCACTTCACACTTGGAATTTGATTTGAGTTGGCTATTTTTTATGGCAAGAGCTTAAACAAAATATTGTTTCAATCACCTATTCCTTGTGCGTTGCAAGTCAAACTTCACGCATAAAATCATCATTTATTTCTCCAAGATCTAAAAGAAAAAAAATTGCTTAAAGATACTTTGCATTAATTTCAATTGTACAAAACCTTTTCTTACTTTGAGATAACTAATTTAACTCAAAGTTGTACGAAGTGGGTAAAATTTGAAAGTTTCAAACATTTTGATGTGCCGTTTCATATATGCTATTTTACATAAACATCAAGTAACCTATTGGCAATAAGTTTATTAACTTATTCATAGTATATTCACTCAAAAAGCTGGTATCTTTGACTTGTAAAGTCAAAGAACATAGTAAAGAATGTGATAAACTTGACAGTATCAACAATTCTCTAGATATTCTGTTTTTTAATGCTTCTCAATAGTAAATTAACAAAATAAAACCTTGCAAGCATCTAATAAATAGTATTAGCTAAACTTAATTGACAGAGGAGACCAAACACAGCCCGAATTAATAATAATTACATTCGTTGTATTTCACTTGAGTCATTTTGCAAATATAAAAAATTAAAGATGTGAAATGAGCTTTAAGTTACAAAAATATTTAATCTTAATGTATGTGGTTTAAGGTTTACCTGTAACTTCATCTTTTCAAGCTCATCAGCAGAGCAACCAATAATTTTCTCAGCTTCGTCACTCAAAACGGAGAACCAATCTGCACCACTAACATTAGAAAACTTTGCATACAATATGTACCTACAATTACAACAAATTATGTAAGTCTTATCAATGTAAGAAATAATAATGTATCTTTGTAAATTATTCAAAAGTTCAGAATCTTCAAACTGCAGTCACTCTCATTCTTTCTAACAGGTTTCACACAGTATCCAGAATCACTACTTTCAATAAGACATTTTCAGCACATAAGCAAGAACACATAGTAAAGCACTAATGAATCAAAGTAAACCACTACTGAATTTGGAATGAAAATAGGATTGGGATGGAAAAAAAAGGTTTTGTTTAAAAATTACACACAATGTACCAAAGTAAAGCACTACTGAAAAGCAATAAAATGGTTACCTTCGTTGTTGCAAAAACAAATCATGATCTCAGTTAACCAAAAGCTCAAAACACAAATCAAAGTCATGAGTACCATAATTTTATAGAAGCAATAACTCTTGAATCAAGTGCCAATATCACATATATAGAAAGTTAAGTACGGTTAACAACTACACATAATTATAGCTATCAAATTAACTACACATCAAACCGGCTGAGCAAAATGAGCTATATTGTTCACATCATTTTCATTCTTGCTCTTTCGCCTACACTTAATCATTCTCTGTTGTCTTGACAATATCCGTGTATCTTGACGGAGAACGACCAAAGTTCCAACTCAAGGAGGATGGGGAAACCCTAGAAAGGGTACACAAGCTTTTGGCGAAGTCTCTAATACCGTGAAGGTTACCAGGGAACCAAGAGTAGTTATGCACGGGTTTTTAGATTACGTTCTATCCCTTTTGGGTCAAATACTCAAATATGTATAATAAAAAGCTGGCTAAAAAGTATGGACAGATGGGTGTATCAGGTAGTTAGTTCCGAGGTGCACCTTAGTGCATAAAACTTCCTAAATCACTTTAACCAAAAAAAGATGAGATCTAATTTTACAGATAGTTTGTTTAGGAAAGTGATTAGGTCAACTTGAACTATTTGTATCTGTACCAAAAATGACATATCTGACCCTTTACAAAACCAATTTCTATGATCGATCTCACCCCGAGTTTGCAAGCATTAGCAAGATCAGCAACCATCGTCACCTCTCCCACCTTTTTCCTGAAAAATAGAATAATATGCTTAGCTCACTTAATTATGATCAGTGGATACATGTTATCTCAATTAGAGGAGGCAGCCAACCTTAAGTTGGAGGCGGTACAGAATTCCTTTAGACTCAAATAGGTTGCTTTAGGAAGAAGCGGTCTCAAAAGAACTCCTTGCTCTTCATCCTTTCTTAGACTCCTTGAATACTATAAAACCATAAAAAGCAAACAGGCAAACATCAACCAAACTAGCCGCTTTGACAGCAAAAAACCACAATCAAACTGCCCATTTTGACAGCAAAAACAACCAAATAACCTATTTTTAAAAAATCAACTAAACAACCCATAATTTCATAGGGATATCATCAACCAAATAAGCCATATTGAAAGGAAAATTTTTAGCCACACAACCCATATTTTACCACAAATAGAACACAACCAAATGGCTCTTTTCTTGACAGCAACCAAACATTGTATTTTGACAGAAAAAATAGCAACCAAACATCTCATTCAAAACACGTTTTAAGTCATGGCCTAGCTAAATAAGTATATTAAAAGTTAACTGTTAGGCTAACATGCATACTCAATCCTATTCTTAACTATATCTGCTCTAACCAATGAAATGCTTTATACTTACTGCGCCTTGCTAGAAAAGTGTGAACATCACTATGAAATAGCTTTTCATCGAAAGGTAAAGGAGACACATATTATATAGGACTTTACAATAGCCTGTAGCCATAAAATCTTGACATTCTTTTGGAGTAAGGTGCAATGGAATTACCCACACATATATAAATTAAAATGTTAGTAAGAGAGGATGAACCTTTTAAACTATAAAAATCAATTAATCAAGCAAATGAATGTTATAGGACTGATACCATGTAACTACGAAAGTTGGTGTTCTTACTTGTTTGGTGCTCTAGACTTTACACTTTCTTGTAATGCTATTCTTGTTGCATCTTTCTTTACAATTGAGACTCCAGTAAATAACAACTGCGAGAAAAAAACCATCAATCAAAATAAGTATTTTACTAATAGACTTATCTTAGGTTAGATGCAAAACCTAACATAAGTCATAGACTTTTCACTTACTCTGCATCAAACTTTTTAATCTAGATGTTTCACTTACTATGCATCAAGAAGGGTGAGAGGTTTCTTCTTGCTAGATTTTCCATTCTTATCATAACAGTCCATATCATTGCAAGCGACGACCTGCCTTATCACATCTCTACACGTGAAAACAAACATACCAAATGTTATAAATCACTATTGAATGTGTGGTACATACTTAAAAAGTTTAGTATAAGACACTTCAGCACTTTGATGATTAGCTTATTATGTGTATAAAATAAAGGACGAAAAAAAGAAAAATAAAATAGGAAAACGGACTAACGGTGGCTAATTTTTTGGGTTGAGTCTGTAGTAGCCTAGTAGGCCGCGGATTCGTAAAAGGCCAATTTGATCCATTAGCACTATCTTATTACGTTAGGATAAATAGTTTATTGCATCTGATACATTATGGAATATTTTATTGCACCCACTGAATTTTTTATTCGTTTTGCAAAGATTCGGGTGGAATGAGCAAGCTATTAGGTTTGCTAATGGAGGGGCCTATCCTCCGTATTTGAGTCACATGACCAAAGTAATTTCTTGATTTATGCTTTATAGGCTATTTGCGGCTTTTCAATAGATTCTTACATATTGTTTATTCACGCTCGTCACAATGAACAGAACCATGTATTTGCACTTATTACTGGCTACCACGATCCTCCTGCTAGTGTTTCGGTGAGTAATGAAAGGATTACATACTTTCAAAGGTAACCAGTTTTTAAACGAAGGTCTAAAAGTCCTTTTAACTCTATCATATGTGGGTGTTTCGGAATACTTATTTTTTTTCTGCGTTTTCACTTATTTTACTGAATTTCTTATGATATTGTTGAGTATGGTCATATCTTTTACAAAATAAGCAAATCTAAAAACTATTTTAGAAAGTACCTGTTTTTAAGTACTGACATTGAAGCCGAAACAGAAGCAAAAAAAGCAATCCCAAACATCCCCTAAATGAACCAATAATAATAAGCATATATCTAAAATAATGATTAAAAGCTGCTTATTTAACCCCAGAATAAGATATAAGCATCACCATCAGTTAGAATTTTCAAAACACTCCAATCTGCTATAATTGGGTTGATTTGGGTTTTTATCCCTTATAGGTACAAAGTGAGAACTGGAATACCTGAGTAGGATGCTGGTCCATCTACAACATTAATATCTGACATGTTAGTGGTCATGACTGCTCTTCGCGCCACACCACTTTGAAAATATCTCATTATAATTATTTCGGAATACCCACCAACATTCCTTATAGTATCTGCAAAACAATGTCAAATGCAAATGTTTCAGATAGCAAATTTCCGAATACCCTCCAACTCTATGCAGTTATTGTATCAAAGGCACCTTACCCTGCACATGGTGGACCGCTAATGGCATCTGAACACTTCACACTGCATCTGCTATCATAGACTCTCCTGTTTGTTAAAAACTTTATGAGCATTAGCAATAAGGAAGACGATGATATTAATCTTTGATGTATAAACAAACAATTTCGGATTTGCTCACCCATGAAACTTATTTGTTCTCCAAACTGTGTTCCTATGATATATACCAGTTGAATTTGGATCTAAAGCATGCTCAGATATCACTAATCCTTCTACTTTAAGAATTTCTAAGCATCTGCAAGTATAAATAGAATTCAATAATGACAAATTTACAATCGGTAGCAAATCTGAATCCCTGGTTCATCAAAATTTGAATAGCCACAATCACGAACAACCAAAAATCACTAAACGAATACACTACCTGGTAATCCAATGGACCCTGGAAAAACATATTACCTTAATCAAAATGACCATTTAAAATCAAAAATCGGTGTTCCTTTTGTTTGGAGATGGTTTCCTCACAAAGTTGAAGTACCACAAAGTTCTCTCCTGTTGCAAAAAGTACACTGTTACCATCCATTTTAATGTCAGATGATAATATAATTCCTATAATGAATTATATTCAAAAAGAAATATCTAACACTTTCCACATCATTGCATTTTTCTGCATTCGACAAAAGCATTTTGCTCTTTGATATCCAATAATCTGCCATATTCAATGCCAAAACATATCATTAATTACATGTGCTACAAATATATTGTCCAGCCACATAAAGCAACCACAAACGACTCCTAAATGAAGCCTACATACAACATTAACATCAGAATAGAAACATGTACCATAGAAAAAATGACGCAAATGTATAGATCTACAGATCTACTACATCAAATGACATGCATATTCATAATCAATGAAAAATTTAGAAGTACGAAATTAACATATCACACTCAACAAAGGAGGATAATTAATTTGAGAAGATAATGTGTGTTGATTTTTGAATGGAGAAGAGTGTTTGAGAAGTTTTTTGCAAAACGGTTTGTGGTATTAATTGTGGTCTTAATGGCTTACGGTGAATTTGAATGGAAGAATCGTATTTGAGAAGATAATCGTGGTATTAATTGAATAGCATTCATTCAATAAAAACTTTCTGTAATGGTTGAATGATAATAATGACTATCCAAAAATACGGTTGCAAAGGAGCGTGTAATATTGATATGAAAGTAGTAGCGCATAGGAGTCTTGTACACTTTAGAGCATTAATTATTTTAGGACCAATAGGAGCAAAGATACATCATTGCATTAATTATTTTTGCTGCTTTATTGACTTGTAAATTATTCACGTTTATTATATTACATAGATTAGTACAATTAATTTAATACTTTCTTTAATTATTAAAATATTATGTTTGATTATATTATTTTCTCTTACCTGATTCTTTTCCTTTTTCTTACATCAAATTCAAATCCAAATACAAATCTTAAACCAAATTTAAATCCAAACCCAAATCCTAATATCACCTATATACGAAACGGGCCCTTATATTCTCACTCTCTTTCTCATTTCTTTATACCACCACCACCACCACCTACAAATTCCGACAACCGCCACAAGATAGAACTCATCTTCAGATATGCTGCCTTTCACCCACAATTTTATACATTATCACCATTTCAATCTTCGGCAACACATATTTACATCCATTTCAAACCACAAAAATCAAATCAACCATTTACAAGCACTTAAAAATCGAACCCTAATAACACCCAAAGCCTAAACACTTTCTTCATATTCGTTACCTTACACCCCCTGCTCTAACTGAAAAGTTTTGGGTAAAGAGACATAAAAAAAATGGGCCCTTGCTTGCTTGTTCTCTCTCCTCTCATCTTTCTTTCTCGAAGCTTCTTCTTATTTCCTTAAAATCTCATATTTCATTCCCTGTAAGAGGCATCCAATAGAAAACACACAATCATTTACAAAAAAAAAAAAAAAAAAAAAAAAAAAAAAAAAAAAAAAAAGAAAAAAAACCCACCCAACACCACATTCAAAGTTTAAAGCCCATCATCATCACCGCTACCACCAACTTCAACACATATCTTACCGGTGTGTATGTTTTTTAGGAAAAGAAATGTTAAAGATCAAGAAAGATGTTTGGCGTGTGTAGTTATATTAGTAAATAAAACAATTAATTGGGTGAGAAAAGTAATTTAAATATAAATTAGCAGTCAAAAGGAATTAAAAAGTCAAGAAAAATTAGAGGTTGAAGAAGTAAGTAAACAATTACTATCATGCCCTCATAGTACCTTGCACGAGTTTAACGGTCAGTTCTTACGTTCGTTAGACGTAAAGGACTATGGGTGTTATTCTTTGCAATGATAAGGATGAAGAGTGCAACTTTAAACTCTCAAGGACTGTAGATGCAATTTTCACCAAACCACAGGGGCCATTTATGTAATTTACTCAAATTGGTTTCAAGTATAAGCAAATTGGAATAAATATCATGACTTCCCTTTGTGAATATACAGTCTCCAATAGAACAGGCTTATCTGAAAACTTAAGACCTACTGAGAATGCCAAGAAACTACGTGAGTCTAATAAAAATGACCAATGCGGACAAAATTTTAAGGCGTAGACTAGGCTTTTGTTCTTGAATCGAATCAGCAGTGTGTCAGGGTCAACTTTTAGTGAATAAGTAGAGAAGATGCACACAAGTTCTCATACCCAGATACCTGCACTAATGTTAACAGAAGTCAAATTATTACTGTACATTGAATAATGAGCAAAAAAGTGCCCCACCCCAAAATCCATGACGCCATGAGTAAGCAATCGATTATGAGAATAAATAGACACAAAAGTTGGGATTGTGATTAAACATTGTGCTTGAATATGTCAATATGGTGTCAGGGCTAAAATATCATTTGGCTACCAATCAAGGCTGTGTTGAGAAGAGCTAAAATTTAAACAAAAATAATATAAAATCAAATACAACTAATGCACTTAAGAAGTTTATAATAAGCTAAAGGGAAGGAAGGAAGTTCTTACATTCAAATTCTACTCTGAAACTTTCCCCTTTCCATCACTCCCGACAGCATCAGTCACCAAAGTCATTGGTCTCTCATCAATGACTTCATCTATGATACCAAACTCCTTGGCCTCTTCTGGCGTCATAAAGTGGTCTCGGTCCATATTCTTTTCAATTACATTAATAGACTGTCCAGTATGCTTTGCATATAATGCGTTTAGTGAATCCCAAACACGAACAATCTGCTTAGTGTGAATAGATATATCTTTAGCTTGACCACTGTATCCACCTGAGGGTTGATGGATCATGACAGTTGCGTTAGGAAGAGCTCGTCTCTCCCCTTTTGCACCAGCAGCCAAGAGAAGAGAACCCATTGAAGCAGCCTGACCCAAACATATGGTGCTTATTGGAGAACGGATATACTGCATGGTATCATATATTGCAAGAACAACAACAACAACAACAACAACAACAACAACAACCACGACAACGACAATGACCACGACCACGACCACGACCACGACCACGACCACGACCACCACGACCAGCAGCAGCAGCAGCAACAACAACAACAATAAATAAATAAATAAAAACCCTCACCCAACACCACATTCAAAGTTTAAAGCTCTATCATCATCATCACCGCTACCACCAACTTCAACACATATCTTACCGGAAATAAACTTTTTTGGGCTCCAACAATTTCCCTACTGTTACTATCACACCTATATATGTTGCTTAACAATAGTTTAGTATGTATTTCTTGATTATGTTCTTCAAGTTTAAGAAGATGTTTACCCAACCACCACTACCTCCGGTCACCCCCACTACCACAGTACCATATATTTTTACGTCCATCTCTTGTACAATACATAATTTAAAACTCAAAAGTCAAAACAAGTTATTACATAGACTTTAGATTTGAAAAGAAAAGCCTTACATACCCATTAAAATTACGCAAACTTAGATCTGGGGAGGAGGGGGGGAATCCTTTAGAGTTTAGAGCCACATATATTACTTGTAGACAGAGACACATACACAAAACGATGGTCGATGTAGTGGTGGTCTAGTGGTTAGTGTTGGCAGAAATAGGCGATGGTTGTGAAGAAGTTTTGAGAGAACAAATAAAGCTTAGGGCATTGCATGGTTGAAAAAGTGTTGAAAGTGGGGAAAAAAAGAAAAAAAGAAATGATATTGGGGTATATGGTGTGTATGTTTTTTAGGAAAAGAAATGTTAAAGATCAAAAAAGATGTTTGGGACTTCTTGGATGCATCACCCAAGTCCTTAGGCCTTTTTGTAGGATGCGAAACTGCATTATTAAGAAGATTATCTTTCCCTAACTCTGGTTCAGATTTTCTTTCCAGTAGGTTCAACACTGTTTCGCTCTCGCCGTTCAGCAGCCTTCAACAAATCATCAGACCCTCCAACATGTGTTCTATCTTTCAAAGGTTTCTTTGATTTTTTTGAAATTCCGCCAGAATCAGGGCTGACCACACCTACACTAACTTCACTCTTACTCCCATGCGAGGAACTCCTTCGAATAACAACATTTGAGTTCCCAGTTATGGTAGGTTCAGTGTGACTGGTCTGAAATGCAGTATTATGGCCTGCAAAACATAATGACAATTTAACCACTAGAATCCAAATCTTGCAGCACATAGGAATCATCAAACTTTCTAAATGTCAAACTTACTAACAAAGATAACTCCCAACTAAGAGTAACAGTCCCCCCCCCCCCCCCCCCCCCCCCCCCCCCCCAAAACCAAATCAAATCCTAAAAATAAAAAAAAAAAAAAAAAAAAAAAAAAAAAAAAGCCAGAAAGAAAGAATACCAGCATCAGACGTGAAAGTTACATCATCATTGGATAGTTCAACTTGTTCTTCAGTGACAGGCAATACAGAATGATCATTAACAATGTGTGAGACATTGGGCTGTTCATCCTGGTAATCCATTTCCCTTTGTGTGCGAGAACACCTTTCTAACCCAAGGCCATGGTTTACATTATCATTAGACGAGGTTTCACCACTGGGAGCATCAGTTGTCATCTCTTCGTCCACTATCTCTGTAGAATTAGCATCAGGCTGGGAAGTTTGTCCCTCATTACCATCATATATTTCACAAATTTCCTTCACAGCTTGGGAAAAGTATTTAACTGTCTTCCCTTTACATTTATGCAGCACTTTGTCTTTAGACTCACTCGTAAATCGCTGAATATCGGCCGGAGCTACAAATGCTCTGCAATAGTGAAACGTGCAGAGAAACATAAGACTTCTAAGTTATATGTAATAGATAATTTAACTACTTTCGGATGATTTATCAAACCAGCAATCAATTAATCAATAAGTAACCTAATTAGTAGTTCCTCAACAAGTTAATCTTATAAATTGAAAAACCCTATTCAATATAGCAGCATAGTTCTAAAAATGTGGTATACATTCAGTTGCCTTTGACATCATCATTTATAAACATGTAGCAAGCACTTACATTTTTTCAGTACCGTAGAACTGTACAAAATATTTCCTTGGATCAGAAGTTTTTCCCCAATCTTCAGGTCTGCTGATCTGCATAAAGAGAAAACAAGCAAACAAAAAGCTTTTAGGATACCCGCTACCAGCAGATTATTTTTACACCATGTGGCAACTCACACATTAATGTAAGCCGCACAACATGACCCATAAACCCCAAAAACATACATCAACCTTCTTCCACTTCAATATTCACAAAGGGATAAGTTAATCAAGTTTGGTGCAACACTAGAGTGTCCTCGGAAAACCTCAAAGAGACAATCGACTAGACTCCCGTCGTCCAAGCAGAATGTCTAGATAGGGACTTCAATTCAAAATCGGTACCCCCTAGTCTAGTTCATAACATGTTGATACACCATTTAGCCAAGTGGAACCCGAAAATCAATTAAACATCCTATATACAAAAACGGCATTAATGTTATGACCAATCCGATTATCACATCACAAACCAACTACTTAACAAATTAGGGTTCCATATCTAATCACCATAACCGCAATTTCAACATTAAAAATACAAAATACAAGTACTAAAATCAACAAAATTCTCGAAACAAAACACAAAACTCAAACAATAAACCGAAAAATTCAAATAAAACAACACGAAATCAAACCAATTTAGGTCAAAATTCGACAAACTTGGACCAAAACTAAAGCTACTATAAATTGGGGCTAATCTTACCACCAATTACAAATTAGGGCTACTAAAGCTAATCACGAAAACCGCAATTTCGAAACTAGCAGAACAATAATTCTAGTATACGAAACTAGGGTTCCTTACATAATCACCAAAACCGCAATTTTCGACAATAAACATACGCAATTTCAATCAAAAACCAACTAACTAAACTTCAATATCTCAATTCCGACAACAACGAAAGACGCAATACGACACGAAAGCGAAAGCAAATAACGACACAATGCAATGAATTCAGACCTTAGCAGGCCATGCAGGAAAGCCTTTAACTTTAGCAAGAACAAGATCGCCTAAATTTAACGAACTATTTTTCTTCTTCCCTTTCGCTCCCCCACGTTTCCGCCCAGGAGCCATTTAATAAAAAAAAAAAAAACAAAACCCTAATTTTACACACACATGTACGTGTTTTGTCTAATTGATCCTAATTAATCAAAACCCTAGGTTTTTACGGTGGTTTACGGTGGCGGATTGATCGGAGATTGAGATTCCGGTGAATCGGAGGGATTTTGTTTGCCGGAATGAGGCGGTGGATGAAAAAAGGGAGTGTGTGTGTTTTTGTGTGTGTGTATTTTGTGATAGGAGTATATTTTATTTTGTCTCAAGTTAAAATATAAAAACATAGATTAATATTATATACTAGTAATTTATATAGTTATTATCAAATTTTATAACTAGAGATAGAATAATTTATATAGTTATTCTTTGTTGGAAAAATAAATTGGAGATTAAATGGTAAGATGTGATTTAAGATGCGGCTATGTCTGCGGTTGTGGAATGTCTGTGGTTTTGTTTTTTACGATATACATGGTGATTGTAACTGTAATCTGATACGGCAGTATATATATGCTAACAAGAGATTATAAATGACGTTAAGACATTCTTTGTTGGAAAAATAAGTGGTAGAATAAATGGTAACATATCAGAATGTGGATATGTGGATCTATGTGACAGTTGCAGGTGTGTTTATAGTTTTGTTTTTTATGACATGAATGCTGATTGTAATTTGATACGGACTGTATATGATAACAAGTGTAAGTAAAGAGTGTGGGTTTGTTGGATAGCTTACCAAACGAAGATGAGCTTGATTTGTTTCCACATCATCTTGATTGCTTGCTTCAGATTTGCGTTGTTGTGGCGACCGGCTAGTTTCTTATATTGTCGGCTTGAAACTTTTGGTGAAGATAATTAGGGTTAGCTAATTGTGATAGGAATTGAGTTTTGTGAGAGATAAGTTAATTTGGATGCCTAATTTATATTAGTTTTGATTGCTAAAGCCTTTATTATTGGTGGGAGTTTTTTTACATTTATTCGGCTGAATTTCAGACTTTATATATTTATAATTTGCATATTTGCGTGCACCGTATTAATTATATTACTTTATACTGATTAAAGTTATTGGCGATTAGCTGGTGTTTTATAATGACTCTTGCGGAACATGTGAGTTTGCAAAAAGTTATTGCCGATTAGCTGGTGCTTTATAATTACTCTTGCTAAACATGTGAGTTTGCAAAATAGTGTACTACACAAAAATGTGTGTGGTGCGATAGGTAATGATCTTTTGATATTTATCGAGATGAATTTATGACCTTTTGTATTTATATAATCTGTGTATTTCCGTATATATGTATTAATGATATTACTTTATACTATAAAATCGAAAACGATTTCACATACTTATTTGGCTATTTACTAATATAACAACTTTTTGCAAGAGATGTAACTAATAGAGTTGGGTAAGACCTGTATAAGTCACTCGAAAGTGACCACAAAAGTTGGACTACGAGAACTATAAAATAAATAATTGAACATCATATACTAAGACTCTCTATAATGGCTATGTAGTCTTAATACTAAATAAGCATATAATCAAATAAGCGTAGGGTATGAAGCATAATAGTTAGTGTTAGCTTTGCTATTTTGTGAAGTCGGCATCATCCACGTAAATTGGACTAGCTATAGATTATGCATACAACGCAGGGACTTATAACGTGAACATGTAATAGATAACAAATGTCTAGGCTATAAATACCCTTCTAGACTCTCCTAGAGGGGTGTGGCTTACTGTGACTTGTATTATTTTTTCTTTTATTCTTAATAAATATTTCATTTCACTTTTCACCCTCTCTCTACTCTCTCACTAGAAATATATCATGTTCATTTGGTTTGATAATCCACGACCTCCCGAAAGGTGGTTCTTGATTCCTTGTCAATTGGTATCAGAGCTAACCAGGGGTGATTCATGGTTTGTTTTGTAAAAAGTTATGTCTTTAGAATATTTTTTAATGGTGAGGTTCGTATAAGGTCTAGCGAATTTTCGTTTTTTGTTCTTAACGTGTACTTTTCCATCTTAAACCACCCTCTTTATGAATCATAATATAGCAGACATTTTTGGGTTATGGTTTGTGATTTGTATGGTTATTTTGCAAAAAGAACGAATTCGTTTCAACAAAAATTGTAGTTTTGATGAACCTCGCTACATGTAAAGGTTTATGTGTTGTTTTTGTCTAAAACCGAGCTTAAATAATTCAATCTCTTATATGTGATCCATTATATGTTGTAGATGAAACCTACACAAAAGATATGAACCCAAAACCTACAAAAACGTGTTTTTAATGATGTTTTCTCATTTTTTTCTCCAAACATCGCTTTTAGCGAGATAAAGTACTTTTATCTAGGTAATGTACTAACGAGATTTTGAAAGCCTCTTTTAGCGAGATAGGGTAGCGACATAGTGTTAGCGAGATACCTCGGTGAAATAAACGAAACCCTAATTCAGCGAGATAAAGACCAACGAGATACTTAGGAAGTTTCTTAGCCAAGACATGTAACACCCCCAAAATTTGGTACAGCGGAAGACTCAACAAGATTTCGGGGTGCTACGGGGATTGGTATCCAACACAAGACATAAAAAAACGAGATAAAGTAAACATAAGAAAAATACAACCACGCGGGGTTTTAAAGTTTACATTCATCTCCAAATTCATTCAAAGTCAGGCCCAAAAGAAAGAATATATAGGTCCACAATTATTTATCAAAGTTTTAGAAAATTTGATCCATAACCAGGTGCCATAGCCAAGCCTCCAATCCAAGCATCCAAGGGCATCACTTAATTACCTGAGAAAACGCGCTAAAAGTCAGCTTTCGCTGGTGAGATCATAGGTTTAAATTCATAACTAAATCAAGTGGACATATACGCAAAACTCTTGCTAGCTAGACTAGGCCTCAATCATCCAACCAAAACGAACCAACCAAATCGAATCAACCCTATAGGTACACGCTATAGCTTAAATCAATCAAATCAATAGCTTACCTAGCTCAAGTCTAGGCCTCGCTCTATAACCAATCCAATAGCTTACCTAGTTCGGGACCAGGCCTCGCTTAACAATCAATCAACAGCTTACCTAGTTCGGGACTAGGCCTCGCTCTATAACCAAATCAATAGCTTACCTAGTTCGGGACTAGGCCTCGCTCAATCCTACCTGGTTCTATAAGCATAGCAAGTTTTGAAATAAACAAAGCGATAATAGTCCACATAAAACATTTGCACGTTTCTCGCCCCAAGTATTAAAAACAAAGTTCAAGAGTAAAAGTGGGGCTATGACTCACCTCAAGTCTAGCAATCCGCAAAAGAAATCGATAGATGAAAGACGTAAAGTAACTCAAATAACGGCAACTACAGACTCGGCACTTCCTAACAATATCAAACGCGTTCAGAATCATTTCCTCAAAATCAAATATTTCCAATCCTGAACGTATTCCATTTTACTTTCCAAAATCCATTTCTCGAATTATCCTCATAATAACTTGGAGTTTGACGTTTGGTATGCATACGGGTGGTGGGTCGACACAACTCAAACCAAGAAGTCACAACGGAAAGAAATAATAAACAATCTATAGGTCTAATATTAGCCCAATATATTATTTAAATAAATCATCGAAGTTTATCAAATCTGTCGATTTGGTAATCCCCCATATTTATTTACGTAATATATCACTCCAAGATTATACCCAACCTAAATCATATAGCACAAAGAATACTATATGGTAAGTATCGTAGTCCAATAAATTCCTATATATATCGTCAAATTTGCCAAATTCGTCAATTTAACCAACTCCACGAGATATTTAGTAATTCATTATCCTAATACACGTACCATAACCTATGGGCGTCGTAGGATACGATGCCCATTAATATACTCATTTTATATAGCTAAATAAACCATATTTAACCCGTCGATTAAATAAGTTACGTAGTTATAGAAAATGGATATATTAATCGTCATATATCCGTGACAACACAAAAGTCACATAATAAAATGAAGTCCACTTGGACTTAAGTGACCATAACCCCGTATAACTCGATAGTTTTCCTAATTTATTAAAAGACATGTTTTCATTTATTAATTATCCAACGTTTTAGATTTCGTCATCATTTATAGTTATTTATTTATAATAACACTCTCGATATTTATTACACTATTCACATAGTACAATAATTATCGTCACATTATTATAACGTCTACTCGTGATTGTTTTATTATTAATATATTGTTAGCTTCGCTTTATTATAAAGATAACGTCACACATGTGAAATGGACTAGATTAGATACTACAGGGATTACTATTGTCAAGTAGGCAAAGTAATGTTGTAATGAGCCTATAAATACCCCTCATGACTCTCCATGAGGGGTGTGGGAAATTGTGTGTGTAACCAAACCCTTGTCATTTTAATAAACCACCTTTTCTTCACCTTTCTCTCTCTACTTTCTCTCTCTAAAACAATGATGTATTTTGATCAACCGCGACCTCCCGAACGTGTTTCTTGGTTTCTACAATTGGTATCAGAGATAACCGGGGGCGAATCGTGGTGTTTTTGGGTGTAAAATCATTAGTATCTACCTTATCCGCTGCAAGATGAGAAGAGTGTTGTCAGTTCAGGAGGGAGCAGTAAGAAAAAATAAGGCTCACTAGTTAGGAGGGAGTAATAACCTAACTAGACCATTACTGTTGAAGTTCAGAGCTACAAAGACCTTTGCAGTCAGTGTCAAAGATCATACGCCGAGATCATCGGAAGAGAGAACTTCAAGTCTGCCTCAGTATCTAGACTACAGAGACTCTGCGCTTCAACAACGCCAACATAGTTTACTATTTTTGTAATTTACATGTTTATGTGTTTATAGGTCTCATTGTATCCATTCATGTGTGACGATATCTTGGAGGGAGATTGTTAGCTTCGCTTTATTATAAAGATAACGTCACACATGTGAAATGGACTAGATTAGATACTACAGGGATTACTATTGTCAAGTAGGCAAAGTAATGTTGTAATGAGCCTATAAATACCCCTCATGACTCTCCATGAGGGGTGTGGGAAATTGTGGGTGTGCAACATCATTTATCATAGTAAAAATATCTTTGTTTCATCTCACCTTCTCTCTACTTTCTCTCTCTAGAATAATGGCGTATTTTGATCAACCTCGTCCTCCAGAAGGTGATTCTTGGGTTCTACAATTGGCATCAGAGCTAACCGGGGGCGAATCGTGGTGTTTTTGGGTGTAAAATCGTGTTTTTGGTGGAAAAAATTGGATCTGGTACTGTTCATCGATTTTTTATCGAGTTTGGTAAAAATTTTCGAGTTAGGAAATTTTTTATCGAGTTTGGATGTGTTATCGAGTTAGGACTGGATTTCTTTCGAGTTAGGGTGATTTTTCGAGTTTGGGTATCGAGTTATGTGCATGTTTATCGAGTTTGATGCATGATTATCGAGTTTGAGATTTTGTTATCGAGTTTGGAACTCAATTTTGCCGAGTTAGGCTGTTTCACCTAATCGTTTATCGAGTTAGGTTTTTTGTGGGTTATCGAGTTAGACGAAACTCTGGCAAAATTTATCAAGGTTATCGAGTTAGGAATTGTTATCAAGTTAGAAGATGCTATCGAGTTAGAGAATGGTTATCGAGTTAGAAGCATCTTATCGAGTTTGAGGGATGTATCGAGTTTGAGGGATGTATCGAGTTTGAGGAATGTATCGAGTTTGAGAGATGTATCGAGTTAGGGGTTATCGAGTTAGAAGTTATCGAGTTAGGGGTTATCGAGTTAGGCACCAAAAAAAAAAAAAAAAAAAAAAAAAAAAAAAAAAAAGAGTTTTTTGGCGGGAAATTTTGAGTAAAATTTATTTTTGAGAGGAGACTAAACGATCAATTTTTACGCGAGATTCAAATTTTGGTACAAGGTTGAAAATTTTGGCCCGAAATTCAAAATTTTTCGGTGAAATTTTGCGTAAAAATTTCCAAAACTCAAATTTTTCTGGTAACCTTAGAATTGCATTTCATAGTGATTTCCAAATTATGGGCGAGAAATTTTTCCAATTTTATTTTTGGAGGGAAAATACGAAATCACTACGAATCACCCGAAATAGAATTTCAAGATTCACCAAAACACACCACGGATTGCTTAAACGATCCTGATCAAGAATCACATTCAAATGACAACGGCTAGTATCAGATTTTTGTGACTACGGAGTTTTTGTACGATATTGCTTATTTGGGTTTCAAGTTCATTTCACGGGCATGTGTACTTATTTATCTCAAAGTCTAGGGGTGGATGGATGCATGACTTTCGAAGATACTTGTTTGAGCAAACACTGGTAGAGATAGTGATTAAGACTTGGATTATCTAGTTATACTCGATGTAAGGAGTTACATTGTAGTACTCACGGGTTATAGCTATCACTTTAAGGAGTTACGTTGTAGTACTCAGTGTCACACGAAGTTGTGGATAGTTCAAGAGGCGGAGATTTCATATACTGTTTACGCGTTTGAGTATATGGATCAACCTATGCTTAAAGGAGTTACGTTGTAGTGCTCAGTATAGGTTCTTAGTCACACCTTCGTACAAGATTAAGTCACATATCTATGAGATGTTTACTTCATTCTCAAATTGGTTATATTGGGTTCTCTCCATACAGTGGTCATTTACTAGCTTGTTGGAATTTGAAGAGGTCGCTTAAAGGTTGAAGAGAAGAGAAGAGATTGTAGAATAAAGAGAGTCTTATCCTATCAGCATATTCTCACAAATTATGCTTTCATGGTCTATCTACATTGCATCAGAAGTGTAAAGTACGGGTAATTTTGGTATGTACATACAATAGTATGATGATTTCGATACATCGCAACCATCAGGAGGGAGAAGAACATGCCAAAAGAAGTAGTGTTTCATCTCTAGTATGTTGGTTGTTCGAGGGAATTGTGCTTACACTGGAATCGAAGAAGTACTAATGTTGCGTACATCGGAGCGTATTACCAACCTTCTGTGCAATACTATGTGAGTTATGCTAAGATGCTCCCAGAATGACAACCACGGTGTAAACTCATTAGTATCTACCTTATCCGCTGCAAGATGAGAAGAGTGTTGTCAGTTCAGGAGGGAGCAGTAAGAAAAAACAAGGCTCACTAGTTAGGAGGGAGTAATAACCTAACTAGACCATTACTGTTGAAGTTCAGAGCTACAAAGACCTTTGCAGTCAGTGTCAAAGATCATACGCCGAGATCATCGGAAGAGAGAACTTCAAGTCTGCCTCAGTATCTAGACTACAGAGACTCTGCGCTTCAACAACGCCAACATAGTTTACTATTTTTGTAATTTACATGTTTATGTGTTTATAGGTCTCATTGTATCCATTCATGTGTGACGATATCTTGGAGGGAGATTGTTAGCTTCGCTTTATTATAAAGATAACGTCACACATGTGAAATGGACTAGATTAGATACTACAGGGATTACTATTGTCAAGTAGGCAAAGTAATGTTGTAATGAGCCTATAAATACCCTTCATGACTCTCCATGAGGGGTGTGGGAAATTGTGTGTGTAACCAAACCCTTGTCATTTTAATAAACCACCTTTTCTTCACCTTTCTCTCTCTACTTTCTCTCTCTAAAACAATGATGTATTTTGATCAACCGCGACCTCCCGAACGTGTTTCTTGGTTTCTATATATATATATATATATATATATATATATATATATATATATATATATATATATATATATATATATATATATATATATATATATATATATATAACCGCGACCTCCCGAACGTGTTTCTTGGTTTCTATATATATATATATATATATATATATATATATATATATATATATATATATATATATATATGTCCGAGTCATCACCCTCGACTACGGCACCCGACTAACCTATCTCCGTCATCTAATTGACCGTCTCACAATCGGTCCCCAATACCATTTCGTCAACACAACTCCAAAATAATAGTCACACATTCAACAATAATATAGGACCGAAATCCAAGTATCACAACGGGTCCAAAAGACAATAACATGAATCACAACAAGAGAACATATATGTAACTAATCCCGGGTTGGTTTACCAAGCCAAACCCGAGCCAAAAGTCCCACTTGGGTCTCGACCATAACCACGAGTCAAAAGACTCGAACCCAAGACCACCTTAGGTCTTGTTATAAGCTCATTCGAGCATACCCAAGCTGCCAAACGGACCACATTGGGTCGCGACACTCAAACGACAACAACAATCATCAAATCGGTATCAATCTAGCCAAGAATCAAAATAACCAGACCAAGGGTCACATTAGGCACCCAAACGAGCCAAAGATAGCATCACACCGAGACCATAGGGTCTCGGTTAAGCTCTAACGAGCCATACCTATGTCCAAACGCGACCCAACATCAAGATCGAGCACCAAACATGAGCAAATCGACACCCAAAGATACCAAACCATCAAATCCTTATATTTCTTTTGAAAACCCACTTGATTTACATGTGTATAACCAAAACCCACCAGAAAGATTAAATTTCGTGACCCTAGGTCACGATTTCGCCAAAAACACGAGTAAGAACTCGTCTCACCTTCGATTTCCCAAGACAAAAACGTGATAAACCTCAAAAACAAGAAGAAAATGATGATTTTTATGATCTAACGTGGTGATTTGGGGGGTATTTAGGCGCGTGTAATAGTAGATTGAGAAATAAATGAGATAGGGAGTTGATTGGTGGTGGTGGTGTTGATAGTGGAGCGACGGTGGCGGCGGTAGCCCCTTGGTGGCTAGGGTTTGGTGATGGTGTTGTTGGTATATTAGAGAGAGAGATGAAATGGTGAGAGTGTTGGGTTGTTTGTATGTTTATGTTTGTGTTTGTGTTTGTGTTGTGTGTGGGGGGGGGGGGGGTGTTAAAACCGGCCCTCAAGCCCAAAAAGGAAAAAAATAATTTTTTTTAAATAAAATGATAATAATAATAATAATAATAATAATAATAAGACTATTATTATAAAGGTGGGTGAGGTAACCCGATGTAAATAACGCGGACCAAACCCGAAACTCATTTAAAATAAACCGACTCTCTCGAACCAAACTCAAACCCAAAAATTTAAAATACCATAATACGTTCCAAAAATATATCAACCCGAATCATTCATTCAAAATATTAAACTTTTCGTTAGGTTATCCTAGTGCCGGAGTCAATGTAGTGCCAAATAAATATCTCAAAATGGATCACCACGAATATTCCATACCAAAACAATAATTCAAATTCAAATTTCATAAATAACGTACGGTTTAAAAATCACATTCCAACGTTTACAAATCTCATTACGAGTAAACTTTTCAATATTCTAAAAGTCATTAATTTTAAAGTCATGCGGGTTTTCAAAATGGCTCCCTAATTTGCCAGTTGTCACAAGACACTTTAGTGAGGGGTTTGTAACGAGATTATTGGCTACGAGGTTTTGGTTGTGAGGTTTATGTACTTTGCTTGATTAGTTTTTGTTTATGTAATTTCGAAAACCATCCATTTTGTATTCCATTTATCCATATGGTGTTTTAGATCAAAATCCTTTTTATAATAAGTAAACTAAGTTGAAGTATAAGTTTGTGATATGTTGATAACTCGTTAGAAAATTAGTTATAACCACAAACGTTGTCCACGAACAAATTGTTTTTTGAGCAACCAAAATCATGTCATTACTTTGATCACATGATTACAAGTTGATGCATTGGTTTCTCACCACAAGCACTTTGATGTCACAACTACAAACTTTATGTGGAAATCGTGGAGGGGGGGGGGGGTGAATACATTTTCCTTTTAAAATCTTAAAACGTTTTGTATCAAATTATGGATCAAGTTAAACGCAACATGAGAAGTGTGAATAATACATCTAAGTCCATTAGACCATATCATATAATTATACATCCTATCACAATATTAACTTCTATCTATAACACAATCAACATCAAAACAATATAAGCAACAACTAAGACACATATGCAATGATAGATATAAAACGATAAATGCGAGAATAAATGAAAAGAGATAAGAGAAAGGAAATGCAACCGGACACGATGATTTATAGTGGTTCGGCTACAAGGACACCTTCCTTGCCCTACTCCACTCCCCAAGTCACCTACTCGAGAGTTCACAACACTACTCAACAATCTCCCTTTAGGCGGAGAAAACTGTACACACCTTTGCTTACACCAATTTATGACACTAAGCAAAATGTCGAGTCCTAATGTTAGCTAGGACCAAACTCACGACACGACTTTGATCACTACACAACTTCTACACACGACTTATTCACACTCCTACTTCTTCACAACTACACGACTTCGTCACGCCACTACTTCATCATGACTACATGACTTCTTCACATTCCTACTTTTTCACATCTACACGACTTCGTCACGCCACTACTTCATCATGACTACATGACTTCTTCATACTACTACTTCTTCACAAGTACACTACTTCTTACACACCCATTGACTCACTAGTAAGTAAGATCACCTTGATCTACTTCCACAAATTCACATCAATACTAACTGGACTCTAATACTTCTTTGACTTGATGATAAGAAATATTCTTCCCTTACACTTGAGGGATTGAGCTTGAATCACTTGGAAATAAAGCTTTATGATTAAATGATCAAAGGATTTAGAAAGATATGTAGGAAGGATTTAAACAGAAAGTTTGGAGTGCAAAAGCTTAAGAAAAAGTCCAGAAATGAACTAGTATTTATAGGCAAATTTGAAAGCTTCTTCCTGAAGATTATATCCGTTTTTTTGGTAGAAATTTGAATTCAAAATATTTATTTTGAATAAAAAATTTCTTATAAATACAAAAACATTTTGTATAAGTTTAAAAATGTTTGTCCCGCGTTATAAAAAATGAAAGGTTTCTAAAAAATAAAATTTCCTTTGATCATTCAACAAAATAAAGTTTGTTTGTTCATGCCTTTAGTGATTAATTGTTGGATGCAAACTTATTTGTTGTTGAAGCATACTTGAGACACAGAGAGATGTTGTCGTATGAATGCATAGATGATTTGTGATCACGGGTAACTTAAACACTTTACGTTATGTGTTGTAACTTACATCTTTGTCATCATTAAAACAAGAAAAGGATGTTTAGATTAAATATCGTAATATTTATGCCAACACTTTACTCCACATCTCATGCACATCGTGTCATCTGCTTAATTATTAATGGCTACTTTAATGAAGAATTATATAATTTGAGCTACAGCTAAATCTATGACAGACCACCACCATAACTTGTAACATTCTTGAGTTATCGAACGAATTAAACCTATTTAGGTACACCATCTTTTAATATCATGTTCATTTACCTCACAAGAATGTACGATTCCTTTGTAACCTTCAAGAGCAGAATATATCACAATTAGAATTAGCATGAGCTTCATCTATGAAGATTTTCTCAGGTACTTCTCTTTCACTACCTTAACCTACAAAACCGCCCATGTCATCTCGGCACTAAACAAGCACATAACTTCCCAAGGTGTCATTTCCCGTGTTTTGCTAACTCTTGAAAGCCGACCTTTTTTTTCATCGCGACACTTAATTGTGAAATTATTATCCACAATAACCAATCATCTCAATCATGAAGTAAACCATCAACATTCCTACAAATTAATTAGCTACCACAAGTTGAGTAGCATGATCATTCTCCTTATATACATCATCCTCTTCTTTATCATCATTTTCCATAGTTGTCCATTGAAATTTAAATTGATTAATCATATGACCAATTCTTTGATTCTCCACAAGTAGGTTGCTACCTATTCTTAAAAAAAGCAATTCAGAATTTTTCTCCTGTCAAAACTTGGATTATACTGTAAGAACCCGAAAATTTCAAGTTATTTATTTCTTGTAAGACCGAAAAAAATTATTATTTAATGAGATTACTGAATTGTTTCACTTATTCTCATATTTAAATTTCCGCTTTCGTTATACTATAAAGCAACGGCGAATATTACCAAACAAACCATGTGGTGAACTCATATTCTATTTCACTAAAAACACACGCGTACCGACACCGCGATAGTATGGCATAAAAATTAATAATCAAATATCGGGACTCATCTAAACCCGAGGTTCGTTTAATTCACCCCCGAGCTTTTCAAAGTCAAAAGAAATACCCTCATACCTCACCTTTTATTTAACTTACCCTTAATTACTTTTACTAATAAATACACAAACAAAAGTATTACAAAAAAAAAAAAAAAAAAAAAAAAAAAAAAAATCGGATGGGATAAAAGAAATAACAAAAGCAGAAAAATCAAAAAAAAGGATGAACACTCATCCCCTTTCCCAGCCTCGTGTCACACACCCTCCACTTTCACGCATCATCCCTTTCTTCTCTTCCAAATCCACTCCTCTGCACCTAGCATCACTATCAACGTAATAAATTCGGATTTGGCTTGAATCGATGGCAACAAGGGTTCTAATAGTAGTCACTATCACACACGGGAACGCCCCCTTTGTCCAGATCTTGGAGTCAAACGCTAGCCCCAATGGATGACTAGGCGATGATAAACCCTTCCCCTTTTTGGCTACAAGATCAACTAATCTAAGGAAAAGATGGAATCAAAGCCCCCTAGTATTAACTCTATATATACCTCTCGATTTCCATGGGCTTTCCACACATCCTACAAATTTCACAATCATAATACTAGTAGCTTTTTGAGAGAGAGATTCCTGAAGTCCAAGGGTGTGTGGATCGTTTGTGGAATCAGAATCGAGCCTTGTTTGTTTTTAATCTTCCTTGTAATCGACTCCTAGTTGGTAACCTTTTTTCTCCTTTGTTCTTCTTCTTTTAATTCGAACCTGTAATTGTTTTTCTTTGGTGTTAAGTAGTTTTGATTTGTTTTGGCTCATGGGTTTCTGTTGCGAATCGATTTAGCTTTGATGTTAAGTCTTAATATTATTATGTTTGTGTGGCTTAAGAACTAAAAACCAGTTTTAATATGGCTTTTGTTTGATTCCTAAACTTGTTTTGATCCCAGCCGTTTGTGGGAATCGTTAGGATAGCCTTACCTGTTGTTTGTTGAGCCGTGGTTGAACCGAGAGAGACACCTTTAGGGTCTCAGTTTGCTATGTTGCTTGACACCATGAACCAGAGCGCCAAGTTGCTTCACTTCTATGCTCACATGTAAATATTTCGAGATTGAATGTTGATTCGCGAGATGGTTTTAGTTGTGGACAAGATCCATCGGTTGAGCGCCTAGTTGCTTCACTTCTATGCTCACATGTAAATATGCACGCGTTACTTGTTTATCTTGACTTATTACTTCGTGACTCAAACGGCTCGACTCGCTCTTGACTCATTATTGCTCCGTATTAATTCACAACATATTTTAAATCTACTAAAAGTAATTACTAAACATGTTTTACCACAGAAAAAAATAAATCATAACAATGAACTAGACTTAAATTTCAAACTTCTAGTCGTTATTTTCACCTAAGCAACCCAACGAAATGTATTAAACCTACTTTATAACCAAATCGTATAAACGGATTTCCTAAAATGCATATTACGTTCAAAACCTAAATATTCTCAACACATACAAAGCTATAAACCATTATATAAACTATACTAAAAAATTTAACTATTTAAGTCATTAGTCAATATTTTATAAAGCATTAAACGGAAATTATTTTGACATCTAGTCACCACGTATAATAAAAACATATACTTAAGTCATGCTTGATTTTCTAAAATTTTTACACTTATAATTTATAAGTAATTTTAAATACAAATGTTTTTAGTAAAACTATTATATCAAAATTTATAAACACTTTGTTTCTTTACAAATATATATATATATATATATATATATATATATATATATATATATATATATATACCTTTTAAACAACGTCTCAAAACCCAACCTCACTTATTGCCATTTTTCGTACATCTCATCTTTCGGTCATTGTCGAGCTATATATGTATATGTCCTCGCTATTCGTTCTTCGTCTACTTATGTACGTGTACACTTCCAAGAGCCGATATTTACAAAACTATTTTCAAACTTAATCCATGCCACACAAGCAACAATATCGTTTTGAAAATTTATCGAGTCCTAAGCTAGAATTATGAACTAAACTATGCCATACTAATCTAGGTCACGCGTCGGAGCTACCACCTACCATTTGACTCTATTGCATTACTGCTACCATTGCTAAGGTGAGTTCATAGTCCACTTTTTACTATGTTTTCAAATCCCGTGGGGAGATACATGCTATAAATCTGAACACAAGTGTTTTCCTGTATGCTATCCTGAATGATATTGCCTAAGTTACCGCTTTTGCCAAAAGTCCCTCATATCATGAACCATTAATCACTTGCGAGTGAACGCGAATATAGTGAATAGATCTATTGGCAGTTGACGCCCCATTTGAAGTTACCCTGGGATGGTAACCGAATGCACTATATTCGAATAACTTAGGAACTGGCAAACTCCTATTACCCGAGGGCCCTATTACCTGCATCATATTATTATGTGTAGGCTTCTATCCCATAAGATTTTTATATATCTCTTTGGCAGCATAACAGTGTTAAGGTTTGCCTGTCATGAGGCTTAGTGCAATATCGTACATTACGATGTTACTGTTTTACTACTTTTTGGCTTGTTTTCAAATTATTACAACTTAAACACTGTGGATTCACTCAACCTTTGTATTGACCCTTTTAGCATGTTTTATCTCAGGTAACTAAATAGCATCTATGGCACGGAGTGGATCAGGGCGCCCTTTTGGATTTCACCTAGAAATGTTATCATTCACTTTTATTCAAAACATTTTCATTATGTATTTCTAAACTCTTTAAACCCGTTGTGGCTACTCTGATTTTATACTTGATGAATGATAACAAATTTTCTCAAAACAACTCTTTTATGTCGTTTTCTATGATTATGGCAATGTTTCTATGAAGTAATGCCCCGATTAGACTTTCGCTGCTTCTGTTCGATTTTCGGGGTGTTACAGATTGGTATCAGAGCCATGGTTATAGAGAACCAAGTGTATTTTCAAAACACTGGACTATAACCACATTTCAAAATAAACTATTTTACATCTTACTACCTTCCCTCTGTGCCCACACGTTACGAATATCATGCATAGAGATTTGTTTAGTAGATGATGCATAAGTTATAAACATCATGACTAGTAAATGTTTAACATTATTTATACTAAAAGGCTTATTTTATTTTATTTTTAGGATGTTATAGTACCATGTCACCCCCGGTCATTATCCTGTCTGACAGTGATGACACACCCCCGACATCATCCCATATCCCTACTATCATCCTATCCGATGTTACCTTACCTGTTTCCCTCGTTGTCCCCTCTGATGTCTCATCCGGGAATGCTTCCGGAGAGACGGAGCCCTTCGAGGAGGGTGAAGTCGCTCCAACACCTCTTGACTCATTTGCTGATGGACCACTTTACTGTCCCCTCATTGGACCCATGACATATGATCAGTACCTCCATGACCAGTACCTTCAGTCACAGCAGTTCTTGGCAGCTGATGATTGCCCCACCCCACTTCCTAGTCATCATTCTGGATCAGATGCTGACAGCGAGTCATCCGACTCAGATACTTCTGATACTGCTACATCCACTCCACCCCCACCACCGCCTGCCCCGGCTCGCCGGTGCAAGCAAGTGCGTTTCCTTTAGCCTTTTGAGCCTGAGCCTTTTGAAAAAAGGTTCAAGTACCATCCATATGGACCTACCCACCGTTTCACTGCTCGTAAAAGAGCACGTGCTCCACCTGCTGTTGTAGCACCACCCCTACCACTTTCTCCTTCCCCACCATCCTCAC
The DNA here is from genome assembly GCA_030686995.1 of Artemisia argyi. Lineage (NCBI taxonomy): Eukaryota > Viridiplantae > Streptophyta > Magnoliopsida > Asterales > Asteraceae > Artemisia > Artemisia argyi. The sequence continues at coordinate 455,968 of JARVZY010002382.1, read as the reverse complement.
CATCACCACTAGTTTCACCAACATCTACCTTATCCCCGCCTCATCCTTACATGCTACCTACCTTCACCACTGAGACTTTCCCACCTATGCCACCACCTATTGTGTTTTACTCTCAGACTACTACTGTGCCCATACCACCTCCCACTTCATCCCCTGTTCCTACACCCCCAACTGCTGCCACTGAGACTGTTCCCTCACCTGATACCCATGAGGGGGATGATGCCCAGAGTTGGTCATATCTGCCAGAGGCTATTCGTCGCTGGAGATTTTTGGAGGGATCTCCGGGAGCATCAGAGCTTGGGAAGAGTTCTACACCCGTGCTACCAGTCACCGGAGAGCCGGTGCATCACACTGTTCCATTGCTAGCGGCCAGACTAGTCAGACACGAGGATCGGATTGATGATATCGTGGGTGTCGTGGAGGAGATTTCTTTTGAGCGGGTGGAGAACATGGAGGAGGAGGTGACTAACCTTGTAGTTCATAGGGTGGCTTTGAAGCAGGTGTTCCAGATGATGGGCATCGAGTTGGTGGAGACTATGGATACAGTTGCTGAGATGGGCCACAGACTGGACGCCCAGAGCCATGAGATGCAGGGTCAGAGAGAGATTTCAGTGATTACATAGCAGATGCTGGAGCATCAGGCTCAGGAGCTAGCTGCTACTACTTCTACGGTTCATGCACTCAGAGTATCCCTTGAGGAGGTGCGAGCCCGAGAGAGAGAGAGAGCTAGAGATGCAGAGATGTTAGGGATGATTCGGATTATTCGAGATTTGAAGAAGAGGTTAGGAGGCACATCTGGAGCCCCATAGATCTATGACATATCACTGCATGCATAGACATCTAGCTTGCCTTGTGCGGTATTAATAATGTTGTATCTTGTTATTTTGAACAATGTATTAGATTATTAAAACCTCGTGTTGGTTATGATTGTATTGTATGGATATTGATTTATGTTGTTCTAGTATTTGATCTTATGTTATGATACTCTCGTGTACCACCATGTTGTGACTCATTATGAATGTCATGTATGTTATGAATTTTTTTTCAAGCATGTCGTGATAATTATTATGATTAATATGGTTGTGTTGGTGATGATGTACTCATTGTATGATTGAATAGATTATGTAATAACCTCAACTATTATGGGTTTGATTGTGATGATTCACTATATTGTGTTGATCTTGGTAACAATATTCTCAAGTGTGTATTGCGACTTTCTTTTTAGAAGGATGGCTCCTCGTAAGAAGGCAACAAAAAAACCCCTATGACTCTAGCTGCTATTCAAAAGTTGATAGCTGACAATATTGCGGCCGCATTAGGAGAGCAAGCGGTGGCTATGGCACGTTCCAGCAGTACAAACAGGCCAAATGGAGAGGGCGAGACATCTGGGACACGCAAGTGCACTTACAAGGATTTTATGGCTTGCAAACCTACTTACTTTAAGGGGACTGAAGGAGTGTCTGAACTTGCTCGTTGGTTTGAGCGCTCTAAAACAGTATTCTCAAGGAGCGGATACTCTAATGACTGCAATGTCTCATTTGCTACTGGTACGCTACTAGAAGATGCCTTATCCTGGTGGAACACTACTGCACAAAACATGGGCATAGAGGAAGCCTACCAGATCACTTGGGCTGACTTCAAGCAAAGGATGCTAAGGAAATACTGCACCCGCACCGAGATCAGGAAACTGGAAGAGGAGTTTGATCGCTTAGTGGTAAAAGGAGTTGATATTAAGACTTATGATCGAAGGTTTCAAGAACTAGCTGTGCTATGCCCAACCAAGGTGCCAGACATTGAGAAAACACTGGAAAAGTATGTGGAAGGTCTGCCTAGGAGCATAGAAGGGGATGTTACTGCATCCAAATCTCAAACACTAGAAGAGGCTATGGAAATTGCTCAGAGACTATTGGAAAGAGAGATCAAACACGGTCAGACCCATGGCAACAACGATCATAAACGAAAATTTGATGATCGAAGAAACAACCACAAAAACAACCCTCCCCATAACAACAATAACAACAACAACTACAACCGCAACCACAACCAACAGAATCGCCGGCAGGAAGCCGCCAGGGCTTACGTTGCCACACCTACTGGAGCTAAAGGCTATGCTGGACTCGCTCCTATGTGTAACCGATGCAGACTACATCACAATGGACCCTGTTACGTTAAGTGTGGGAAATGCCAGAGAACCGGACACCAGACTCGAGACTGTAAGGCCACTGGCGCCAACTTGCAACCAGTGGCCGTGGTGTGCCATGGATGTGGTGAAGGGGCACTACAAGAACCGGTGTTCGAAACAGACTGCCAACCAGAACAACAATGCTCGTGGACGAGTTTATGTAATGGGAGAGGGGAATGACCAGCAAGGCCCAGACATAGTCACGGGTACGTTTCCACTCAACAAACATCTTGCTAAAGTTTTATTTGATTCTGGGGCCGATAGAAGTTTCGTTTCCATTGCATTTGCATCTCTACTTAACCGCACCCCAACCAAGTTAGACACCATTTGTGAAATTGAATTAGCCAACGGGGAACTTGAGAGCACTAACACCATAGTCTGAGGTTGTACCTTACTCTTACTTGACCAACCCTTCGAAATCGATCTTATGCCTGTTAAGCTTGGTAGTTTTGACGTCGTTATCGGAATGGATTGGTTATCCAAGAACCATGCTAGGATCTTTTATGATGAAAAGGCCGTTCACATTCCGTTTCAAGGTAACACCCTAATCGTTCATGGCGAACATAGTAAGACTCGTTTCAGCATCATATCCTTCATCAAGACGGTAAAGTATATCGATAGAGGATGTTACGCCTTTTTGGTACAAGTGACAGAAAAAAAGTCAGAAGAAAAACATCCTGAAGATGTGCCTGTAGTAAGGGACTTTCTTGAGGTATTTCCCGAGGAGTTGCCTGGCCTCTCACCACTTCGCCAAGTGGAATTTCAGATTGACTTATTACCAGGAGCCGCGCCAGTGGCGAGAGCACCATATAGGTTGGCGCCATCTGAAATGGAAGAGTTATCTTAACAATTACAAGAGTTGTCGGAGAAAGGATTTATTCACCCAAGTTCTTCACCTTGGGGACCCCCGGTGTTATTCGTTAAGAAGAAAGATGGATCTTTTCGGATGTGTATTGACTACCGTGAGTTGAATAAACTTACCGTGAAGAATTGATATCCATTGCCCAGAATTGACAACTTATTTGACCAGCTACAAGGATTGAGCGTTTACTCGAAGATTGACCTAAGGTCAGGCTATCATCAACTGAGAGTTAGGGAAGAAGACATCCCTAAGACAACTTTCAGAACACGATATGGTCACTACGAATTCCAAGTAATGCCCTTCGGTTTAACTAATGCACCAGCGGTGTTTATAGACCTAATGAACCGTGTGTGCAAACCCTACTTGGACAAGTTTGTAATTGTATTCATCGATGATATCCTCATTTACTCCCGAAGTAAAGAAGAGCACGCGAAACACTTGAAGACCCTCATGGAGTTGCTCAAAGAAGAGAAGTTATATGCAAAATTTTCCAAGTGTGATTTTTGGATTGAGAAAGTACAATTTCTGGGACACGTGATCGACAGTAAAGGTATTCATGTAGACCCCGCAAAGGTTGAAGCGGTTAGGAATTGGGCATCTCCTGCAAGTCCTACGGAGATCCGTCAATTCTTAGGTCTTGCTGGATACTACCGGAGATTTATCGAAGGTTTCTCGAAGATCGCCAAACCTTTGACAGAACTAACTCAAAAGAAGAAGAAGTTTGACTGGGGAGAAGAGCAAGAGTCGTCATTCCAACTCTTGAAACAAAAACTTTATGAAGCTACAATCTTAGCACTACCTGAAGGAAGTGAAGACTTCGTAGTATACTGCGATGCATCGTACCAGGGCTTAGGCGCCGTGTTGATGCAAAAGAGTAAAGTGATCGCGTATGCTTCCCGATAGCTCAAAACTCACGAGAAGAACTACACCATGATGCGTGGGAATCGCAACAGGCTTTACCTCTCGAGGGATCTCGAGAAGCTTACAACCCCCACCAAGCAGCGTACTTGATCGTTGTAGTATAGTATAGTGACAAGTACCGGGGGATTGATCGTTCAGCTTAGGAATAGTGTCGCTAGGATTAGAAAGCCTAAATACTAGTTCTAAAGGTGAGGGATGATTATTTTTGTGTTTTTATATTTTATGAAAAGCAATTAAAAATCTCGGGTTTGAAGGATTTGGGCGGAATTAGTTGCTATTCAACTAACCCAATACTAAGATGCAATCAAAATAAAATACTAAAAATGAAAATAAACTTAATTTATACTAAGGTTGTGAGCAGTAATTGGAGAAAATGTGTTTACTTAGATTTCACTACTCCCTAGACATCTTTTACATGTTAATTACTTGTTATAATTGCATGGATGATGGATCGTATTCCTTAATACCATTCATGGGGTGGTACACATAACTCCCCAATTCTATGAGCTCTTATCTCCTCCTACACCATGCCCAGCACAACTATAGGGATTGTAAACAGTGGCTCATGCATTAAATACAACCAATAAAGACCTAGTGCGCGTTGGTTCATGTTTCTTAAGACGTTCAAGCATGTTACCAATTGGAGATCTGCCAGTTTTCTTAAACCTAACATATAAATCATTCATCCAAGACAAGAATAAACAAGTAATCAACACATAATTAACATCTAGGTTTCATTAGATCTAAGCAAACACAAGATAGATCTAGCCTAGCATGATGGAATTAAGATAAGAACAAGATATAGACAACCAACACATAGACATATTGATTGAATTAGAAGAACACTTATCTTGATTAAACATGCAAGGTATCAAGGGGTTGGAACCCTTGAAAAACCTGTAAAGTTACACCAAAATCGTACTTAGGGTTTCTCCCAAAACTTCTCTCCTTAAATGTGAAAAATTAGAAAACTATATATAGGAAAAGGGGTCTGACGGCATCAAGACCAATTAGGTGACGCCGTCACCTCGCTGCCAAAACTCTTCTCGGACTGCCTAGATCTACATTTGACGCCGTCAAGTACAAATCACTTCCAGGCCGTCATGACTTTTACTCTTGACGCCCTACCATCATGACGCTGTCAAATCTCTTCTGGATCGTCATGGAATTTTACTCTTGACGCCGTCAGGGAACTACTCTTGACACCGTCACCTACTGTTCCCAGCATGGAAAATTAAGACTTTGGCGTTTTCTTCATTTTTATGCTCCAAAAACGTCCGAATTGCTTCCTTTTCCAGATTTCACTCCCAAAGTACCTAAAATCACAAAAGGAACGATTTAGGGCAATATTTGATCAAATAAATTCGGATTCGGGCTTAAATGACCCCCTAAAAACGGATCATTTTTCGCCTCATCATATATCCTTACACTTGAGATTTGCTTGTCCTCAAGCAAATGTGCTTTTATTCTACTCAAAAGACAAGTTAGGGGTCATTTAACACTAATATAAAAGTAATTACAACAAATAATCATTCCACTAAAGACCAATAGACAAGCACGGAGGTCATACACAAGCACCTCACAAATAGTGTTTAGATACTCACATCTCTCGGGTGTAATAAAGTGTAAATTACAATATGGAAACGGAAGATATCTCTCACTACCTGTCATAGCAAAATAGATTACCATAGGCTTGGGAAATGATCAAACCTCCACCACATGGCGTAAGCACCTAGGATAAACTATCAAATAAGTCTTTTAAAGGGTTGTAACGTTAGGTGTAGGGATATGAAATACAGGGTTTTGTTGGATAAAGGAAGTTTTACTGGTGGCGAGTTAACAATCTTGGTGAATTACATGTACAATGTGGCGTTGCTAAGCCAAGACTAGACTCGACTTAAGCTAATAAATGAAAAATAACAAAAACATAAAATGAACATAGAATAAAAAGGGATGGTAGTCCGTATGTTTTTTTCTTTTTTTTTTCTTTTTCTATATTTTTTTTTCTTTTTTTTTTCATACACTCTTACCCTACCATCCAAAATAGTACATCATAGGGGATGAACATTTCCCTTACAATTGAATCTTTACATACTTTACATTAAACTAATCTAATGACTCGAATTAAGAGAATCAAAACACTTGGAGCACTTTTAAGATTAACGTACATATGGGGGTAATAAATTATGTTCTTCCCCATTACTCCATAAAATAAGTACTTACCCATGAGTCCCAATCGTCCCAAAACAATATGTACAAGGATATGACTCGACTTAGCAACCATGTAATCAATTAGAAAGTTAACTTAGGGTTTAACAAATAAGAATAATGCACTAAAAATGAGCGCATACACGGAAGGCTAAGGCGATTTGGTTGTACATTTAAGTGGGGTGTAACAAATTCTTCCTTTAAGTAAAATGCTTAAAGTTAGAAACGAAAAGATAGGCTCGGAGGGGTGTACTAGGGGTTTCGTGTACTAAAAATGAGTACAACGCTAAGGGTGTGGGAAAATTAGTTGACTTAACTAGCCAAGTAATATGACTTAAATGGTCAAGTAATTATGATACGGGTTTAACACAAGGGTAATCCTAATGCCTCTTATCATGTAGTAAATCCTACCACACGAATGTAGTCTCACTAGCGGTCTCGGGATGCATCACTAACGCAAGTTCTAGAATCTAAATGCTACCGGTACACTCATAAGCACTAATAGTAAATGTTTTTCCTATCAAATCTAAAGGCGAACCTCACATATTTGGGTGGAAAATTTTTCTGAATATACGGTTATGTGCTAGTCATACAATCTCCTATCCATGAGACGCTTGCTATGGCTAAAGTTTCACTCCTAAATGTTGTAAAAAAAATTAAATTTGGCGCTAAAACTGCACTAACAAGTATTTCTCATAGTTTTATTACACATATACCATCAAACAAAACAAACTCAAGCGAAAGTGCATATGTAAGGTATCATCTTTTTACCCTCCCCTTACACTTAAGATGAACATTGTCCCCAATGTTCAAGTAAAGAATGTAAAAGTGAAAAAGTAAAGAGAATGAAATCAAATACTCCCCTGATTCGCTCGGTATGGATAATAAGGTGGCCAGGTTAAATCTTCCTCCAAGAAAATGAACGATCAAAGCTTCCCTTCCAGAATATAAATCATCTTCTTGTCATACATAACCTGTAAAACCTGACAAAATATACAAGACAACCTCGTGTAAAATCGGCGGCATCCTATATAAGTTACTAAATCCTAGAAAACAAGATAAGATATAATGCTTGTGGAATGAAGTTTGCAGATCTCCTGGAGATTATAAAACTTAATAATTCACAAAAACCATAAGACTCCGTTAGAAAAACAAAACAGGTAAAATTTCCAGATTTTTACACCTGACGCCGTCAAGAGTAAACTCCTGACGCCGTCAGAATTGACCTGCAGAAATTCTTATGTTAAGTTTCCGGAAAATTTCTGGAAAAACTTGGTCCTACTTCCTGGAAAATCCTGCAAAACTTCATTATGACTCAATACAAGCATTTGACTCTAACAAGTACGAATATACATGTTCACTTAATATTGTGGAGAATCATGATCGGTTTGTTTCTTAAAAACATATCTGGGGTTTCCCCTTACACTTATCTTTCGCAAAAATACTTTTAGGTGGAGTTAAGACTAGGCCAAAACAACAAAGTAAAGTATTTCCACTATTTAGTTTAGAAACATGATCTACTAACAATAAAAATTAAGCATGCATACGAAAACAAATAACAAACAAACAAATAAAATTACACAAAACATGGGTTGCCTCCCAAGAAGCGCTTTTCTTTATTTACGAGTCTTGTAGCTAGACTCAAGGTCCTGGGTTACTACATGACTTCATCATTGGTTCCATTCTCTAGGTCGTCTTCTAAACCAGTATCGCTTTCATAGTGTAAGTACTGCGGGTCTTCGAACTCGAAAACATCTTGTCGATACTTAGAACCAAGCTTACTAACATTTTTAAAGAATCCACATGATAAATCATAAATGTTTTTACACCCTCTCCTAACGTCTTCATCACACAAAATAAGTTGGGAACTCATCTTATTAAGCCCGTCACAATCGATTTCCTTAAGGTCTTTTCTCTTATATGGCGTTTGGTATGAAATCCGCCTAATCCCATCAGTGAAGGTCATGATTCCGTTCAAGTCATCCACTATCAAATTAGTGATTTCACAAAAAGGTGCTCCCAAAACTACTTGTGATAACCTGGGGTCGACATAGTCTTCTATGTTATCCACAATCGTGAATTCCATAGTGAATGTCATATTTCCTACGAACACCTGGATTTCATGATCCTTACCAACCACTTTCTCTCCCATGTAAATCATCCCCCATCTGCAGATATTGTTATAATGGAACAATGACATAAAATTCTTTGGCAGGAATACATTAATGTAGATGTTATCGAAGTACTTATGACCGATCATGCAGGGGATTTTGAGATTATTCGGATCACGCCGTCTTATCTTCCCCGACTCTCCATCCTTTGACCCATATAGATTCCCCTCAAGGGAGGGACGATACTCGTACACCTCCTCATTATCCCTACGAAAAATTACCTTCCTAACACCATTGGTGAGTAATACACTACCATCTTTCTCATCAAGGATTGCTCCCGATTCATTGATAAATGGTGTCCCAAGGACAAGGTTGGTTAACGTTTGATTGGTGAGAGGGTCCACGTCATCAACCACGGTGAGGTCAGTATTGTAAACGAGCTCTCCAATCCTAATTGATAAATTTTCTATTACTCTCTCGCACGCGATGCGTTCTGGGAAGGTTTCATGGTATAGGGAAAGGGGGATTATGTTGACTGGGAAGCCAGGATCTATATGACTATCGGTTAAGAGCTTTTCCTTAATGGTACAGGGGATCTTGAAAACTTTAGGGTTACTTTCCTTAGTCTTATCGCTACTCCCATTAATAACATCCTCCATTTTTCTCTCGGGTTCTTCTATAATAGATTTACCCAAAATGGTTGGATTTCTCTCATGCTCTTCCGATTTCTCTTTCCCTTCATCCGGTTTGCTGGATTCTTGCGCGGTGTATTGCTCGGGTGAGTTGGTAGGTTTTTTGGTCGAATCATGGTCTACCCTTGAGGTCTCATCTTTAGCTGTCCGACTGAATTTGTTAGTTTGTTGTTGGGTTGGGTTGGGTGTTGAAGCAGATATCGTGGTGATGGTGTTTACAAAGTGGATTGGTCCTAGGGGGTTGACAGGTTCTTTTCCTTTAGGAGATAGATGTTTGGATAACTTGCTAGGACTTTTTATTTTCACAGGGGAGGTTGGTGGACTCATGACGGTTGCAGATTTAACCTCTTCAACGTGAATGGGCTTATTATCAACATGCTCTTTGATAGCAGTCAACAGATTACAAATCTTGTTGTTCACATCAGCCTGTTGTTGTCTAAATTTGGCCTCGAGCGTAGCGAGTTGTAATTCTTGTGATAGAATGAATTTTTTTGAAGTATCTTCACAGCTTTGCCTAGGAATGCCTTGTGATGGAAAATGCTCGGACCAAGTGAGTGGTGAGGAGTCATTGAAGGATACGCTTCGCGTTTGGTACCCTCTGAAATTAGGTTTATCCTTCCATGCCTCATAGGCTTCGCCAGAAGTTCGAGGACCCTGACCTACGTGTGATGATGTGAATTCGTTATAAGCACGTTTTGGAAGTTCCATGCAGTTATGAGTCTCATGAGGGCCATTGCATAGTTTGCATGTAGAAGCGATTCTGCTTACTTGGCTTGAAGGTTTTTGAGCTTCGTAAGATTTCATGAGAGACTTGACTCGACCTTCAAGTTCCATGATCCTACGGTAGGGAGTGCTAGAATCGTTCGACGGCAAAGATATTGCCTTGACTGCTTTGTTCAAGTCACGGGGATCATTCCAACTTTCGTTGTCATAGAGAGCAAGATCTTCTATGAGTTCCCATGATTGTTCCGCACTAAGATCACGTAGCTTACCACCGGCCGATTGGTCAATGGCTCACCTCGTGGAGATGTCGATATGGTCATAAAAAATTTGGACTTGGAGCCAAAGATCTATGCCATGATGAGGGACTTTTTGGAGTAAGTCCTTGAAACGAGTCCATGCTTCATAAAGAGATTCATTTTGACGTTGTTGGAACATCAAGATGTCATTTCTAAGCTTAGTAGTTCTCCCCGGTGGGAAAAATTGAGCAAGGAAACGAGTGGTGAGATCATCCCATGTGGTGATGGATCCCGCGGGTAAACGCTCAAGCCATTGACTAGCTTGATCCCGTAGAGAGAATTGGAATAGGCGTAAACGGGTGGTCTCTCTAGTTTCAACACCTGGTCTATGGAATCTACGATTTTGAGAAAGTCCTTAAGATGTTGGTTTGGATCTTCAGAACGAAGTCCATGGAAAGCACATCCGCTTTGCACCAACCGGATGGTGTCGGATCGCAAGGGGGTCACATTGGCTCCGGTGAGCTCAATGGTGTTTTGATAGCCTTGGTGGCTAGGTCGGGAATACTCTCCTAAGGTTCGGGGCCTAAGGGGTTCTAATGGTGGGTTTTGTTGTGGTGGGATGAAGGGTTCAAAGATGTTACCACCTTCTATGATGTCGGATGGTAAAGAGTTACGAACAAAAGCACAAAGAAATGAGATAGACTAAAGAAAACCTAAAAATAAAAATAAAATCTTACTAGAAAGGAATCTAGCAAGTAGACCTAATACAAAGAAATTCTAACCTAGACAATAACTATTCCCCGGGCTGCGGCGCCAAAAACTTGATGCTTGGGAATCGCAACAGGCTTTACCTCTCGAGGGATCTCGAGAAGCTTACAACCCCCACCAGGCAGTGTACCTGATCGTTGTAGTATAGTATAGTGACAAGTACCGGGGGATTGATCGTTCAGCTTAGGAATAGTGTCGCTAGGATTAAAAAGCCTAAATACTAGTTCTAAAGGTGAGGGATGATTATTTTTGTGTTTTTATATTTTATGAAAAGCAATTAAAAATCTCGGGTTTGAAGGATTTGGGCGGAATTAGTTGCTATTCAACTAACCCAATACTAAGATGCAATCAAAATAAAATACTAAAAATGAAAATAAACTTAATTTATACTAAGGTTGTGAGCAGTAATTGGAGAAAATGTGTTTACTTAGATTTCACTACTCCCTAGACATCTTTTACACGTTAATTACTTGTTATAATTGCATGGATGACGGATCGTATTCCTTAATACCATTCATGGGGTGGCACACATAACTCCCCAATTCTATGAGCTCTTATCTCCTCCTACACCATGCCCAACACAACTATAGGGATTGTAAACAGTGGCTCATGCATTAAATACAACCAGTAAAGACCTAGTGCGCGTTGGTTCATGTTTCTTAAGACGTTCAAGCATGTTACCAATTGGAGATCTGCCAGTTTTCTTAAGCCTAACATATAAATCATTCATCCAAGACAAGAATAAACAAGTAATCAACACATAATTAACATCTAGGTTTCATTAGATCTAAGCAAACACAAGATAGATCTAGCCTAGCATGATGGAATTAAGATAAGAACAAGATATAGACAACCAACACATAGACATATTGATTGAATTAGAAGAACACTTATCTTGATTAAACATGCAAGGTATCAAGGGGTTGGAACCCTTGAAAAACCTGTAAAGTTACACCAAAATCGTACTTAGGGTTTCTCCCAAAACTTCTCTCCTTAAATGTGAAAAATTAGAAAACTAAATATAGGAAAAGGGGTCTGACGGCGTCAAGACCAATTAGGTGACGCCGTCACCTCGCCGCCAAAACTCTTCTCGGACTGCCTAGATCTACATTTGACGCCGTCAAGTACAAATCACTTCCAGGCCGTCATGACTTTTACTCTTGACGCCCTACCATCATGACGCCGTCAAATCTCTTCTGGATCGTCATGGAATTTTACTCTTGACGCCGTCAGGGAACTACTCTTGACGCCGTCACCTACTGTTACCAGCATGGAAAATTAAGACTTTGGCGTTTTCTTCATTTTTATGCTCTAAAAACGTCCGAATTGCTTCCTTTTCCAGATTTCACTCCCAAAGTACCTAAAATCACAAAAGGAACGATTTAGGGCAATATTTGATCAAATAAATTCGGATTCGGGCTTAAATGACCCCCTAAAAACGGATCATTTTTCGCCTCATCACACCACCCATGATCTTGAACTAGGAGCGGTAGTATTTGTTGTTGAGACTTAAGACCTTGATAGATCTTTGAGCACTCGTGGATTGTTAGTTATGTTAATGTGAGCACTAACACACTAATAGATAATCTCTGTAACTTGTATTTTAAAGCGGAAACAAACACAAGTTTTAACAACTGAATACTAAGAACAATTGATCCTCTATGGATCTTTTCAATAATAATGAAAGTGTTTTCTAAAAATGTATATTCAATACATAATCGTGTGTTCCTTTTATACACAAGGAACCTTAAACCGTTTCACAAGAAACGTATATTCTAAAAACTTCTAAAAGATATGCATTATCACTTCCTAAATAAACTCATGCATATCCTAACTAAAATACATAAAATACGGAATAACTATATCCGCAGGAACTAATAATGCTGAAACTAGACTTCAGCAGAAACACTCTGTCAGCAGAATCTGTCTCTTCAGCAGTAACCATCAGTAGAATTCTTACTTAGTAGAATTCCCAACAATCCTCCCCTAATCTTGAATTTGACATGGTTAAGTTCAAGATTCTTGATAGATCTATAAAATTACATACCAAGAGGATTGAAATCTAACATCATCAGCAAAGAATCATCATCAGCAGGATCTCTATGATCAGCACATACTTGAAAATTCCATTCTTTGCAGCAACAAATGACCAAATGTACATCAAAACAAATTAGTTTCATGCTATTCTCATCACATCCAGGTGTGTTAACTCCTGTGAGAGGTGAATCATTGAAAATAATGGATTTGATGTCTCTTTACCAATAGTCATCACTACTGGAGTAGCCAAATGTTTCAGTTCAAAAACTATGGTACACTGATGACCATATGATTTTTAGCAAATCATCAGCTTTAAACGGATTTGAGTTGTCTTTACCTGTAGCCGTTTGCTCAGGACTAGTCAATTATTTGGTTTGGATAAATCACCTTGGTCAATTGAATACCAAATATGGTTTTCCACTGCCTTTACCACAAGCCATATTGTGACAACCGGCAATTTAGGGAGCCATTTTGAAAACTCGCATTACGTTAAAGTTCGTTTATAAATTTTTATTTGGAATTTTATTCGTAACGAACTTGTAAGACCTATTTTATGGTTAATTATATTTAATATCGTTACGGGATTTGAGATTTTATTTAATGATTGTTATGGAATATATTTGGTGATTTATTTTTGAATTCTCACTTGGTACTACGTTGACTCCGGCACTAGGATTACCTAACAGAAATGTTATGACTTGACTTTTCGAGTTCGGCAATATTTATTTATTTACGGAATGTTTCGCGAGATATTAGACGTTTTGAAATGAGTTCGGGTTTCAGACCGAGTGTTTCACACTCACCATTAATTACCCACTATTATTAGTAATATTATTATTATTACTATTATTATTATTTTTTTTAAAAAGAAAAATGATTTTTTTTATAAAGTAAACTACAAAATCGTCCATGTGGTTAATACCGCACACACACACACACCAACACAACACCCTCATCTTCACCAAATACTCTCTCTCTCTTCCCCCTCAAAACCCTAGCCGCCACCGATCACTATTCCGGCCACCACCGCCACTACGACGCCCCCACAACAAAACCAACACCACCATCTTGTTCCTTATCATTTTCTCTTTCTTTTGGTGTGTTATACGCGCCGTATAACCCACTTTAACACCTCGAAATCTCATTAAATCCGACCCAACTTTATTGTTTTTACTAGATCTATTCGATTGGAGGTTCTAGGAGGTGAGTATGATTGATTTTGGTTTTTGGGTGCCTCGATTTGGCATTAAATCCGTGGCTACATGGATGTTTTTCATGGGAATCGAATTATTATGGGATGAAATGATGTTTTTGATATAAAAAGATGGTTTAGTATCCGGGTTTTGGTGTTTCTTTGATGGTTCAAGTGAACCGTGAGTCGTGGACTCACGGCTCGAAGTGGGATTCGAGCCTATGGCTCGTTAACTTGATTATTGTGGTCTTGAGTTTATGGTCTTCATGTCATTCTTGCTTGGAGATTGGTTTGACTCGATGGAGTCTTGGCCTTGTGGCCGAATATGGTTGATTGATGCCGCGACCCAAGTGGTCGACTTGGGCAGTTTTGGTGTGCTCTTTGGAGCTTATTTGTGACCTTTTAGTTATTGTGGTCGAGTCCTTGTGACTCGTGGTATTGAGCCGAGACTCAAGTGAGTCAAAGGCTCGGGTTTGGCTTGGTAAACCAACCCGATAATGGACCTTGGTTATATTTATATTTCCTTGTTATATTTTGTTAACTTGTTATTGTTTTGGCATTTGTTGGATTTCGGCCGAATGCTTGTTGTGTCGAGATCATTTTTGGTCTCGACAAGGGATTTATGGTATATTGAGAAGTTGTTGTCGAATGGTAAAGTGGGAACCGATTGTGAGACGGTCACTTAGATTGACGGAGATATGTTAGTCGGGTGCCGTAGTCGGACCCTATTGTTGTAGCACGTGTATTGGGATTGATTTGGACGGAGTTGGATTGATTATTTATGACTTACTCACATTATGTTGGACTTGGACAATGAGCCGAGAGTCATGACTCGGACATGTGACCATTTCGTATGACTCGATAATTATTTACAATTTAAAACGCAAATAATAAAACTCGTAATAATATTATTGGTAATATAAATGTTTATATAAATATATAGACGTGAATAACGTATATATAATTGTATAAATGCGTATATTAATAATAACAAAAATCACGAGTAGTATTATAAATAATGCGACTAAACATATTATGCTACGAGAGTAGCGTAATATTATTGGAAGCATTATTATGTATAAATATTATAAATAACGAGAAATTCTCGATGTTAACTAAATATTAAATGAAATATTATTTTATATATATAACGAGGAAAGCTATCGAGTTATGCGGAGTCGTGGTCACTTGAGTCCAGGTGAGTTATTGTTTGTGACTTTTGTGTTGTCACGGATATATGACGATTAATATAAACATTTTCTATAACTAAATAACTTATTTAACCGACAGGTTAAACCGAGTTATTTGGCTATACGAAATGAGTATATTAATGGGCATCGTATCCTACGACGCCCATAGGTTGTGGTATATGTAAAGGATAATAAATCACTAAATATATATATCGGGAAATCTGGCCAATTTGACGATGTATATAAGGAGTTTATTAGACTACGATATATACCATATAGTATTTTTGTGCTATGTGCTTTAGGATTGGGTGTAATCTTGGAACGGTATGTTACGTAAATAAATATGGGGATTATCAAATCGACGGATTTGATAAACTTCGACGATTTATTTAAATAATATATTGGGCTAATATTAGATCTATAGTTTATTTTATTATTCTTTTGTGAGACTTTTTGGTTTGTTTGTGTCGACCCACCACCCGTATGGATACCAAACGTAAAAACTCCAAACTAATACGAGAAATGGATTTTCGGAAAATAAAACGGAATACGTCCGGGTTTGGGAATATTTGAATTTGAGGAAATAATTTCTGAACAAGTTGATATTGTTAGGTCGTGCCGAGTCCGTAGTTGCCGTCTTGTGAGTTATTATACATCTTACTTCTACCGATTTCTTCTTGCTGATTTCTGGACTTGAGGTGAGTCATAGCCCCACTTTTTAAGCTTGAACTATGTTTTCAATACTTGGGGTGAGAAACGTGCAAATTTTTTTTGTGGACTATTATCGCTTCTATATTCTTTCTAAGACTTGCTATGCGTATGGACTAGGATGTATTGTCAGCTTTAGTCACATATTTTTGTGTGTACTATTCAAGGTTGGCTTATTTGGATATTGGTGAATTGTCAGCTTTAGTCACATAGTTTCGTGTGTACTATTCAAGGTTGACTTATTTAGATACTATAGTGTGCACCTATAGGTTATTAATACTTCGGAGGTTATCCGAGTATTTATGATATTGCGGAGGTTACCCGAATATCTATGTTAGAGCAGAGGGTATCCGTGTATTATGTTGGAGCGGAGGGTATCCGCAGGCTTTTAGTAAATCCTTAGTCTAGCTAGCAAGCGTTTTGCGTATATGTCCACTATATTGATGATGAAGTTAAACCTATGATCTCACCAGCGAAAGCTGACTTTTAGTACGTTTTCTCAGGTAATTAAGTGATGATTTGGATGCATAGATTGGAAGGCTCGGCTAAGGCTCCTGGTTTATGGATCTATTTTTCTAAACTCTGATGTTAAATTGTGGACCTACGTTTATTTCTTTTGGGCCTGACTCTGAATGATGTTGGGATAAATGTAAACTTTAAAACCCCGTTTTGGTTGTGTTTTTATTATGTTTACTTTATCTCGTTCTATTATGTCTTGTGTTGGATACCAATCCCCGTACACCCTGAAAGCTTGTTGAGTCTTCCGCTGTACCAAATTTTGGGGGTGTTACAGATTGGTATCAGAGCCAAGGTTATAGAGAACTAGGGAAATAAACACCTAAACTATAACCAAATTTTTATAGAAAACGATCCTTGACCATTGCCCGCCAGCCCGCCAAGCCGAAGCATCTTCGATTATTTTGAGGTATTATGAGATATTTGAGATGACTTGAGATTATGGAGTATATTGATTTAGTGATAAGATGGCGTTTTGAGGAATTATATGGTCTAATTGTTTTATAAATGTTTTAGTAATGCGGTATTTGAAATTCTTTATTGAGATTATATGATTAAAATTATTTGATGAGGATTTTTGATATGGTATTTTGAGTTCGCGGTTTAGTTGTTTGTAAACACGTACACCTACCCTACGCCGTTGTCACAAACCATGACCTCCCATTCGTTTGATGTTGCCGAGAATGTTCTTACTGGTACGCGTCGCTCAGCACAGATCACTATGGCCCCTGATAACCCATACACGAGATGGCCATGCGTTCAGCCACTACTACTTCGTCTTCCCATTGTTGCCCTAAGTCACCGACTTTATCGCCTCGTGGCTCACCTGTTCGGAGATGACGATTGATGGAGTACCCCTTGGACGAGGAGTACGAGGGTGAGCAGGAGAATGATGACCCTCAGGATGAGGAAAAGGATGATCCTCAGGAGGAGGAGATGCCTGATGATGATGATTTGTTAGTGCTGCCAGCTCAGACTGAGGAGCCAGATTCACCTATACATCCGATAGAGCCTGTTTCACCTGATCATCCATTTTTGTTTGATTCACCACCTGGTAGCCCCGTGGCGTCGGACGCGCCTTCTGAGATATCTGCTGAGCCTGCAGATTTGGGTGAGACTGGTAGGATTTGGACTCGGATTACTACGCAAGGCGAGAGGATCTCGCAGATGGCTGATAGACTTGAGATGATTATTGCTGAGTTTATTGCTGAGTTAAGAGTTGATTTGACTACTATCGTGGGCAGGACGACAGCGATTAGGAGAGGTATGATTGAGATACATGAGCAGATAGAGAGTCTGCAAAGAGATTTCTCGCGAGGCAGATCGCAAGTTGTGGCAGAGGAACACGGAGTTGGAGAAGGAGGTAGCAGACCTCAAGAGAGATAGAGATACACACAGTGTTGAACTGGGATCGTTATAGAGAGATTTGGAAGGTTTGAGATCGGAGTTGAGGAGCCTACACCAGCATAGTGGCTAGATATTTAGATTTGTGTTGTTGAGTTGCTACCTAAGCCAGGGATACTTGGTTAGGAGAGCTAGATATTATATCTCTTATGTCGTGATATTCGAATTGTACGTTCGTCTCGTATGGAACGATTAGTATCTGTTATGTCTTTTGGTAGTATGGAATGATGTATCGACCGCTACTTGTATGGACGATGGTGATCTCGTATGATATTCTATGGTTTTTGGCGTACATGGATAATTGTGTCTTATTTGCGTGGTTGATATTGTGTTGGTATTATATTAATGGCTGTACGACGAAACCCTGTTAGAGCTACCCGAACTGGAACTGCAGTGACTACCCCTGGTCGCCGAGGACGCCGTCCTACTCGAAATGTTGAAACCCCTACTCCTGACAACCTGGACACTACTAACCGCAACAACAGGAATCAAAATGTTGATGTTCAGGGAGATAATGATCATGTTCCACTTAATGCACCTACTGTGGATCAGGCAATGATCAATCAACTTGTGGAGCAAAGAGTTGCGGAACTACTGGCTGAGTCAAATCATTCCAACAATTCTGCTGGAACTTTTCCACCTGTTCGTGCTAGTGGATGTCACTACAAGGAGTTCAAGATTTGTGGACCCATTGAGTTTGGTGGAACTGAATGAGTGGTTTACTTGGTCAGGTGGATTGAGAAGACTGAGTCAGTGTTTAATGTCAGTGGTTGTGCGGAGAATGCGAAGGTAAAGTTTGCTTCTTTTACTTTCAAAGATGAAGCTTTAACTTGGTGGAACAATTACCGAAATTCGGTTGGGAGTGATGTGGCTTATGCTATGACTTGGGAGCAATTTAAGTCTCTGCTGATTCAGACTTATTGCCCAAGAAATGAGGTTAAGAAGCTAGAAATTGAGTTTTGGAATCACAAAGTGAAGGGTATTGATATGGCGACTTACAATCGTCGTTACCAGGAGTTGGCCTTGCTTTGCCCAGATATGGTAAAAATTGAGACTCAAAAGATTGAGCGGTATACCGATGGGTTGCCTGTGGCTACAAGGAATGATGTGATTTCTGCTAGACCTGCAAACATCCATGCGGCAATCACAATTGCTCAACAACTAATGGATTCGTTGGAATTGGAAGGAGCTGATAAGGATAAGAATGGAAAGAGAAAGAGAGACCATCACTCTAAGGGTAATGATCACCGAAACAAGCGACAAGCTGTTGCTAAGGCTTATGCTATTGGGAATGGAGATAAAAGGAACCAAAACGGTGATGCACCTAAGTGTGGTCGTTGCCACCAGAATCATTCTGGATGGTGTAGTGTAATATGTCAGAACTGCTCAAAGAAGGGACACACATCTAAGGATTGTAGGGCTCGACCTCTTGCTATGGTTCAAGCTACTCATGAAGTGAGAAGTAAGGTGGATGTTACTTGTTTTGGGTGTGGGAAGAAAGGACATTATAGGAATGAGTGTAGGGAATCGTGGAACCGAGGAAATCAAGGATCGGGTGGTAATGGGTACAATCATGGAAACCGTGGACGACAAGATAATGGGGACCAACGTGTGGAAGATGGAGCTGCTCATGGAAGAGTGTATGCACTTGGGAACGAGAGAGGAGAAGATCCAAACGTCATTACTGGTACGTTCCTTCTCAATAATCGTTATGCTTCCATACTATTTGATATTGGTGCCGATAGAAGTTTTGTGTTCACTACGTTTGCACCATTACTAGAGAAACCCCCGACGGCCTTAGGAATTGGGTATGATGTAGAGTTAGCTAATGGAAACATAGAAAGGATTAAGACTATCATTCGCGGTTGCACGTTAAATTTCTTGAATCACCCTTTCAACATAGATCTTCTACCCGTCACGTTAGGAAGTTTCGATGTAATCATTGGTATGGATTGGTTGTCGAAGTATCGTGCTCACATACTTTGCGATGAGAAGATCGTGCGTGTGCCTTATGGAAAGGAGATTCTAAATATACAAGGAGATCGAAAAGGTTCGAGGAGCCCATCCCGATTAGCGGTCATTTCTTGCACTAAGTTACCGAAACTAATGGAAAAAGGATGTTGCCTTTTCTAATCTCAAATCTCTGAGAAAGGAGGGAAGGAGAAGAAGGAAAGGTGCATTGGAGATGTGCCTATAGTTCGTGATTTTCCTGATGTATTTCCCGATGATTTGCCGGGAATCCCGCCTACTAGACAAGTAAAGTTTCAGATTGAGTTGATACCTGGTGCCGCACCTCTGGCACGAGCGCCTTATCGACTTGCACCCACTGAACTAGAAGAGTTGTCAAAACAGTTAGCGGAGTTAGCCGAAAAAGGATTCATAAGACCAAGTTCTTCACCTTGGGGAGCCCCAGTCTTATTCGTGAAGAAGAAGGATGGATCGTTTCGTATGTGGATTGATTACCGAGAGCTGAACAAGTTAACGGTGAAGAATAGATACCCGTTACCAAGGATCGACGACTTGTTCGATCAGCTTCAAGGATCGAGTGTGTATTCAAAGATCAATTTGAGATCGGGATAACATCAGCTTCGAGTTCGCGAGGAAGATATACCGAAAACGGCTTTCAGAACCCGTTACAGGCATTACGAGTTTCAGGTGATGCCGTTTGGGTTGACTAACGCACCGGCGGTATTCATGGATCTCATGAATCGGGTGTGTAAGTCTTATTTAGATAAGTTTGTGATCGTATTCATCGACGATATTCTAATTTACTCAAAGAGTGAGAAGGAGCATGAGGAGCATCTAAGACTTATTTTAGAATTGCTCAGGAGGGAGAAGCTGTATGCCAAGTTCTCCAAATGTGAATTTTGGATTCCGACGGTACAATTTTTGGGTCATGTGATTGATAGACAAGGAGTTCACGTGGATCCTGCTAAGATTGAAGCACTAAAAGATTGGGCTGCACCTACGACCCCAACTGAAGTTCGTCAATTTTTAGGTTTAGCCGGTTATTACTGAAGATTCAACGAGGGATTTTCGAAGATAGCTAAACCGTTGACCAAATTGACTCAAAAGAGTATTAAGTATGAATGGGGAGATAAAGAAGAAGAAGCATTTCAATTACTTAAGGAGATGTTGTGTAGTGATCCTATCTTGGCGTTACCTGAAGGTAACAAGGATTTCGTCGTCTATTGTGACGCTTCATATAAAGGTTTGGGTGCTGTGTTAATGCAACGAGAGAAAGTGATAGCTTATGCTTCCCGACAGCTCAAAAAGCACGAGAAGAACTACACCACCCATGATTTGGAGTTAGGTGCTGTGGTTTTTGCCTTAAGGATATGGAGACATTACTTGTATGGAACCAAGTGTGTTGTGTTTACTGACCACAAAAGTCTATAACACATCTTGAATCAAAAAGAGTTCAATATGAGACAACGACGTTGGATTGAGTTGCTAAGCGATTATGATTGCGAAATTCGCTACCATCCTGGTAAAGCAAACGTTGTCGCTGATGCTCTTAGTCGAAAGGAAAGAATACCACCGTTACGGGTTAGGTCACTGGGAATGACTATCGTATCGCCGTTACCGTCTCAAATACTTGAAGCTCAAACGGAAGAGTTGAAAGCAGAAAACCGACCTGCTGAGAATATATTTGGGATGGCTGAGAACGAGAAAGGATTTGTTAAGCGTTCTGATGGAGTGTTATGTTTTGGAGATCGGATTTGGGTACCTTTATATGGAGGAATTCGAGAGTTGATTATGCATGAGTCGCATAAGTCAAGGTACTCTATTCATCCTGGGTCCGACAAGATGTACCAGGATTTGAAGAAGTTATATTGGTGGTCAAACATGAAGGCAGATATAGCATTGTATGTTAGTAAGTGCTCGACATGTTCTAAGGTTAAATCCGAACATCAAAGACCGTCAGGATTATTGACGCAACCAGAACTCCCAGTTTGGAAATGGGAGCGGATTACAATGGACTTTATTACCAAATTACCGAAGACAACTAGCGGTTGTGATGATATCTGGGTAATTGTAGATCGATTGACCAAGTCTGCTCATTTCCTAGCAATTAGTGAAGATGATAGTGTGGATTAACTTGCAAGGTTGTATGTGAAGGAAATTATTTCTCGTCATGGAGTTCCGATATCGATTATTTCTGATCGTGATAGCAGCTTTACGTCAGCCTTGTGGCGATCACTTCAAACGGCTTTGGGGACGAGACTTGATATGAGTACTGCATATCATCCCCAAACCGATGGTCAAAGTGAGAGGACCATTCAGACTTTAGAGGATATGCTTCGTGCATGTATTATAGACTTTGGTAAAGGCTGGGAGAAGTATCTACCCCTTGCGGAATTTTCCTATAATAATAGCTACCACACAAGTCTTAAAGCTGCACCATTTGAAGCTTTGTATGGCCAAAAATGTCATTCATCTATTGGTTGGGCGGAAGTTGGAGATAGCCAACTCACAGGCCCTGAACTTATCTTGGAGACTACTGAAAAAGTAACTCAGATTCGTGATCGGTTGCAAGCAGCCAGAGATAGGCAGAAAAGTTACGCCGATCAGAGACGTAAACCCTTAGAGTTACAGGTTGGAGACAAAGTGATGCTGAAGGTCTCGCCTTGGAAGGGTGTGATACGTTTCGGGAAACGTGGAAAACTCAACCCACGCTACATTGGACCATTTCTTATTTTAGAAATAATTGGGCCCGTGGCTTATAGGATGGAATTACCACATGAACTGAGTAAAGTTCACGATGTGTTTCACGTTAGTAATTTGATGAAATGTCTTTCCGATGAGACGCCGGTTATTCCAATGAAGGATATCTGTATAGATGAGAAATTGAATTTTATGGAAGTGCCAATTGAGATTTTGGATCGTGAGGTTAAACGACTCAAGCGAAGTCGCATTCCGCTCGTCAAGGTTCGTTGGAATTCCCGACACGGACCGGAATTTACGTGGGAACGTGAGGACGAGTTCCGGAAGAGATATCTGAAGCTTTTCACTTCATAGATGAATTGTTCCGAGAGAAACCCGGGACAGGTTTCTTCTGAGACTGGGAGGATGTGACAACCGGCAATTTAGGGAGCCATTTTGAAAACCCGCATTACGTTAAAGTTCGTTTATAAATTTTTATTTGGAATTTTATTCGTAACGAACTTGTAAGACCTATTTTATGGTTAATTATATTTAATATCGTTACGGGATTTGAGATTTTATTTAATGATTGTTATGGAATATACTTGGTGATTTATTTTTGAATTCTCACTTGGTACTACGTTGACTCCGGCACTAGGATTACCTAACAGAAATGTTATGACTTGATTTTTCGAGTTCGACAATATTTATTTATTTACGGAATGTTTCGCGAGATATTAGACGTTTTGAAATGAGTTTGGGTTTCGGACCGAGTGTTTCACACTCACCATTAATTACCCACTCTTATTAGTAATATTATTATTATTACTATTATTATTATTATGTTTAAAAAGAAAAATGATTTTTTTATAAAGTAAACTACATAATTGTCCATGTGGTTAATACCACACACACACACACACACACACCAACACAACACCCTCATCTTCACCAAATACTCTCTCTCTCTTCCCCCTCAAAACCCTAGCCGCCACCGATCACTATTCCGGCCACCATCGCCACTACGACGCCCCCACAACAAAACCAACACCACCATCTTGTTCCTTATGTTATGAATGAATTTTAGTTTGATCTTTATGTGAAATCAATATATGCACAACACAAGCAATAATGATTATGTATGAAATGCTAATGAGTAAGTAATCAAAAAGTGAGAGATGGAAAGATCAAACCGAGATACAAAGGATTTATAGTGGTTCGGCTACAAGGACACCTTTCTTGCCCTACTCCACTCCCCGAGTCACCTACTCGAGAGTTTTCTTCACTGGATCAAAAGCCTCCCTTATGGCGGAGAAAACCTTACACACCAAATTACACACCACAACTTTGTCACAACACAATCACAACTTCTACACAGCTTCTTCACACCAATCTACGTCACACCAATTCTTCCTCACACCTTTCTACTTCACTCCTAGCTTCTTCACAACTTTCTACTTCGCTCCTAGCTTCTTCACAACTTACTACTTCGCTAACTCTTTTTCTTCACGCCACTTGTTACTTCACACCTTCACTACTAAGTCCTAACCACTAATCCAAGATATATACTACTTCACAACTTCTAGGCTTCAAGGTCTTCTCAACTTCAAAGCTTCAACTTCTTTGTCTTCACAACTATCTCCACTTCAATATACTACCACTACTTATTTCTTCTATCACTAATCTTATCCGCCTCTACTTCTTCACTTCTAGTACTACTTCACACCTTCAATAAATCTAGATCCTATATCTAAATCTATCCAACCAATATATACACTATATTCACCAAAGAATGGATGATATACAAGATGAAATGATCAAGCAACTTAGATAGCAAGATGATACTAAGTTGTAATACTCCTAGTCTTGATGAATAGAAGTATTCTTCTTTTTGCACTTGAATGAATGAGGCTTTGGATCACTTGAAAACAAAGGCTTATGAATTATATGATCAAAGGATTTTTAAGATTGAAATGGAGATTTAAATCAGAAAGTTTCTAGTGCAAAAAGGTGAGAAAAATTCCAGATTTAAGGTGGTATTTATAGGCAACAGATTCTGACAGAGGAGCATGGCCGGTCCCCTTAAATCAAGGCCGGCCCCCTTAAAATTAAGGGGACCGCCCTTTATAATTAAGGGGGCCGCCCAGCTGTAACGGCCAGATTTTTTGTTTTTTAGTGGGGAAAGTTTATTTGGTGAAAAACTAACTAATTTTGGTTAAAAATTTGAAATCATATATTTAGTATGATTAAAACATTTTTCTTTATTACCAAAAGTGTTTTTCAAAAATATATAATAAGTTTATATATTAAAATAAACTTTGTAATAATATCCCTTTGATCTTATAATGCATTAAACACTATGTTTATTCATACCTTAAGTGATTAGATGGTGAAAGTGATTATTTACTACTAAACACTTGTTTACGTCATGATCTTTGGTTTGATGTGTTTTTGTTTTGTGATTATCAAAACATAGAGATATCGAAAGATATGAATAACGTTTTTAGTCATTTATTTATATCAACAATCTCCCCCTTTTTGATGATTACAAAACCTAAACTCATTAAATCCAAAAATTAATTTTTAGACAAGTATTTAGTGAGTTTATATTCACTTCTCCCCCTTTTTTGTAAAATTAAAAAGGTTTAAGCCAATAAGAAGGAAGCTCCCCCTTGATGTATGCTCCCCCTCGTTTGAGGGCACCAAGGGTTCGAGTATTGGAATTCTTGCAAGAAAAATGTTAGAAGCACAAGCATGGCACAAGCAAACACATATATCATAATACCAACAAATAATAAGCATGACAAAAGATAATTAGAAACACATATTAAGTCATTCATTAATAGAAAATGATTATGTCAACCCATAATCATTGTTATAAAGGCCATAAATATAGAATACTAAACTAAGTAGAGCATCCTAATGTGCCAACAAGGAGTGTCACCATACTTTCTTGAATCCCAAAATGGTTGAGGAGTTTTATTTGAAAATGAGAAACATAAGCATATAAAATGCTTGGTGGTTTAGTGGAGATAAACTTTTGGTTGCATGGATGTTGGTGAGTTTGGAGATGTGGAGCTTGTAGGTGGTGGATTTGAAGTTGGGTTTGTTGATTGAGGGTTTTGATGTTGTTCAAGTGATGGTGTTTGTTGAGATCTAGTAAGAAGATACTCAATCCAAGTGAAGTGCTCATTCAATGCAATGGTTTGTTGTTAAAGGAAGATGCAACAAGGGCAATTGTTAACATGCTTCTCAATTTGGTTGATGTTGTGTGGTGATGATGGTGAGCTTGATTGGGGTGGATCCAAATTGCGTTGAGCAAGATGTAATGCTAAAAGAGCACTAAGCTCATGAGCCTATTTTAGCTCCTCAACGAACTTCAAGTGTTCGGAGGAAGGTGATGGTGGTGGAACATGATAGTTTGTCTTGGGTGAAGGTTTGAACATGCAACATAGGAATGGCATGTGAAGTTGTAGGATGTGGTGGTGGTACTCTTGGTGGTGGAGACATGGTTGAGCTTGGGTAGTCATGAAAACATGAAATGGGTGGAAGAGGTTCTTCACGAGTGAGTGGTGTTTTCGTTGAATGAGCAACATGTGAAGTATTGATTGAGAGATTGGGATTGTTGTTTTGGGATTGAGCATGCTCATCATAAGAAGAAGCATTAATGAGGGCATGAGTGGATAATAGGTTGTGAGATGAGTCATCAGTGTGGGTTTGCGGTTTAGTTGTTGGTTGACTTGGAACAACATCACTTGAGTTATGACAAGAATCAAGTTTCCTCCTCCAAACGGGTTTGACGGAGATGCATGCGGTTCTTGAAATCTTTGGTTTTTGGTTGTTGGGAGATGACATGTTTGGGTGTGATGGCATTAATGATGGGAAGAGGGTATTTATAATATATGAGAAATGTGGTTTAGGAAGGTAAATTTTGAGGGATAGTATGGGACAAAATATGTTTGTGAATTTTGGGAAGTATAGGGTGAAATGAGTCAAAAAGTGATAAAGAAAACAGTATCCCCGACCATCAGATGGCCGGTCCCCTTAAAATTAAGGGGGCCGCCTTATATAATTAAGGGGGCCGCCCATCTGGTGATTCCCAGAATGCCAGAAATGGGTTTTTGGCAGAAAATTTTCAAAAAGGTTGTGTTTTTGGATTTGGATTCAAGTATGTTCAACTCTTTGAGGCAATATAGGGCATACTATTCATGAATGTATTGAGTGATATAGAAATAAGTAAAGTACACAATAAATTTCTAATAATCATGCTATCTACTAATTTATCAATTAAGATATGCAACTAAGGAAGCAATAAAGCAAATTAGTTAAATATGTAACTATATGAAAATGATAACATGTAGGCTAGTACAAACATATTGATGATTGCTTACAAGTAACAAGTAGGAAGATATGATTATATGGACTTCAAGACTTGTTACAAACAAGATCCATATGGGCAAACCATGATTCTCGTGAAATGATTTGATTAAATTGTGAATGTCATTTCCATAGAAGTGTATGACACATGTGAGATAATCAAATATGTTTTAAGCAAAACGTTTTTAGTTTTATTCAACAATGTTTTGAAATAAATTCAAGTGTGTATTACAATAAAATAAATTGAGTTTTGTTTCATAACATGAGAAAAAAAATTTTCAATCTTGATTTTGATTAAAATAAGGTTATGGTAGCTTATAGTTAAACATGTTGTTTGAAGAAAAAATAATATAGATAATTGAAAGATTTCTATTCAAAGAGAGAGGTTTTAAACATGATGTTTTGATATAGATAATTAAGAAATTGCAAATAAAGGATTTGAAATGAAAACTTATCCTACTCAAGAGAATCAATTAAGCCCATTGTCACATATAATCATCTCTAATGACAACTAAAGATATGGAAGAGATATGGTAGATATTTATGATCTAAATGCAATGAGATAGAGAGGGACAAAGTAAATCATCTATGGATACAAGATAGACATGTGTATATATATATATATATATATATATATATATATATATATATATATATATATATATATATATATATATATACAAAGAACATCATAATATTAAGTTACTAACAAGTCTTAATTATAATACATCTATTAATGCAACTAGTAAGATCATATAGCTTAAATGGTAAGTATTCTACTATAGATCATAGAGGATCTTCAATATAAATGAAGACTAAGAAAAATGATAATAGACTAAACAACAAGAAGGTTAATTATCCTAATATCATATATGCATATATTAGTATTAATGATCTAAAAGCATGACAACTTATAAATTAAATCATATTCATATACTAATTAAAGCATACTTTAATATAATGTAATATTGGCAAGTTTTTTAAAAGAAAACTTACCTCAGGTCCAGCTTTTCTTTAAGAGTGGGCATGAGAGAAATGGAAGACATCTTAAAAGTTTGCCCAAAACATGTCGAAGTAGCAAAGTGACATTCCAACGCAATAGAAATCAAGGGAGCTTGATCCGGAATGCTTAATCGATCACACCAATCATCACAAGTCGTGAAGACTAAGAATAATTGTGCTTTGGAGCCTTCGTCTTGAAATAGTAACGGACACACCATAAAACCAATACTCCAAGAGTGAAGAACAAAATTCCGAGACAATAAATGACCGCAACAACGTCATAGGCAAATCATGTGCAGAATGTGAAACATAGTGATAAGAACCAATAGTCGTCAAAAGTAATAGAGAAAGGTGAGCAATCCAAAACGTAATAGTCTCTTCGTTCGTTAATTACCTAAACATGATAAAGAGCTTGGTACCCAGAATCTCATGGGTCCGAGTTGGTTAGTTGAGAACATCCATTGCATTTAAATGCACATGATGAGGATGTCGTCGAGAAGTACAAGAATTCATCAATAGTTTGTTTTAATCAACAAACAATGACTTTCTTGACCAGAGTAATAAATAATGAGTGTAAATAATATTAGTTCTAAATTTCTTCACTAGGTTTAACAAATTTTATTTGTTTTGATACATTTGTTGAAGGATCATTTACGGTAAATCCTAAGCCGGTTTTATCATAAAATGGCTTTTGAATGTTAAGTAAATATTTTAAAGATCTAGAGCTATTTTCAAATTTTGCTAATATTTTTGCTTTTTTATTTTCCATTTTAATTTCATGTTTATAGTCTTGACAATATTTACATTTAAGATCAATTTCAATATTGCTTTCAAGTCTAGACATTTTATCTTCTAAAATTATTTCCTTTTCAAAATTATTTTCAATGAATATTGAAGATTTATTTTTAGGAATCATTTTTGAGTCAATGTTGCAAAAATGTTTGAAGTTGTTTTCCAATGTTGAAAATTCTAATATAAATTGATCATAGCAAAAATGTTCGGTTTCGGATTGTACCTTATTAGTAGTTGTATAATCTTCACATGCTATATGTTGATCAATTCCATCGTCCATATCGCTCCATGTTTTATTTGTAGTTTCGTTTAGATCTAAAAGCATGTAGTCCTTGCCATCAATACATGTATTCACATTTGTTTGAATATTCTCACAAGCCGTATTATCATCGTCTTCTTCGTACTTGTTGCACCATGATTTATTAACGCTCTTTCTTTGGATTTGGCTCATGTATTCTTCGTTATTGATACCTTCAATGATCACATTTGAACTAGTAGTACATGTGTTTATTTCAACTAAATATTTATCTATTAAATTTTCTAGATTAACTATTTCTTGTGCAATATCAAGTTTATCATCTTTGGTTTTACATTTCTCTTGGTGAAACTTTAAAAGACATTTCCAAATATCATTTGCCGTTTTACAAATAAATAATCTTTCATATTCAACTCTTGGTAGAGTTTTGAAAATAAGTAATTTGGCTTTAGTATTTTTATCAATTTTGGTTTGAAGATTATTATATTGATTTTCAAAATCCATTTTGGTTGGTTTAAGATCACCAATTGAAATGATATGCCAAAGATCAAGATCTATTGATTTCACATAATTTTCAAATTTATTTTTTCATTCAAGAAAATGATCATTTTCAAGTAATGGTGGTTTTTGCGTAAATTCCCCTTCTAGGTATTTTTCGAATTCCATAGATCGTTACAAGTTTTAAAATACAATATATTTTAAAAGTCTTGCTAGACGTGGCTCTTGATACCAATTGTGGAAAACTAGAAGGGGGGGGGGGTTGAATAGTTTTACGTCTTTTTCGTTTTATTTGTTTTGTAAAATGTAGCTTTTAAAGATTAGACGAAAACTTCAAAACACTTTAGTACGAAAATATAGATACTAGTTTATTTACGATTTTATATAAACACTACTTATGTATAATGTACAATTTCAAAACTCTTTAATGCAAAAGTGTAGATACTTGTTTATTTACGATTTTGTATAAACACTACTTATGTATAATGTTGGGAAAGAATTTATAATTTCATATATCATATGTATAAGCATATATATATGTATAAGTGTTTTAATGTAAGTTTATGTGCTTGATTTGTTTATGTAAGATTAATGTTATGAATGAATTTTAGTTTGATCTTTATGTGAAATCAATATATGCACAACACAAGCAATAATGATTATGTATGAAATGCTAATGAGTAAGTAATCAAAAAGTGAGAGATGGAAAGATCAAACCGAGAGACAAAGGATTTATAGTGGTTCGGCTACAAGGACACCTTTCTTGCCCTACTCTACTCCCCGAGTCACCTACTCGAGAGTTTTCTTCACTAGATCAAAAGCCTCCCTTATGGCGGAGAAAACCTTACACACCAAATTACACACCACAACTTTGTCACAACACAATCACAACTTCTACACAGCTTCTTCACACCAATCTACGTCACACCAATTCTTCCTCACACCTTTCTACTTCACTCCTAGCTTCTTCACAACTTTCTACTTCGCTCCTAGCTTCTTCACAACTTACTACTTCGCTAACTCTTTTTCTTCACGCCACTTGTTACTTCACACCTTCACTACTAAGTCCTAACCACTACTCCAAGATATATACTACTTCACAACTTCTAGGCTTCAAGGTCTTCTCAACTTCAAAGCTTCAACTTCTTTGTCTTCACAACTATCTCCACTTCAATATACTACCACTACTTATTTCTTCTATCACTAATCTTATCCGCCTCTACTTCTTCACTTCTAGTACTACTTCACACCTTCAATAAATCTAGATCCTATATCTAAATCTATCCAACCAATATATACACTATATTCACCAAAGAATGGATGATATACAAGATGAAATGATCAAGCAACTTAGATAGCAAGATGATACTAAGTTGTAATACTCCTAGTCTTGATGAATAGAAGTATTCTTCTCTTTGCACTTGAATGAATGAGGCTTTGGATCACTTGGAAACAAAGGCTTATGAATTATATGATCAAAGGATTTTTAGGATTGAAATGGAGATTTGAATCAGAAAGTTTCTAGTGCAAAAAGGTGAGAAAAATTCCAGATTTAAGGTGGTATTTATAGGCAACAGATTCTGACAGAGGAGCGTGGCCGGTCCCCTTAAATCAAGGCCGGCCCCCTTAAAATTAAGGGGACCGCCCTTTATAATTAAGGGGGCCGCCCAGCTGTAACGGCCAGATTTTTTGTTTTTTAGTGGAGAAAGTTTATTTGGTGAAAAACTAACTAATTTTGGTTAAAAATTTGAAATCATATATTTAGTATGATTAAAACATTTTTCTTTATTACCAAAAGTGTTTTTCAAAAATATATAATAAGTTTATATATTAAAATAAACTTTGTAATAATATCCCTTTGATCTTATAATGCATTAAACACTATGTTTATTCATACCTTAAGTGATTAGATGGTGAAAGTGATTATTTACTACTAAATACTTGTTTACGTCATGATCTTTGGTTTGATGTGTTTTCGTTTTGTGATTATCAAAACATAGAGATATCGAAAGATATAAATAACGTTTTTAGTCATTTATTTATATCAACGGTCCTTTCCACACTTGAAAACCAGCACTGGTAAAAAGATGAGAATCACAAAGAACTTGTAAATCTCCCAGCAGAAACATATCAATCCCTTCAGGTTGATGAGTTTGATAATAAGTTACAACCCAGCCATAGAGAGAAATAATATCTTGCCTATCCACCATATGTAAAAATTGACTTAGAAAAGTAAACTCTTTGGTGGATCCATCCTGTCTGTGAAGGACATTGACTTGTCCTTGACCAGTTGGAGAGTCAACAAGTTCCCATTTGACTACTTTCTCCCAAACAACAGGAATGTCATCATCATAATCAAAGTCAATAAAGGAACTATCCTTAGGTGATTCTCCCTTAGAAGCGTTTCTCTTCTTAGCAACTGTCTTCTTCCTAGTACTAGGGGTAGCAGGAGTAACAAGTGGAGGATCATCAGTAGTCTCATCAGTGGGAGCTGGTTCTGAAGCATCAAGAGATACACTCTTTGGATTTTCAGAAGGAGTTGATTCTGAAGCTTTAGAAACATCTGCTGAAGCATCATGAGAGACATCCTTTTGATCTTCAGTAGATTCAAGATGAGAAGCTTCAGTGGAAACAGACTCTGGAACAACATCTGAAGGTTCAGAAGGCTCCATATGAGTATCAGCTGCAATATCAGGAGATGGGGAAGGATCAGCATCACTAGACTCATCCACTTGAGTTAACACTGAAGGAGAGTGAATTTTCTCCTAAGCACCAAATGAAGACTCAGTGGATTCTGTGGGCTGATCAGCAGAATCATCAAGCCTGAGCCTCTTAGCAACAGGCCTATCCATAAGCCTGCCACGCTTCTCTAACACATCTATGACATTGATACCAGAGGAATGAAGATTAGAGATGATCTTGTCATAGTAGTAAATGAGCTGAGTGTCTGAAAAGCCCCAAACTTTCTTTTGAGTCCATCCTGACCCAAACATAGAACACCCTTGATTCTTGACAAAATTCCTCATATACTTTTTAATCTCTCCTTTTGTCCATGGTCTGTCCCTTAGCTCTTTAGCTTTTCTCTCTTCCTCTTCTTGTCTTTGTAACTTAACTCTTTCAACCATCATCTTGGCAAAGTCAGTCTCATGATAATCAACTCCAAGTACAGATTTTGCCAAAGCAGGCTTAGCAGAGACTTGTGAAGCCAAATTTACCCATTGCTCAGCAGATAACCTCTTAGCAATTTCATCTAACTCCTTTTTCCTCTCAGCAGGTAGTGTATGAGTAAGTGAAGGACCCATTGTATCTAAATCAGCTTGTATCTTTCTAGCAAGATCCTCAGAAGCTTTCATATCCAATTCCCTCTTAGTCTTTGCAGCCTCCTCCTTAGCTTGTAATTGTGCTGCAAGCATTTCACTAAGCTTCTCATTAGCAAGTTCCTGCTTAGTTTTCTCTCTAGAAGGAAGGTCTTGTACATCCACAACAGACTTTCCTTTATCTGGTTGAGTGAGAATAGCTTTAGGAGGAACAAAAGACTGAGTAGAAGTATCCACTACTGGAGAACCATCGGCATGTAAATCTGCTGATTCATCAGTAGGAACTTCCTTTGGTATTGGATCAGCTGATGTTACCTTGTCAGATGAACCCACATATTCCTTTCCAGCAACAAAGAATGTATCTGCTGATCGAGAAGCATCAGCAGTGGTCATGTGATGAGGCGAAAAATGATCCGTTTTTAGGGGGTCATTTAAGCCCGAATCCGAATTTATTTGATCAAATATTGCCCTAAATCGTTCCTTTTGTGATTTTAGGTACTTGGAGAGTGAATTCTGGAAAAGAAGCCATTTCGGACGTTTTTGGAGCATAAAAGTGAAGAAAACGGCAAAGTCTCAAATTTCTATGCTGGGAACAGTACATGAAGGCGTCAAGAGTTGCTCTTGACGGCGTCAAAGTCCCAAGAATAAAATACCGTGGTTGATGACGGCGTCACATAGGCCGTCAGAAGTAGATCAAGGCCGTCCGAAGAAGTATTTGGCGGCGAGATGACGGCGTCACACCATTGCTCTTGACGCCGTCACCCCTGTTTTCCTATATATAGTTTTCTAGTTTTTCACTTTTGGAGAGAGAAGTTTTGGAGAAACCCTAAAGACGAATTTGGTGCAACTTTTACAGGTTTTTCAAGGGTTCCAAACCCTTGATACCTTGCATTGTAATTGAGATAAGTGTTCTTCTAATTCAATCAATATGTCTATGTGTTGGTTGTCTATATCTTGTTCTTGTCTCAATTCCATTATGCTAGGCTAGATCTCTTTTGTGTTTGCTTAGATCTAATGAAACCTAGATATTGATTATGTGTTGATTACTTGTTTATTCTTGTTTTGGATGAATGATTTTATATGTTAGGCTTAAGAAAACTGGCAGATCTCCAAATGGTAACATGCTTGAACATCTTAAGAAACATGAACCGAGGCGTACTAGGTCTTTATTGGTTGTATTTAATGCATGAGCCACTGTTTACAATCCCTATAGTTGTGCTGGGTCATGGTGTAGGAGGAGATAAGAGCTCATAGAATTGGGGAGTTATGTATGCCACCCCATGAATGGTATTAAGGAATACAATCCGTCATCCATACAATTATAACAAGTAATTAACGTGTAAAAGATATCTAGGGAGTAGTGAAGTCTAAGTAAACACATTTTCTCCAATTACTGCTCACAACCTTAGTATAAATTAGTTTATTTTCATTTTCAGTATTTTATTTTGATTATATATTAGTTTTGGGTTAGTTGAATAGCAACTAATTCCGCCCACTCTTCCAAAACCCGAGATTTTACTTGCTTTCATAAAAACATAAAAATACAAAAATAATCATCCCTCACCTTTAGAACTAGTAATTAGGCTTTCTAATCCTAGCGACACTATTCCTAAGCTGAACGATCAATCCCCCGGTACTTGTCACTATACTATACTATAACGATCAGGTACACTGCCTGGTGGGGGTTGTAAGCTTCTCGAGATCCCTCGAGAGGTAAAGCCTGTTGCGATTCCCACGCATCATCATGTCAACAGGAACATCACTGGGTGGTTCATTCTCCTGAAGATTAGCATCAGCATTTGGTAGAAGAGTATCATCATCACCAATCACTTTAGAAGATTCAGCAGCTTTCTTGGCCAAGTACTGTCTTCTACTTCTTCTGCTGAAATGAAGTGTTGGTCTAGATTGTGGAACTTCAGCAACTTTGGGAGAAGAAGCATGCGTCTGTCTAGCCACTTCAGCCAAGATTTCAAGGGAGTCCAAATTACCCTCCTTAGGCACTTCATCAGCATCAATTACTACTTTTCTTTTCTTTTGCTGAGTAAGTTGTGCCTCCAAATCCTGAACTTTACTTTTCAGCATCTCAATCTCACTACCAAGAGTAGCCTTGGTATCATCAAGCTCTTTTTGAAGAGCATCAGTCTTTCTAATATACCTGCAAAGCAAATCATGTACAGAAGTGAGAGTAACAGGGTCCTCTGCTCCACAAACAGATTGGTCAGTGGTAAAAGGAGCTTCATTGAACCTAGCAAGAGAAACAAACATATGTACAACATTAGGAGAGCCTTCATCAACTGGCTCTCTCACAGGACTAGGTATAGGTAATCTAGTAATCTCAGGCTCAAGAGGAGTATGTACCTGTGTACCAAGAGACTGAATTGTCTCTTCAACCTCAAGAGTTAGCTCAACAGGAGCAACTTGAGATGGTGAAGGAACAGGACTAGGTGACATAGGTAAAGGGGAAGGTGGAGGTTGGTCAGAAGAAACAGGCAATGGTTCAGCAGTTGTAGCTGGCTCTCCCTCATTTACCACTGAAGGGTTACCATCAGCAGCAACACCAGAAGATGATGGATTACCATCATCAGCAGCATTTGGAGAGGGCAAATTGCCAGCAGCATCACCCTCAACCACATCATCATTGCCATGTGGCAACATAGCAGCTAACAGAGGGCGATGTTCCCCATTATAGTTAGTTTTCATTGAGGCAAACAACTTAGAACCAAGACTCTTAATGGGCACATGAATCCTGTCTTCAGTGGTTATGTCTAAAATTATTTGCAAAAACCTAGGGTACATTAAAAACTTATAATTTTGTTTCTCAACATTTTCTAGCATATTAGCAAAAATAAACTTTGAGAAATTAAAAGTTAAGCCTTTAGAGAGACAGACAATACCACAACCCAAATGGGCAGAGAACTGATCCCATCCACCATACTTATTGCTGATACATTGAAGCAACAAATGCACCAAATATCTCCACTTGGGACAGAACTGATTCTTCAACCACTTAGTCGTGTCAGTACTTTGATAACCAGCTTCCCTCAATCCAACAAGTATCTCTTCAGTATTGGAGTGATAAACACCATTCTCATCATCCAACTGAAGCTTTGTCCTGATCAAACTTTCAGTCACCACATACTCATTACCATCAATCTCAGCTACGATCTCTGTGTCAGATCTTTTCTCAGCAGATGCCCAAAACTGCTTCACCATAGATTCATATATCACATTTGGAGAATGTGTTAAGGCATAATGAATCTTTGAACGCTGTAAAAACTCCACCATTGAATCAAACTCTTCATGACCCTTAGCCTTTTTCAAAATAGCAAACTTGTTATGATCTTGCTTGAATTCAAGTCGAGCCATTTGAATTATTTTGCGAGAGACGGTTATGAATTATGAAAAGAATGATGGGTTTAAATGGAGTGATGGGAGAATAATTTAGTTTAGGTAAAAATATGCAAAGTAGGTTATATTTGGAAGTTCCCCAATCGTGGTCAAAATTATCGGAACAAACTGTTGACCAGGTCTGACGTGTAAAGCGGATCCTTCCAATTTCAAAATTACCCTTCAGCAGAAATAGAAGTCAAATCTGCTGATGGATAGTCAATCAGCAGAAACCAAGCAAGAGTAAAAATATCTTCGGTGAATATCTTGATTTTTACTGTGCCACCCAACTCGCATTAATGATCATAAAGCCTAGACTTTGCCTATTTAATAACCCCCAAATCACACTTCTCAGATATCAAATTAACCCCAAATCATCTCAAAACCCTAATTTTACAATTAACCCAATTCCATCATCAAACAATGTCTTCCAATCCCGAAATTATTGACCTAACCTCCTCTTCTTCCTCTTCATCATCAGAGGATCTTCCACCATATCCATATGAATTAGATGATTCAGATTATGCTAAAGAAATGGAAAGAAGATGGAATGCTTTGAAGAAGGGGGAATCAAGTAATGCCCCCGTTCCTTCTGAGAGACAAAATGTCTATCCCTTCATCTTTACATCTGATGAAGACTCTACAAAGGATGAAGATGAAGATCCATTATTTCTTCCTCCATCCACACCAGAGAGATCCCAACCAAGGCATAGGAAGAGAAATCCATCTCTTCCAACATCACGGGGTGTGGTGTTGGGTCTTCCTGCTCCAGGATTTGGTTCATCTTACCATGGACGCAGGGGAAAGGGCAAGAAGGCAGAGGTGGTGGGTAAGGGAAAGGGAAAATGGTATAGATGATGATGGGATGTTGCCAAGGACCAAAGATACTGGTTCTTGAGCATCTTCATCGTCGTTTTCATCAATCCATCCTTCCTTTTTCAGCTTCAGCTTCTTCAGCATACTGGTTATGCATCAATCAGCTTTTGTAATAGATGATAGGAGCTTGAATAATTAGGATAGACTTGTATAAGATTGAATCTTGTAATTCCATTTGAAGTTGTTCGTCAGCTGTAATTTGTTCTTAGAATGAATGAAAAATCATTTGCTAATTTGATCTCTTTATTGCTTTAATCAGTAGAAATCAATCTCAGCATCCTTTATACTTCAGAAGAAACAAATCTCAGTATCCAATTTAAAATATCTTGGTGGGCATCCTGCAAAATAGACACAGACTAGCAAACAAACTTACAAAACATTAGTTGGTTATTGTTAGCCAAACAATAATATACACAAATTATACAAAGTTTACAATCACAATCCTCCCCTGAGGCATATGCCTCCCTTGAGGCTTATGCCTCCCCTTAAACTTTGCATTCAAGGGTTAAGCATACCAATATGGACCACTAAGTGTTGACACCTAGGTCCATCAAAAGCTTTAGTTAACAGATCTACCACATTATCATCTATGTGAATTTTAACCACTTTAATTAAATGTTTTTCATAAGCATCCCTGATAAAGTGGTGCCTGATTTCAATATGTTTGGTTCTATTATTAAAAACTGGATTTTTAACAATGCAAATGGTACTTTGATTGTCTATAGGTGGTATTCATGAAATTATACCCATAATCCAGCAATTGATTCTGAATCCATAGAACCTGTCCACAACAATGGGCAGCAGCAACATACTCTGCTTCAGTAGTAGAGGTAGCAACAATGGTATGTTTCTTACATTGCCAAGAAATCAGTCTTCTTCCAAGGAATTGGCAACCTCCAGTTGTGGATCTCCTATCCATATTGGCACCAGCATAGTCACTATCACTATATGCTTCCAGCTTGAAAGGAGATTCTTTTGGGTACCAAAGACCTAATTTGGGTTGGCCTTTCAGGTACTTGAAGATCTTTTTGACAGCATTCAAGTGAGAGGTAAATGGAGTGACTTGGTGCCTTGAAGAAGCACTCACAGCAAATGTAATATCTGGTCTAGAAGCAGTCAAATACATCAAAGAACCAATCATGGGCCTGTACAAATGGACATTCACAGGAAGATCAGGTTCAAGATTGTTCTTTGGTTTGGGAGCTTCATAGGGGGTAGTGGCAGTCCTGACATTCTCCATATCAAACTTCTTCAACATATCTTTTACATACTTATCCTGACTGATAAAAATACCATCAGGTTTCTGCTGAACTTGTAATCCCAAAAAGAAGGTGAGCTCCCCCATGGCACTCATCTGAAATTCTCCCTTCATCAACTCCTCAAACTCTCTACACCATTCTTCTTTTGTGGAACCAAATATGATATCATCCACATAAACCTGCACAAGAATGATATCCCTGGAGTCTTTCTTAAGGAAGAGAGTCTTGTCAATGGCACCTCTTCTGTATCCATGCTTCAGCAGAAATGCAGAAAGCCTAGCATACCAAGCTCTTGGTACCTGATGAAGTCCATAGAGAGATTTGACAACCTTATACACATAATCAGGATGATCAGGGTCTTCAAATCCCTTGGGTTGAGTCACATAAACCTCCTCTTCAATCTCACCATACAGAAAAGCACCTTTGACATCCATCTGATATACCATAAAGCCCATATAAGATGCATAGGCCAAGAATATCCTGATTGCTTCAACTCTGGCCACAGGTGCAAAGACTTCATCATAGTCTATGCCTTCCTCTTGCCAGAACCCTTGAGCCACTAACCTTGCTTTGTTTTTCACCACAATACCCCTTGCACCTCTTTTGTTCTTCAAAATCCATTTTGTCCCAATTGCATATTTACCATCCAGGAAAGGGACCAGTATCCAAACCTGCTGATTCTTAAATTGCAGCATCTCTTCTTGCATTGCTTCAAGCTAACTTGAATCAGCAAGTGCTTGAGGAACACTGGTTGGCTCTATCTAAGAAAGGAAGCAAGCAAACAGACAATGTTTGAAGTCTGTATGATTGTCCCTTTGTTGATTATAGACATAGGAAAGGAAAGCAACTTCACCAT
The DNA here is from genome assembly GCA_030686995.1 of Artemisia argyi. Classification (NCBI taxonomy): domain Eukaryota; kingdom Viridiplantae; phylum Streptophyta; class Magnoliopsida; order Asterales; family Asteraceae; genus Artemisia; species Artemisia argyi. The sequence continues at coordinate 416,951 of JARVZY010002382.1, read as the reverse complement.
ATTTAGTATTCTTCACAGTACTTCTTGTTCTAACAGGTGCTTGAGGATCTCCAATAACCTCTGATAATGGATGAGCAATATTGATCCTCTTTGTTGCTGTGGGGTTAACATTGATTGTGGTATCAAGATTGGTGATAGTTGGTCCAAAATAAGTATCATAGGAAGCTTAGTTGAAGATGCCAGCCTTGGATTGATAATTTCCAAGATCAGAAGGATTTGGAAATCTTGTAAATGGCTTCTCAAAGTCTGTAGATACTTCAGTAGAAATGGGAGATTGTGCAGCAGGACTATCAGCAGGTTTGATCACATCAGCAGGAACAGGAGAGCCTTCAGTAGAACTATCAGCAGCATCCTTGTTTCCACTGACTGCTTGTGCTGATTGTTGAAGTAAGGCATCAGTCTCTTGAGCAAACTTTTCACTAAGTCTCTTAGCTTCCTGAGTGGCTGCATGTTCTTGCTTCTTGAGTCTAGCAAGATCCTCTACATAATGTGACTCATCTTCTTGTTTAGCAGCAGAATGATTACCTGCAAAATGGTTAGGTGGAAAAGAAGGTACAACAATGGTTTGTTCATCTTGCTCAGAGTCACTTTCTGAGTCATCATCAAGGAACCTGCAGGGTTAGAGATTGTATCTTTGGTACCTGCATTTGGATTAGAAACATGTCTAGTGTACCCCAAGTAATCAGTCAAATAATCTAGGTCAAAATACCAAGAATGACCTTGTCCTTGAGCATTAGGCTGATCTTCTAGAAATCTTAGGTTAAGGGTCTCCTCTATCCTTTTGGCATTCAAATTGTAAACCCTATATGCCTTGCTATGAGCTGAATAATCCACAATATAACCCTCATCAGCTTTCCCATCAAACTTTCCCAGTGTATCAGCAGTAATCAAAATGGTCACTTTGCAACCAAAAGGTTTAAGGTAATGAATATCTGGAACTTTCCCAGTGAGAAGTTCATAAGGTGTCTTGAAATGAGGTCTAGTGATAGATACCCGGTTGAGGACATAGTAAGCAGTACTTACTGCTTCAGTCCAAAACATAGTGGGTAACTTAGAGTCTGCAAGCATGGATCTTGCTGCCTCTATTAAGGTCCTATTTTTCCTTTCAGCAACCCCATTTTGTTGTGGGGTTCTTGGAGTGCTATAGTCCCTTTTTATCCCTTTAGACTTACAGAATTCTATGAATGCAACATTTTTGAACTTTGTCCCATTGTCACACCTAATGCCTTTAACCTTTTTATTTAGCTGGTTTTCAACAAGGGTAATAAATTATTTTAAAATAGGAGTTGTTTCATCTTTAGTTTTCAAAAAGAATACCCAGCAAAACCTTCTATAATCATCAGTGATAACCAGGCAGAAGTACTTATGATCAATACTTCTGATAGGAGTTGGACCAAAGAGATCCATGTGCAGCAACTGAAGAGGTTTTGAGATGGTGCTCACAGTTGTTATGGCTTTGTAAGAGGCTCTGTGCTGCTTTCTTTTGTTGCAAGCAACACAATTGTGTTCATTGGTGAAGACTTTTGAAGGAAGGCCCTGAACAAGACCAAGTTTAGACAACTTGTTGATGGTCTTGTAGTTCACATGAGCCATTCTCCTATGCCATTTTGTAGACTCATCCTGGGAAGCTTTGGCCACCAAACATGTTAGATCACATTCTAGCTTAACATCATTCAGATTGAATGTGTACAAGTTGAAGGTTCTAGGAACTCTTAGCAAAACAGTTGTATCTTCTGGAAGTTTGAAGTCCTTTGAGAGCACAAGACATTCATCCTCAGAGAAGAAAACTTTATTCTTGGTGTCACAAATTTGTGATACAGAGAACAGATTAAAGTGCTCAAGTTCCTTCACATAATATACATTTTCAAAATCTAACATAGGTGTTTTGATAGTGCCTTTCCCAGAGATTTTGCCATCTCTACCACCAAAAGTCACATTGCCTCCTCCTTCTATAGGCACAAAGTCATGCATCTTATCCTTGTTCCCTGACATACTTCTGGAACAACCACTATCAACTACACCTACTTCAGTACTCTTCAGGGGATGATCCTACAACAACAACAATAATATACAAGAGTTAGTACACAATGGAGACTCAAGTCATTGCTGACTTGAGCCTGCCTCGTGGATCATAAGAGATAGGCCATGTAGATGTTTTAGATCCAACATTGTTCTTGGGCCTGTATTGCAAATTAGGTCCCTTCTTTGTCCAAGAACAACCTGCTGAGGGCTTCACAACAGTATCCCAATACCCTCCACCAACATACATTGAGTCAAACTGTCTAGGCCAATATCCATTGTAAAAGAAAGAACTAGTGGGTCGCACATAAGGTCTAGTACGAGTTCTTCTCCATGAAGAATATTTTTCAGCAGAATTGTGTTTCTACTGATGTGGAACAAAAGATGGTATATCATTCACATTTTTTCACATTTGCATAGGTTTTCTTTGACTAGCATATACACCCATTCTTTGCTCATGAAAAGTACAATCCTTAATCAAATGAAATTTACTTCCACACACAAAACATTTCTTCTTTTTAGAAGATTTATTCAAAGTGAAAGATGTTCAATAACATGAAAAAGCATTCAAACCACAAACATTAACAGAATTGTTTTTAACATAACTAGAAACATTGTTTTGCAAAGAATTAAATAACAAGTCTTCAAAAGAAACTGTCTTGGAATCAGGAGTAACTCTAACAGGCTTGTGGGGAGACTTGGGTGATATCTTGGGTGTGGTCTTGGGAAGGTCTGACTTCTCACTTGAATCACAACTGGCATATGAAGTAGACCCTTGGTTAGAAGACTTGTCACTGTCACAACAAGAGACAAAGTTAGTAGATTTAGAAACAGGGTCTGGCAAGTCACTTGACTTTTTGCCATAAAGATGGTGTGATCCATCAAAGTCAACAGGTATGGACAGGTCAATAGGCATGTGTTCTCCTCTAATAGGTCCAGGTACAACATTCAATCCCCCTTCCTTAATATATTTTACAGGTTTTTGAAATTCTAGGAGAGGTTCAGGGTCAAAAACACTGGATATATCAGGGTAAGTTAATTCCTCAGGATCTATATATTTATCATACCCTAATGCTTTTCTAGACTTAACAGATTGACTACTATCAATCAATTTATTTAAATGAGAGGCCCCTTCTTGCCACTTCATACGACCAGCCACTTCTTTATCTAACTTTACTTGTAATTCTTGTTTTTCTTTTTCTACATCAGATTTTTCTTTTTCAGTACGCCTTAAATCTATCTTTGCACATTCTAAATCACTTTCTAAAACTCTTATCTTTTCTTCATATTTAAGTTGATTCTTTTGAAACCAAACCTTCTGTTTTTCTAAAGTTTTTAAAGCCTTTTTATAGGCCTCAACTTCTACATAACACTCAATGTATTTAGGTTTCAATTCATCATATTCTTGTTTAAGTTCATTATATCTTACACTACAGCCAAAAACACAATTGTGTACCTGAGAGATGCCCATTAAGGAAACTTGCTCCTTCTTATCCTCTAAGGGGGAGTATGCCAGCATATTCACTTGTTCAGAAGTAGAAGCTTCCTCTTCAGGAGGTTCATGAACAGTCCAATCAATATGGCTATCCACAGTCACCAAAGCTTTGGAAGGTGCAGCTTTAGAAGTTCCTGATTCCAATAGATATGAGCCATATCTAACTTCATCACCAGACTTTCTCTCCTTGCATTATCTTGAAAAGTGGCCCATCTGGCCACAAGTGTAGCACTTAACCTCCCTTCTGTCAAATCTTGCTGCATCTCTTCCATTAAAACCAAACTTTCTCCCAGACTTATTCTCAAACCTTTTGATGTTCATAGAAATCATTGCTAACTGCCATTTCAAGTGCATCTCCTCCATCTCCAATGGATCCACCTGTTCAAAATTCTCATAGGCTAGAAACTGCTGATGTTCATATTCAACAACAAAAGAGTGAAGAATATCTTCCATTATATTACTGGATTTTGATTTAGGAGTTGGTTTAGTTTGGGTTTGAGAAGATGCTCCTGAGGTGTAAGAACTTGAGGCATGATGCACCGGATTGGATGTGGCGCTAACAAAGGCTGAATGAATGGATGGACGAATGGGACCTCTAACATCAGGCTCAAGAGATTTAAGCTTGTTGTAGAGGCCATCAAAAGAGATCATGTCCAATCCACCCTTGGTTTTGAGAGCAATGCTGACTTGCAACCAGGATGGTGGCAAAGATCTTAGAAACTTAGCATTGCAGTCCTCATTATCCGGCCTAGCCTTCAACTGATTAAGTTGACTCAAGATCTTGTGGAACCTGTCATAACCTTTGTGGATTCCTTCTTCCTCAGATATCTGAAACTCTTGAAACTGTTGCTTCAGCATTGACTTCTTCATCCTTCTTGACTCCTCATTCCCACCAAATCTAGCCTTAATGGCCATCCAAATGTCCTTGTCATCTTCCATGAAGTGGAAGTCACCCATGTGGTCATCTGGTATAGCCTGAAGGAGAATTGTTCTGACCTTATTCTCCCTCTGCACGGCAAGAACTTCTTCAGCAATTTTGGGACCTACAATAGTCACAATCCCATCAGCATCTTTGACATGTCTCTTTAAGCTGTTGCCCTTACGAACAACTTCCCAAAGGTTCCGGTCAATGTTTGTGATCCAGTTTTGCATCTTCATGGACCACAATTCATAATCCTCAACATTCTTAAGGTATGGGAATTTGGCATTACTGTTTGAGAGATTGAGTTGTTGGAGAGAAGTGGTGTTAATGTTCTGAGTTGTATCAGCTTCATCATCTGATCCAGGCATTGTTTTTGATTGAGAGGGTGTAAGATTGGTGTTTCGTAGTATCACAGAGACTCTCTCGAGGCTCTGATACCACTTGTTGAGACTTAAGACCTTGATAGATCTTTGAGCACTCGTGGATCGTTAGTTATGTTAATGTAATCACTAACACACTAATAGATAATCTCTGTAACTTGTAAAAGCGGAAACAAACACAAGTTTTAACAACTGAATACTAAGAACAATTGATCCTCTATGGATCTTTTCAATAATAATGAAAGTGTTTTCTAAAAATGTATATTCAATACATAATCGTGTGTTCTTTTTATACACAAGGAACCCTAAACCGTTTCACAAGAAACGTATATTCTAAAAACTTCTAAAAGATTTGCATTATCACTTCCTAAATAAACTCATGCATATCCTAACTAAAATACATAAAATACGGAATAACTATATCCGCAGGAATTAATAATGCTGAAACTAGACTTCAGCAGAAATACTCTGTCAGCAGAATCTGTCTCTTTAGCAGTAACCGTCAGCAGTAACCATCAGTAGAATTCTTACTTAGCAGAATTCCCAACATTTGCTCTTAAAATTCGGAGGCATTACTTGTATGGCACCAAGTGCACGGTGTATACAGATCACAAGAGTCTACAACATATTCTAGATCAGAAGGAATTGAACATGAGACAACGCCGATGGTTGGAGTTACTTAGTGACTACAATTGTGAGATTCACTATAACCCCGGTAAGGCAAATGTCGTAGCAGATGCCTTAAGTCGAAAGGAGCGAATTAGACCCCTTAGAGTCTGATCTTTGGGGATGACAATTAGGTCACCGCCACCATCAAAAATCCTGGAAGCTCAGGCTGAAGCCCTCAAAGAAGAAAACAGGCCAAAAGAGAAGATTTATGGTATGCCAGAGAGTGAAAATGGTTTCGTGAAGAGATCAGACGGGAGATTGTGCTTCAAGGACCGAAGCTGGATTCCACTCTATGGAGGGATTCGTGACCTCATCATGCACGAATCTCACAAGTCCAAATACTCCATTCACCCGGGTTCTGACAAGATGTACCAGGATCTCAAGAAACTTTATTGGTGGCCAAACATGAAGGCTGACATCGCCGAATATGTCGAGAAATGTTTGACGTGTTCAAGGGTAAAAGCTGAGCACCAAAAACCATCCGGCTTATTGATACAACCCGAACTCCCAATGTGGAAATGGGAGAGGATCACAATGGACTTCATCACAAAACTACCTAAGACATCAGGTGGATTCGACGCCATATGGGTCATTGTGGACCGTCTTACTAAATCCGCACACTTCTTGCCAATCAAAGAGACTGACGATATGGACATCCTTACACGGTTATATGTGAAGGAAATAGTCTCGTGACATGGAGTGCCAATTTCCATCATCTCAGATCGAGATAGCCATTTCACATCACATTTTTGGCAGTCATTGCAAAAAGCTTTGGGTACTCGGTTGGACATGAGCACCGCGTATCATCCGCAGACTGATGGACAAAGTGAGAGAACCATCCAAACCTTGGAAGACATGCTACGAGCATGTGTGATCGATTTCGGGAAAGGATGGGATAAGCACTTACCATTAGCGGAGTTCTCCTACAACAACAGCTACCACGCTAGCATCAAGGCAGCGCCATTTGAAGCACTTTATGGACGAAAGTGCCGATCACCGGTTTGTTGGGCAGAAGTTGGAGATGTTCAACTCTCAGGACCCGAACTTATCCATGAAACCACCGAGAAGATTGTACAGATCAGGCAACGCTTGCAGGTTGCCCATGACCGGCAAAAGAGCTATGCCGATGTAAGACGAAAGCCTATGGAGTTTCAAGTTGGGGATAGGCTTTTGTTGAAGGTATCCCTTTGGAAAGGAATGATCAGATTTGGGAAACGTGGAAAGTTAAATCCTAGATACGTGGGACCATTCAAGATCCTGGAAAGGGTTGGTCCAGTAGCATACAAACTTGAACTCCCTGAGAAGCTCAGTAGGGTACACAATACCTTTCACGTATCCAATCTGAGGAAATGTTTATCTGATGAAACTTGTCATCCCATTCAAAGGACTTCGACTCGACGAGAGACTCAACTTTATCGAGGAACCGGTAGAAATCATGGACCGAGATGTGAAACAACTGAAACAAAGCCGTATTCCTATCGTCAAGGTTAGATGGAACTCTAATAGGGGACCGGAATACACATGGGAACGTGAAGACCGAATTCGTGCTAAATATCCACACCTATTCTCCGAGACAACCCCAATAACCACTACGGATTTAGAATTCCGGGACGGAATTCATAATTAGGGGTAGGTACTGTAAGAACCCGAAAATTTCAAGTTATTTATTTCCTGTAAGACCGAAAAAAATTATTATTTAATGAGATTACTCAATTGTTTCACTTATTCTCATATTTAAATTTCTGCTTTGGTTATACTATAAAGCAACGACGAATATTACCAAACAAACCATGTGGTGAACTCATATTCTATTTCACTAAAAACACACGCGTACCGACACCGCGATAGTATGGCATAAAAATTAATAATCAAATATCGGGACTCATCTAAACCCGAGGTTCGTTTAATTAACCCCCGAGCTTTTCAAAGTCAAAATAAATACCCTCATACCTCACGTTTTATTTAACTTACCCTTAATTACTTTTACTAATAAATACACAAACAAAAGTATTACAAAAAAAAAAAAAAAAAAAAAGAAAAAGAAAAAAGAAAGAAAGAAAAATCTGATGGGATAAAAGAAATAACAAAAGCAGAAAAATCAAAAAAAAGGATGAACACTCATCCCCTTTCCCAGCCTCGTGTCACACACCCTCCACTTTCACGCATCATCCCTTTCTTCTCTTCCAAATCCGCTCCTCTGCACCTAGCATCACTATCAACGTAATAAATTCGGATTTGGCTTGAATCGATGGCAACAAGGGTTCTAATAGTAGTCACTATCACACACGGGAACGCCCCCTTGTCCGGATCTTGGAGTCAAACGCTAGCCCCAATGGATGACTAGGCGATGATAAACCCTTCCCCTTTTTGGCTACAAGATCAACTAATCTAAAGAAAAGATGGAATCAAAGCCCCTTGTATGAACTCTATATATACCTCTCGATTTCCATGGGCTTTCCACACATCCTACAAATTTCACAATCATAATACTAGTAGCTTTTTGAGAGAGAGATTCCTGAAGTCCAAGGGTGTGTGGATCGTTTGTGGAATCAGAATCGAGCCTTGTTTGTTTTTAATCTTCCTTGTAATCGACTCCTAGTTGGTAACCTTTTTTTCTCCTTTGTTCTTCTTCTTTTAATTCGAACCTGTAATTGTTTTTCTATGTTAAGTAGTTTTGATTTGTTTTGCCTCATGGGTTTCTGTTGCGAATCGATTTAGCTTTGATGTTAAGTCTTAATATAATTATGTTTGTGTGGCTTAAGAACTAAAAACCAGTTTTAATATGGCTTTTGTTTGATTCCTAAACTTGTTTTGATCCCAGCCGTTTGTGGGAATCGTTAGGATAGCCTTACCTGTTGTTTGTTGAGCCGTGGTTGAACCGAGAGAGACACCTTTAGGGTCTCGGTTTGCTATGTTGCTTGACACCATGAACCAGAGCGCCTAGTTGCTTCACTTCTATGCTCACATGTAAATATTTCGAGATTGAATGTTGATTCGCGAGATGGTTTTAGTTGTGGACAAGATCCATCGGTTGAGGGCTTCCATGGACTACTCGAATGGTATTTAAGTGCGTCACCCCATTTGTGGAACCAAACCCAACTGGCTTGCCATAACGCAAGACCACAAGGCCTTATCGTCGAGTTGTGTCGAACTCGTTACTCAAGCAAGACACATGAATGGTGCTAGTAGTCTAACTGGTATCAATATTCTTTCTGAATGCAAACCTAAGTCTGCATACTCCCTTTTTGCAAATCATATACTGTTGGCACCAAAACAAAATGTAAAATTTCTATTAAACTACTTGGGTGATTCTTTAGGCCTCAAGCCCGGCCCAACAATTAAGAAGGTGTGTGTTTGTTTGCGAACGGGCCACAGGCCCACTTAAGTCCTTCCTGTTAAAAACAATAACAACGTCGAATTAAGGGTGCAGTGAAATATAATATACACGCGTTACTTGTTTATCTCGACTTATTACTTCGTGACTCAACAGCTCGACTCGCTCTCGACTCATTATTGCTCCGTATTAATTCACAACATATTTTAAATCTACTAAACATAATTACTAAACATGTTTTACCACAAAAATATATAAATCATAACAATGAACTAGACTTAAATTTCAAACTACTAGTCGTTATTTTCACCGAAGCAACCCAACGAAACGTATTAAACCTAATTTATAACCAAATCGTATAAACGGATTTCCTAAAATGCATATTACGTTCAAAACCTAAATATTCTCAACACATACAAAGCTATAAACCATTATATAAACTATACTAAAAAATTTAACTATTTAAGTCATTAGTCAATATTTTATAAAGCATTAAATGGAAATTATTTTGACATCTAGTCACCACGTATAATAAAAACATATACTTAAGTCATGCCCCATTTTCTCAAATTTTTACACTTATAATTTATAAATAATTTTAAATACAAATGTTTTTAGTAAAACTATTATATCAAAATTTATAAACACTTTGTTTCTTTATATATATATATATATATATATATATATATATATATATATATATATATATATATATATATATATATATATATATATATATATATATATATACCTTTTAAACAACGTCTCAAAACCCAACCTCACTTATTGCCATTTTTCATACATATCGTCTTTTGGTCATTGTCGAGCCAAATATGTATATGTCCTCGCTATTCGTTCTTCGTCTACTTATGTACGTGTACACTTCCAAGAGCCGATATTTACAAAACTATTTTCAAACTTAATCCATGCCACACAAGCAACAATATCGTTTTGAAAATTTTTCGAGTCCTAAGTTAGAATTATGAACTAAACTATGCCATACTAATCTAGGTCACGCGTCGGAGCTACCACCTACCATTTGACTCTATTGCATTACTGCTACCATTGCTAAGGTGAGTTCATAGTCCCACTTTTTACTATGTTTTCAAATCCCGTGGGGAGATACATGCTATAAATCTGGACACAAGTGTTTTCTTGTATGCTATCCTGAATGATATTGCCTAAGTTACCGCTTTTGCCAAAAATCCCTCATATCATGAACCATTAATCACTTGCGAGTGAACGCGAATATAGTGAATAGATCTATTGGCAGTTGACGCCCCATTTGAAGTTAGCCTGGGATGGTAACCGAATGCACTATATTCGAATAACTTAGGAACTGGCAAACTCCTATTACCCGAGGGCCCTATTACCTGCATCATATTATTATGTGTAGGCTTCTATCCCATAAGGATTTTATATATCTCTTATGGCAGCATAACAGTGTTAAGGTTTGCCTGTCATGAGGCTTAGTGCAATATCCTAAATTACGATGTTACTGTTTTACTACTTTTTGGCTTGTGTTCAAATTATTATAACTTAAACGCTGTGGATTCACTCAACCTTTGTGCTGACCCTTTTAGCATGTTTTATCTCAGGTAACTAAATAGCATCTATGGCACGGAGTGGATCAGGGCACCCTTTTGGATTTCACCCAGAAATGTTATCATTCACTTTTATTCAAAACATTTTCATTATGTATTTCTAAACTCTTTAAACCCGTTGTGGCTACTCTGATTTTATGCTTGATGAATGATAACAAATTTTCTCAAAATGACTCTTTATGTCGTTTTCTCTGATTATGGCAATGTTTCTATGAAGTAATACCCCAATTAGACTTTCGCTGCTTCAGTTCGATTTTCGGGGTGTTACATATACTCATTCACTTCATCTACATTATTAGCTAGAATTGCATACTCTTTATTAGAACTTTTTTACGATACATCTATTGTATCCTTACTAACATTTCACATACTTTCTAAACTTGGAGGTTCATCACTGCACATTGCATCCTTCTTATCTTTTACAGATGGTCTTGCTTCAACAATGGATGTCGCAGCTGGTATTTTTGGTCTAAACACAAACATCAGCGTCATTATTTGGTGTTTATGTTGTTGATAGTTTGACTGACCTCCATTTCAGATTATACCATTACAGCCTTATTGATTTTAGTTTAACTTCTATAAAATCTTCCTTATTTCCTTTCCATCTCTATTCTGTTTGTTCTTTTCTAACAACTCAATAGTTTTGGTCTTGTCTTGCAGGAATTAAAGCCGTGACCAAACACCTCACAGTGGCTATAAACTGCTAGCTTCCAAGTATATTCAACATTAACCTACTTGGTCATCTTTGTATTCTTCTTATCATCAACATAGTGAATTTTAATCTTCTCTTAGAAACCCTTATCTGCTTTTATTTCTACCAATACCCTAACATACTCAAGCCTATATGTTCTATTATGACACATATTGGTTGTCATTTTATCCATCATAATTTGGCTTCCATGACCTACTAAATAGAGTTCTAATTCCGGTAATACTCCAAGCTTCAAGAGGAACTCAAATCAAATTTATCTAGATAGGGATTTTACAAGGACAACCTTTTCTATACTTGCTTATAGATATCACTTTTGTACTATAAAAGGTTTTTCACTAACCATCCAAGGACTTATTTTCAATTACGTAGTTCATTCCTTATTCATTTTTAAACTTGAAAAAACACACGTCGCCATCTACCACAATACCTCCCAACCCAAACCTTCCCCACATTCTCCTTATGTTGTACTTCAATTCATTCATTGGCATTTTGCACCCTTGATGGGCGTATATATCGTTATAGGTATAGATTATTTTTTATCAAGTTTTAAATTTATATTTAACCGACTTAACCTATAACACACGCTAACGAGTAGTGTACCCGATCAATGTAGCTAGTTGGTAAGTAGAGTGTCGATCACTAAGAGTGAAACGTTAACATCTATAATGTCTATCAGTATTTTAATTTCTAAGTTAGTTTTATAACCTAATCTAAAGCAACGGGGTTTCAGTCTGAGAGACTGGTACAATTTGAGTTAATTAAAATAATAAAACTAATGAGATAAAATACAACGAATGGTGAACACGTACATAGATAGATAACATATACATATAAGAGGTCTGACAAATGATTAAGTAGTTTGTCACTTGTTTTATTGCTAGTTTTATATGATGAATGCTAAAGTCTATTCTCTTTCGTTGGTATCTTAATTACAGGCGTGTAAACTCTTAATGATTACTTATGTATATATTATTTAACATTTTTTAAGGGCTCACACTAACTTATAATGCTAGTGAAGAAATCGTGGGAGGGGTATGGCAGCCTAAGCATTCCATAACTAGACACAGAGGTTATCAATACACATATAAAAAGAACCAATAAACAGCATATAAACTTTAATCGATGGGAAAACAATTTTAAAGGGAGCAATATGGCGGTCACAAGCCCATCAATCCTGATGGATTAAAGCTTACTATTAAAAAAAAAAAAAAAAAAAAAACTACTAAATGAATTTAAAACACTAGCAGGATCTTCTTACTGCTGTGAGATCTTCAATTGGGTATGTTTTGTGTTGCCCTTTCGTTGTTATTCTTCTCCTTAGGGTTTATGTTGCAGCTTCTGTAACTTTTGGCACACGAAATTCGGCTGTCAGACGGGGTATTTATACTTTCTGTCTAAGGGCACGATGCGGCGCATCAGCTACGTTGATGCGGTGTATCTCAATAACTTCGCGTGGGGTCCAAGATTATTATATTCTGGAATATTCATACACTGCCTTCAGATACGGCGTAACTTGAATCTCTATGCGGTGCATGTCCTTCAGTATCTTGAATAACCTTTGGTGAAGTCTTGAGAGCGATGCGTCGTATGTTAGGAATGTCATGCGGGTATCTGAAGTAGATAAGTCAGATCTTCTTCGTTGACCAAGGTTTCATATGCAGCGCATTCTTCAAAGTCAGGTAATGGTCTTCGAATTAATCTAAGTATGATAATGCGACATATCGATCTAGAATGATACGGCGTATCTCCTTCAACTCAGTAGACTTTTTTCAATATGATCCATTTAGTTTCATTTTTCGACCGAAAATCACTAACTTTCACCAAATGCTTGTTTTTAACTGAGAATTACAAAAGTAGACGATTAAGTATCAATTCTCATAGATAATATAATAAAACAAGTCAAATATATAGGACAAATGATGACGATAATATGTACTTATTTGATGTCATCAACCCCACAAAGAAAACCACACACTGTTAATTTTCATTTTTCACTACCTTACTAAACAAGTTCTTCAAATAGCCTCATCACTTTTATCGTTTATAACAATAGGGACATTGAACATTTTATTCTCCAATTGATTCACAAACTTACTAATTACATTATGCATATGTGTTTCTTTTTGGTTCATCTTTATTCATTTTGGTATTATCTACTCTTTTTGCAAAAGAATCACTAATTGAGGCATCTATACAATTATTGTTATCAAGACTTACATAGCAATGATGACTTTTAACAGAACTATGTACACTATTCTCCTCAGAGTCGACAAATTCCTCTATTCCAATAGATTTATCATGGCTATTCACTCCTAGTTCACTCTCCTCCCATAACCATATCCATTGATAACGTCAGCCTAAACAACCTTCTTGCTTGCTATTTCTTCTTTCTCAACAATAATTGAATGAGTATTACATTTACTATGAAGCTCACATACCGTATCCCCAGACTTGACTGGTAAATTTATCGTCCTTTTAGATGAACATTTAGCTGACATGGTGACAAAATACAGAACCCTACATTCTCAATTAACCGACAAATTCCTTTAATTTACAAAGAGTAGTTATTTTACATATCAAACATTTTTCACATACTTACTAAGAGAAAAATCTTAACATTTGTTTTTCTGTTAAGAAAAAAAGAGAAGATTAATAAATATTTAAATTAAAAATTCAATTACATATATTTTTTTATAATTTAAATATTTCATGAACCGTTTATCGTTAGGTAAAATAAATTATCCCATTATGACGAGCATTTAATTATTTTTCTATAGACGAGCACTTTGATATGCTTTCGACAAACTTTTTTTTGGTCGTTTTTTTCACGTTTTATTCTCGGTATTAAAATTCACATAACATATCACATATGATTTAACATTAATATCAAAGTTCGAACAGTAAACATCTGTACTAAAATTGACATAAGTATTTGTCTATAAATAAAAAACTCTTCTCATTTTTTGCAATGAAAAATACACATTCATGGCTTTACAACCATATATCACACAATGTATTTTTAAATTATATATTATAGCAGTTCATTCGTAAAACTTCTATAATCACATGTGGTAACAACACATATGATTTTATATGTTTAATCCAATTTTGATGAACTAACTATTCTAATCTAGTAATTTATAATTCAAAATATAATGTATTATATATAGTTGGAAAGCTGTGAATGTCTAGCTTTCAATAAAAAAAAATAAAAAAATAGTGAAACTTTTAAAATATTGTAGAAAAAGTTATGTTCATTTTATTACATGTATAGATATTCGAATTCAAATTAGTGTTTATTACATGTATAGATATTCGAATTCAAATTAGTGTTTAATCACATATGATTTCTCATGCAAGTTTCAGAAACAGAAAAAAAAAGACGAAAAAACGTGAAAAACGAAAAAAAAAATGTTTGTCGAAAGTATATCAAAGTGTCCGTTTATAGAAAGATAATCAAATTTTTATCGCGATGATGTAATTTTTCGCTTAAAGATTAGTGGTTTAAGAGATATTAATTTTTTAAAAAAGAGGGTGAAAGTGAGTTTGTTATCTAATCTAAAAAATGAGTGGCAATGATTGATCCCTTTAGTATATAAGTAAATGAACTTAAGGGTGCGTTTGGTATCCTACTATGGGAATGAGGCTATGACTTTTAATGAAAGTGATTAAAGTTGTTTGTTTAACATGGGGGGCCCACTACTATGGTAATGAATGATATATATAATCCATACTCCATATACATCAAGGGACCAAGGTATGGATCTTTCATAGGTGAGGACCCACCACTACTATCAAACTCATAACCATTGTCATTCATGGCAGCATACCAAACGCACCCTAAATCTATGTATATGTAAGATCCTATTTCTTAGAGTAAATTACATGGATGGTCCGGTGGTTTGTCAAAGTTGCATTCATAGTCCTTAACTTTGCAAAGAATTACATCCCTAGTCCTTTTGATTAACAGTTGTCTACTTTGTCGTTATCCTCACCCACGTAACTCCCATGCGAGGGTTTAATCGTCATTTACTAAACACAAATACATACATATGCACCATCTTTTCACAAGCCGTTTGGTTGAGGTATATGGGCTTGGTTTTAACTTGACAAGATGTTAATATGCTATTTGGTCGAAGATTTCGTTATAGGATTTAAGAATCATATAAAAAAAAAGTTTCACTGTTTTTAATCCTGAGTCCAAAGGGAGGCGTTCAGACATCGTGGGGTCAGGTAAGTTGTCTTCCTCATTCTTATTTTGGTTTTCGTATCACGGATCTTGGTTCGCGCTTTATGGCATTTCCAAAAAGAAAAAAATCCAATCCCGCAAAGGATTGTTCATGGAACTACTATCGAGATTCTTCGGACCATATTTCCTAGTATCATCCCGATGTTCATTGCTATACCATCATTTGCTCTCTTATACTCAATGGACGAGGTAGTAGTAAATCCAGCCATTACGAATAACTAGCTATTAAACCCTTGACCGTTTACTTGAAGGATAGGTTCCATCTTATCTGCGCAGTACTCGCAAGAAAGCGGTACCAAGCTCACTTCTCAGAATTCCTTTCAAAGCAAGATCTCCGAAACTAACTGCTTACCTTTGAATTCACATGAATGAGTAGGCAAATAGATGTAGTGAATGTGTCATTTTATAATATAAACTAGCTTATAGACCCGTGGCATCCACGGGATTTTAGAAGGTTTTTGATTAAGAAAACGTAAGTACGTGAATAAAGTAAGAAAGAATAAAGAAGGTAAACGAAGTGAAATTTTCTTTTAACGGAACAATAAAGTTATAAGTGACTGAAAGCATAAAATACAATGGTTATAAATATTTGTGTAATAGACGTTGATTGCCTCTTGATCTACAATATGTTTGTTTTGAGAAGCAAAATGGATGTAGTGACCATTCTACAACTTGAAGAAAAACTCCTTCCAGTCAACACCTAATAAGTATACAAAAAATGTAAGTAATAGAATTTTTGGCTTTATGATAACTGTAAATAAGAAAAATAAGACGAAAACATGCTACAATACACAAAAATAAGACGAAAGCATGCTACAATACACTCAATAATGCATATTCGATCATTGACTTTAGAATTAAAACATGGATACCTTGCATAAGATATTCAAATGCGTAAGTCACATAGACCTTAGTTAACTCTTTTAGAGCCTTAGGTGTGGTGCGTAGTTTCTTCTACTTATTTGAGGCCTACGGGTGGCACATCACCATAACACAACCCCTCAAACAACCACTTACCATAACACAACACAACTTACTCATTTGGGTTCCACATACACACTTATTCACACAAGCACACAACGATTATAAATAAATAAATAAATAAAAAATTCGTACAATTTTTACATTCGTCGTCTGCCCCACGAAGGAAGGTTTGGCGAGTGGTGGCAAGGGAAGGTGTTGTAGTAGCGAGGGGTGGTGAGCAAGCCACGCCGGAGTGGCGAGCTCCTCTCGTTACCACACCTATTGCTCTTAATACTATAACAAAAAGACACTTTCACTTTTTCCATGTACACGTGAATGGAGGAATAATAAGTCGAACTCAAATGACCAAAGTGCACGACTAACTGTAATCTTGAAATGTCCATTCTCCACACTTCTTTAACTGCGAAGTTAGCCACTATAATCGAGTAATTATCATCAGCAAATCTAATCGTAAACTAATTCAATGCAAAATTTCATGGAATAATTTATATTTACCATGAAGTAGTGAAAAGGAGTCCATTGAACGTGCAAGAATGTTCTTCATCTGACACTCAGATGTGCAAGTTAAACTTCACTTCACACTTGGAATTTGATTTGAGTTGGCTATTTTTTATGGCAAGAGCTTAAACAAAATATTGTTTCAATCACCTATTCCTTGTGCGTTGCAAGTCAAACTTCACGCATAAAATCATCATTTATTTCTCCAAGATCTAAAAGAAAAAAAATTGCTTAAAGATACTTTGCATTAATTTCAATTGTACAAAACCTTTTCTTACTTTGAGATAACTAATTTAACTCAAAGTTGTACGAAGTGGGTAAAATTTGAAAGTTTCAAACATTTTGATGTGCCGTTTCACATATGCTATTTTACATAAACATCAAGTAACCTATTGGCAATAAGTTTATTAACTTATTCATAGTATATTCACTCAAAAAGCTGGTATCTTTGACTTGTAAAGTCAAAGAACATAGTAAAGAATGTGATAAACTTGACAGTATCAACAATTCTCTAGATATTCTGTTTTTTAATGCTTTTCAATAGTAAATTAACAAAATAAAACCTTGCAAGCATCTAATAAATAGTATTAGCTAAACTTAATTGACAGAGGAGACCAAACACAACCCGAATTAATAATAATTACATTCGTTGTATTTCACTTGAGTCATTTTGCAAATATAAAAAATTAAAGATGTGAAATGAGCTTTAAGTTACAAAAATATTTAATCTTAATGTATGTGGTTTAAGGTTTACCTGTAACTTCATCTTTTCAAGCTCATCAGCAGAGCAACCAATAATTTTCTCAGCTTCGTCACTCAAAACGGAGAACCAATCTGCACCACTAACATTAGAAAACTTTGCAGACAATATGTACCTACAATTACAACAAATTATGTAAGTCTTATCAATGTAAGAAATAATAATGTATCTTTGTAAATTATTCAAAAGTTCAGAATCTTCAAACTGCAGTCACTCTCATTCTTTCTAATAGGTTTCACACAGTATCCAGAATCACTACTTTCAATAAGACATTTTCAGCACATAAGCAAGAACACATAGTAAAGCACTAATGAATCAAAGTAAACCACTACTGAATTTGGAATGAAAATAGGATTGGGATGGAAAAAAAAGGTTTTGTTTAAAAATTACACACAATGTACCAAAGTAAAGCACTACTGAAAAGCAATAAAATGGTTACCTTCGTTGTTGCAAAAACAAATCATGATCTCAGTTAACCAAAAGCTCAAAACACAAATCAAAGTCATGAGTACCATAATTTTATAGAAGCAATAACTCTTGAATCAAGTGCCAATATCACATATATAGAAAGTTAAGTACGGTTAACAACTACACATAATTATAGCTATCAAATTAACTACACATCAAACCGGCTGAGCAAAATGAGCTATATTGTTCACATCATTTTCATTCTTGCTCTTTCGCCTACACTTAATCATTCTCTGTTGTCTTGACAATATCCGTGTATCTTGACGGAGAACGACCAAAGTTCCAACTCAAGGAGGATGGGGAAACCCCTAGAAAGGGTACACAAGCTTTTGGCGAAGTCTCTAATACCGTGAAGGTTACCAGGGAACCAAGAGTAGTTATGCACGGGTTTTTAGATTACGTTCAATCCCTTTTGGGTCAAATACTCAAATATGTATAATAAAAAGCTGGCTAAAAAGTATGGACAGATGGGTGTATCAGGTAGTTAGTTCCGAGGTGCACCTTAGTGCATAAAACTTCCTAAATCACTTTTAACCAAAAAAAGATGAGATCTAATTTTACAGATAGTTTGTTTAGGAAAGTGATTAGGTCAACTTGAACTATTTGTATCTGTACCAAAAATGACATATCTGACCCTTTATAAAACCAATTTCTATGATCGATCTCACCCCGAGTTTGCAAGCATTAGCAAGATCAGCAACCATCGTCACCTCTCCCACCTTTTTCCTGAAAAATAGAATAATATGCTTAGCTCACTTAATTATGATCAGTGGATACATGTTATCTCAATTAGAGGAGGCAGCCAACCTTAAGTTGGAGGCGGTACAGAATTCCTTTAGACTCAAATAGGTTGCTTTAGGAAGAAGCGGTCTCAAAAGAACTCCTTGCTCTTCATCCTTTCTTAGACTCCTTGAATACTATAAAACCATAAAAAGCAAACAGGCAAACATCAACCAAACTGGCCGCTTTGACAGCAAAAAACCACAATCAAACTGCCCATTTTGACAGCAAAAACAACCAAATAACCTATTTTTAAAAAATCAACTAAACAACCCATAATTTCATAGGGATATCATCAACCAAATAAGCCATATTGAAAGGAAAATTTTTAGCCACACAACCCATATTTTACCACAAATAGAACACAACCAAATGGCTCTTTTCTTGACAGCAACCAAACATTGTATTTTGACAGAAAAAATAGCAACCAAACATCTCATTCAAAACACGTTTTAAGTCATGGCCTAGCTAAATAAGTATATTAAAAGTTAACTGTTAGGCTAACATGCATACTCAATCCTATTCTTAACTATATCTGCTCTAACCAATGAAATGCTTTATACTTACTGCGCCTTGCTAGAAAAGTGTGAACATCACTATGAAATAGCTTTTCATCGAAAGGTAAAGGAGACACATATTATATAGGACTTTACAATAGCCTGTAGCCATAAAATCTTGACATTCTTTTGGAGTAAGGTGCAATGGAATTACCCACACATATATAAATTAAAATGTTAGTAAGAGAGGATGAACCTTTTAAACTATAAAAATCAATTAATCAAGCAAATGAATGTTATAGGACTGATACCATGTAACTACGAAAGTTGGTGTTCTTACTTGTTTGGTGCTCTAGACTTTACACTTTCTTGTAATGCTATTCTTGTTGCATCTTTCTTTACAATTGAGACTCCAGTAAATAACAACTGCGAGAAAAAAACCATCAATCAAAATAAGTATTTTACTAATAGACTTATCTTAGGTTAGATGCAAAACCTAACATAAGTCATAGACTTTTCACTTACTCTGCATCAAATTTTTTAATCTAGATGTTTCACTTACTATGCATCAAGAAGGGTGAGAGGTTTCTTCTTGCTAGATTTTCCATTCTTATCATAACAGTCCATATCATTGCAAGCGACGACCTGCCTTATCACATCTCTACACGTGAAAACAAACATACCAAATGTTATAAATCACTATTGAATGTGTGGTACATACTTAAAAAGTTTAGTATAAGACACTTCAGCACTTTGATGATTAGCTTATTATGTGTATAAAATAAAGGACGAAAAAAAGAAAAATAAAATAGGAAAACGGACTAACGGTGGCTAATTTTTTGGGTTGAGTCTGTAGTAGCCTAGTAGGCCGCGGATTCGTAAAAGGCCAATTTGATCCATTAGCACTATCTTATTACGTTAGGATAAATAGTTTATTGCATCTGATACATTATGGAATATTTTATTGCACCCACTGAATTTTTTATTCGTTTTGCAAAGATTCGGGTGGAATGAGCAAGCTATTAGGTTTGCTAATGGAGGGGCCTATCCTCCGTATTTGAGTCACATGACCAAAGTAATTTCTTGATTTATGCTTTATAGGCTATTTGCGGCTTTTCAATAGATTCTTACATATTGTTTATTCACGCTCGTCACAATGAACAGAACCATGTATTTGCACTTATTACTGGCTACCACGATCCTCCTGCTAGTGTTTCGGTGAGTAATGAAAGGATTACATACTTTCAAAGGTAACCAGTTTTTAAACGAAGGTCTAAAAGTCCTTTTAACTCTATCATATGTGGGTGTTTCGGAATACTTATTTTTTTTCTGCGTTTTCACTTATTTTACTGAATTTCTTATGATATTGTTGAGTATGGTCATATCTTTTACAAAATAAGCAAATCTAAAAACTATTTTAGAAAGTACCTGTTTTTAAGTACTGACATTGAAGCCGAAACAGAAGCAAAAAAAGCAATCCCAAACATCCCCTAAATGAACCAATAATAATAAGCATATATCTAAAATAATGATTAAAAGCTGCTTATTTAACCCCAGAATAAGATATAAGCATCACCATCAGTTAGAATTTTCAAAACACTCGGTTGATTTGGGTTTTTATCCCTTATAGGTACAAAGTGAGAACTGGAATACCTGAGTAGGATGCTGGTCCATCTACAACATTAATATCTGACATGTTAGTGGTCATGACTGCTCTTCGCGCCACACCACTTTGAAAATATCTCATTATAATTATTTCGGAATACCCACCAACATTCCTTATAGTATCTGCAAAACAATGTCAAATGCAAATGTTTCAGATAGCAAATTTCCGAATACCCTCCAACTCTATGCAGTTATTGTATCAAAGGCACCTTACCCTGCACATGGTGGACCGCTAATGGCATCTGAACACTTCACACTGCATCTACTATCATAGACTCTCCTGTTTGTTAAAAACTTTATGAGCATTAGCAATAAGGAAGACGATGATATTAATCTTTGATGTATAAACAAACAATTTCCGATTTGCTCACCCATGAAACTTATTTGTTCTCCAAACTGTGTTCCTATGATATATACCAGTTGAATTTGGATCTAAAGCATGCTCAGATATCACTAATCCTTCTACTTTAAGAATTTCTAAGCATCTGCAAGTATAAATAGAATTCAATAATGACAAATTTACAATCGGTAGCAAATCTGAATCCCTGGTTCATCAAAATTTGAATAGCCACAATCACGAACAACCAAAAATCACTAAACGAATACACTACCTGGTAATCCAATGGACCCTGGAAAAACATATTACCTTAATCAAAATGACCATTTAAAATCAAAAATCGGTGTTCCTTTTGTTTGGAGATGGTTTCCTCACAAAGTTGAAGTACCACAAAGTTCTCTCCTGTTGCAAAAAGTACACTGTTACCATCCATTTTAATGTCAGATGATAATATAATTCCTATAATGAATTATATTCAAAAAAAAATATCTAACACTTTCCACATCATTGCATTTTTCTGCATTCGAAAAAAGCATTTTGGTCTTTGATATCCAATAATCTGCCATATTCAATGCCAAAACATATCATTAATTACATGTGCTACAAATATATTGTCCAGCCACATAAAGCAACCACAAACGACTCCTAAATGAAGCCTACATACAACATTAACATCAGAATAGAAACATGTACCATAGAAAAAATGACGCAAATGTATAGATCTACAGATCTACTACATCAAATGACATGCATATTCATAATCAATGAAAAATTTAGAAGTACGAAATTAACATATCACACTCAACAAAGGAGGATAATTAATTTGAGAAGATAATGTGTGTTGATTTTTGAATGGAGAAGAGTGTTTGAGAAGTTTTTTGCAAAACGGTTTGTGGTATTAATTGTGGTCTTAATGGCTTACGGTGAATTTGAATGGAAGAATCGTATTTGAGAAGATAATCGTGGTATTAATTGAATAGCATTCATTCAATAAAAACTTTCTGTAATGGTTGAATGATAATAATGACTATCCAAAAATACGGTTGCAAAGGAGCGTGTAATATTGATATGAAAGTAGTAGCGCATAGGAGTCTTGTACACTTTAGAGCATTAATTATTTTAGGACCAATAGGAGCAAAGATACATCATTGCATTAATTATTTTTGCTGCTTTATTGACTTGTAAATTATTCACGTTTATTATATTACATAGATTAGTACAATTAATTTAATACTTTCTTTAATTATTAAAATATTATGTTTGATTATATTATTTTCTCTTACCTGATTCTTTTCATTTTTCTTACATCAAATTCAAATCCAAATACAAATCTTAAACCAAATTTAAATCCAAACCCAAATCCTAATATCACCTATATACGAAACGGGCCCTTATATTCTCACTCTCTTTCTCATTTCTTTATACCACCACCACCACCACCTACAAATTCCGACAACCGCCACAAGATAGAACTCATCTTCAGATATGCTGCCTTTCACCCACAATTTTATACATTATCACCATTTCAATCTTCGGCAACACATATTTACATCCATTTCAAACCACAAAAATCAAATCAACCATTTACAAGCACTTAAAAATCGAACCCTAATAACACCCAAAGCCTAAACACTTTCTTCATATTCGTTACCTTACACCCCCTGCTCTAACTGAAAAGTTTTGGGTAAAGAGACATCAAAAAAATGGGCCCTTGCTTGCTTGTTCTCTCTCCTCTCATCTTTCTTTCTCGAAGCTTCTTCTTATTTCCTTAAAATCTCATATTTCATTCCCTGTAAGAGGCATCCAATAGAAAACACACAATCATTTTAAAAAAAAAAAAAAACCCACCCAACACCACATTCAAAGTTTAAAGCCCATCATCATCACCGCTACCACCAACTTCAACACATATCTTACCGGTGTGTATGTTTTTTAGGAAAAGAAATGTTAAAGATCAAGAAAGATGTTTGGCGTGTGTAGTTATATTAGTAAATAAAACAATTAATTGGGTGAGAAAAGTAATTTAAATATAAATTAGCAGTCAAAAGGAATTAAAAAGTCAAGAAAAATTAGAGGTTGAAGAAGTAAGTAAACAATTACTATCATGCCCTCATAGTACCTTGCACGAGTTTAATGGTCAGTTCTTACGTTCGTTAGACGTAAAGGACTATGGGTGTTATTCTTTGCAATGATAAGGATGAAGAGTGCAACTTTAAACTCTCAAGGACGGTAGATGTAATTTTCACCAAACCACAGGGACCATTTATGTAATTTACTCAAATTGGTTTCAAGTATAAGCAAATTGGAATAAATATCATGACTTCCCTTTGTGAATATACAGTCTCCAATAGAACAGGCTTATCTGAAAACTTAAGACCTACTGAGAATGCCAAGAAACTACGTGAGTCTAATAAAAATGACCAATGCGGACAAAATTTTAAGGCGTAGACTAGGCTTTTGTTCTTGAATCGAATCAGCAGTGTGTCAGGGTCAACTTTTAGTGAATAAGTAGAGAAGATGCACACAAGTTCTCATACCCAGATACCTGCACTAATGTTAACAGAAGTCAAATTATTACTGTACATTGAATAATGAGCAAAAAAGTGCACCACCCCAAAATCCATGACGCCATGAGTAAGCAATCGATTATGAGAATAAATAGACACAAAAGTTGGGATTGTGATTAAACATTGTGCTTGAATATGTCAATATGGTGTCAGGGCTAAAATATCATTTGGCTACCAATCAAGGCTGTGTTGAGAAGAGCTAAAATTTAAACAAAAATAATATAAAATCAAATACAACTAATGCACTTAAGAAGTTTATAATAAGCTAAAGGGAAGGAAGGAAGTTCTTACATTCAAATTCTACTCTGAAACTTTCCCCTTTCCATCACTCCCGACAGCATCAGTCACCAAAGTCATTGGTCTCTCATCAATGACTTCATCTATGATACCAAACTCCTTGGCCTCTTCTGGCGTCATAAAGTGGTCTCGGTCCATATTCTTTTCAATTACATTAATAGACTGTCCAGTATGCTTTGCATATAATGCGTTTAGTGAATCCCAAACACGAACAATCTGCTTAGTGTGAATAGATATATCTTTAGCTTGACCATTGTATCCACCTGAGGGTTGATGGATCATGACAGTTGCGTTAGGAAGAGCTCGTCTCTCCCCTTTTGCACCAGCAGCCAAGAGAAGAGAACCCATTGAAGCAGCCTGACCCAAACATATGGTGCTTATTGGAGAACGGATATACTGCATGGTATCATATATTGCAAGAACAACAACAACAACAACAACAACAACAACAACAACAACAACAACAACAACCACAACAACGACCACGACCACGACCACGACCACGACCACCACGACCAGCAGCAGCAGCAGCAACAACAACAACAATAAATAAATAAATAAAAACCCTCACCCAACACCACATTCAAAGTTTAAAGCTCTATCATCATCATCACCGCTACCACCAACTTCAACACATATCTTACCGGAAATAAACTTTTTTGGGCTCCAACAATTTCCCTACTGTTACTATCACACCTATATATGTTGCTTAACAATAGTTTAGTATGTATTTCTTGATTATGTTCTTCAAGTTTAAGAAGATGTTTACCCAACCACCACTACCTCCGGTCACCCCCACTACCACAGTACCATATATTTTTACGTCCATCTCTTGTACAATACATAATTTAAAACTCAAAAGTCAAAACAAGTTATTACATAGACTTTAGATTTGAAAAGAAAAGCCTTACATACCCATTAAAATTACGCAAACTTAGATCTGGGGAGGAGGGGGGGAATCCTTTAGAGTTTAGAGCCACATATATTACTTGTAGACAGAGACACATACACAAAACGATGGTCGATGTAGTGGTGGTCTAGTGGTTAGTGTTGGCAGAAATAGGCGATGGTTGTGAAGAAGTTTTGAGAGAACAAATAAAGCTTAGGGCATTGCATGGTTGAAAAAGTGTTGAAAGTGGGGAAAAAAAGAAAAAAAGAAATGATATTGGGGTATATGGTGTGTATGTTTTTTAGGAAAAGAAATGTTAAAGATCAAAAAAGATGTTTGGGACTTCTTGGATGCATCACCCAAGTCCTTAGGCCTTTTTGTAGGATGCGAAACTGCATTATTAAGAAGATTATCTTTCCCTAACTCTGGTTCAGATTTTCTTTCCAGTAGGTTCAACACTGTTTCGCTCTCGCCGTTCAGCAGCCTTCAACAAATCATCAGACCCTCCAACATGTGTTCTATCTTTCAAAGGTTTCTTTGATTTTTTTGAAATTCCGCCAGAATCAGGGCTGACCACACCTACACTAACTTCACTCTTACTCCCATGCGAGGAACTCCTTCGAATAACAACATTTGAGTTCCCAGTTATGGTAGGTTCAGTGTGACTGGTCTGAAATGCAGTATTATGGCCTGCAAAACATAATGACAATTTAACCACTAGAATCCAAATCTTGCAGCACATAGGAATCATCAAACTTTCTAAATGTCAAACTTACTAACAAAGATAACTCCCAACTAAGAGTAACAGTCCCCCCCCCCCCCCCAAAACCAAATCAAATCCTAAAAAAAAAAAAAAAAAAAAAAAAAAAAAAAAAAAAAAAAAGCCAGAAAGAAAGAATACCAGCATCAGACGTGAAAGTTACATCATCATTGGATAGTTCAACTTGTTCTTCAGTGACAGGCAATACAGAATGATCATTAACAATGTGTGAGACATTGGGCTGTTCATCCTGGTAATCCATTTCCCTTTGTGTGCGAGAACACCTTTCTAACCCAAGGCCATGGTTTACATTATCATTAGACGAGGTTTCACCACTGGGAGCATCAGTTGTCATCTCTTCGTCCACTATCTCTGTAGAATTAGCATCAGGCTGGGAAGTTTTTCCCTCATTACCATCATATATTTCACAAATTTCCTTCACAGCTTGGGAAAAGTATTTAACTGTCTTCCCTTTACATTTATGCAGCACTTTGTCTTTAGACTCACTCGTAAATCGCTGAATATCGGCCGGAGCTACAAATGCTCTGCAATAGTGAAACGTGCAGAGAAACATAAGACTTCTAAGTTATATGTAATAGATAATTTAACTACTTTCGGATGATTTATCAAACCAGCAATCAATTAATCAATAAGTAACCTAATTAGTAGTTCCTCAACAAGTTAATCTTATAAATTGAAAAACCCTATTCAATATAGCAGCATAGTTCTAAAAATGTGGTATACATTCAGTTGCCTTTGACATCATCATTTATAAACATGTAGCAAGCACTTACATTTTTTCAGTACCGTAGAACTGTACAAAATATTTCCTTGGATCAGAAGTTTTTCCCCAATCTTCAGGTCTGCTGATCTGCATAAAGAGAAAACAAGCAAACAAAAAGCTTTTAGGATACCCGCTACCAGCAGATTATTTTTACACCATGTGGCAACTCACACATTAATGTAAGCCGCACAACATGACCCATAAACCCCAAAAACATACATCAACCTTCTTCCACTTCAATATTCACAAAGGGATAAGTTAATCAAGTTTGGTGCAACACTAGAGTCCTCGGAAAACCTCAAAGAGACAATCGACTAGACTCCCGTCGTCCAAGCAGAATGTCTAGATAGGGACTTCAATTCAAAATCGGTACCCCCTAGTCTAGTTCATAACATGTTGATACACCATTTAGCCAAGTGGAACCCGAAAATCAATTAAACATCCTATATACAAAAACGGCATTAATGTTATGACCAATCCGATTATCACATCACAAACCAACTACTTAACAAATTAGGGTTCCATATCTAATCACCATAACCGCAATTTCAACATTAAAAATACAAAATACAAGTACTAAAATCAACAAAATTCTCGAAACAAAACACAAAATAAACCGAAAAATTCAAATAAAACAACACGAAATCAAACCAAGTTAGGTCAAAATTCGACAAACTTGGACCAAAACTAAAGCTACTATAAATTGGGGCTAATCTTACCACCAATTACAAATTAGGGCTACTAAAGCTAATCACGAAAACCGCAATTTCGAAACTAGCAGAACAATAATTCTAGTATACGAAACTAGGGTTCCTTAACTAATCACCAAAACCGCAATTTTTGACAATAAACATACGCAATTCCAATCAAAAAACCAACTAACTAAACTTCATAAATTCAATTTCGACAACAACGAAAGACGCAATACGACACGAAAGCGAAAGCAAATAACGACACAATGCAAAGAATTCAGACCTTAGCAGGCCATGCAGGAAAGCCTTTAACTTTAGCAAGAACAAGATCGCCTAAATTTAACGAACTATTTTTCTTCTTCCCTTTCGCTCCCCCACGTTTCCGCCCAGGAGCCATTTAATAAAAAAAAACAAAACCCTAATTTTACACACACATGTACGTGTTTTGTCTAATTGATCCTAATTAATCAAAACCCTAGGTTTTTACGGTGGTTTACGGTGGTGGATTGATCGGAGATTGAGATTCCGGTGAATCGGAGGGATTTTGTTTGCCGGAATGAGGCGGTGGATGAAAAAAGGGAGTGTGTGTGTTTTTGTGTGTGTGTGTATTTTGTGATAGGAGTATATTTTATTTTGTCTCAAGTTAAAATATAAAAACATAGATTAATATTATATACTACTAATTTATATAGTTTTTATCAAATTTTATAATTATAAGTACTAACTAGAGATTTATAAATGATGATAAAACATTCCTTGTTGGAAAAATAAATTGGAGAACAAATGGTAAGATGTGATTTAAGATGTCGGTATGTCTGCGGTTGTGGAAATGTTTACGGTTTTGTTTTCTACGATATGAATGGTGGTTGTAACTGTAAATCTGATACGGCAGTATATATATGCTAACAAGAGATTATAAATGATGTTAAGACATTCTTTGTTGGAAAATAAGTGGTAGAATAAATGGTAACATATCAGAATGTGGATATGTGGATTTGTGTGTACAGTTGCAGGTATGTTTATGGTTTTGTTTTTTACGACATGAATGGTGATTGTAATCTGATGTGGATCGTATATGATAACAAGTGTAAGTAAAGAGTGTGAGTTTGTTGGATAGCTTACCAAACGAAGATGAGCTTGATTTGTTTCCACGTCATCTTGATTGCTTGCTTCAGATTTGCGTTGTTGTGGCGACCGGCTAGTTTCTTATATTGTCGGCGTGAAACTTTTGGTGAAGATAATTAGGGTTAGCTAATTGTGATAGGAATTGAGTTTTGTGAGAGATAAGTTAATTTGGATGCCTAATTTATATTAGTTGTGATTGCTAAAGCCTTTATTATTGGTGGCACTTTTTTACATTTATTCGGCTGAATTTCAGACTTTATATATTTATAATTTGCATATTTGCATGCACCGTATTAATTATATTACTTTATACTGATTAATGTTATTGGCGATTAGCTGGTGTTTTATAATGACTCTTGCGGAACATGTGAGTTTGCAAAAAGTTATTGCCGATTAGCTGGTGCTTTATAATTACTCTTGCAGAACATGTGAGTTTGCAAAATAGTGTACTACGCAAAAATGTGTGTGGTGCGATAGGTAATGATCTTTTGATATTTATCGAGATGAACTTATGACCTTTTGTATTTATATAATTTGTATATTTTCGTATATATGTATTAATGATGTTACTTTATACTATAAAATCGAAAATGATTTCATATACTTATTTGGCTATTTACTAATATAACAACTTTTGCAAGAGATGTAACTAATAGAGTTGAGTAAGACATGTATAAGTCACTCGAAAGTGACAACAAAAGTTGGACTACGCGAACTATAAAGTAAATAATTAGACATCCTATACTAAGACTATCTATAATGGCTATGTAATCTTAATACTAAATAAGCATATAATCAAATAAGCGTAGGGTATGAAGCACAATAGTTAGTGTTAGCTTTGCTATTTTGTGAAGTCGGCGTCATTTACGTGAATTGGACTAGCCGTAGATTATGCATACAATGCAAGGACTTATAATGTGAACATGTAATAGATAACAAATGTCTAGGCTATAAATACCCCTCTAGACTCTCCTAGAAGGGTGCGACTTACTGTGACTTGTATTCTTCTCTCTTTTATTCTTAATAAACATTTCATTTCACTTTCCACCCTCTCTCTACTTTCTCACTAGAAATATATCATGTTCATTTGGTTTGATCATCCACGACCTCCCGAAAGGTGGTTCTTGATTTCTTGTCAATTGGTATCAGAGCTAACCAGAGGTGATTCATGATTTGTTTTGTAAAAAATTGTGTCTTTAGAAGTTTTTTTAATAGTGAGGTTCGTATAAGGTCTAGTGAATTTTTGTTTTTTGTTCTTAATGTGTACTTTTCCATCTTAAAACCACCCTCTTTATGAATTATAACTTCAATATCAGACGTTGTTGGTTTGTGGTTTGTGATTTGTATGGTTATTCTACAAAAAGAATGAATTCGTTTCATCAAAAATTGTAGTTTTGATGAACCTCGCTACATGTAAAGGTTTATGTGTTCTTTTCATTTAAAACCGAGCTTAAATAATTCAATCTCTTATATGTGATCCATTATATGTTGTAGATGAAACCTACAGAAAAGATATGAACCCAAAACCTCCAAAATCTTGTTTTTAATGATGTTTTCTCGTTTTTCTCCAAACATCGCTTTTAGCGAGATAAAGAACTTTTAGCGAGATAAGGTACTAACGAGATTTTGAAACCCTCTTTTAGCGAGATAGGGTAGCGACATAGTGTTAGCGAGATACCTCGGTGAAATAAACAAAACCCTAATTCAGCAAGATAAAGACCAGCGAGATACTCATCGAAGTTTCTTAACCGAGACACTTTAGTGAGGTTTTGTAATGAGATTATTGGCTACGAGGTTTTGGTTGCGAGGTTTATGTACTTTGCTTGATTAGTTTTTGTTTATGTAATTTCTGTTAGACGATTACGTTATTGGCCCAAACCCGATTGTGGGTTTGAGGTCCATTAGGTTGAGGGTTTATGTTAGCTTATTGTCACAGCTATGTTCTATTATAAATAAACATGCTACCTTATGTAATTGACAAGTCATTCAATCAATATTCTCTCTTTGGTATTTTACATGGTATCGGAGCTTTAGGTTTAACCCACCACAAAATCGTTATCCTCCGGTCATCAGCTACTTGTCGATGATTTGGAGGGATCCCAACTTATTCACCTTTTTTTGCTTTATATTTTCGGTTTATTAGTCTTTTTATCTCATCTAAATCATAAACCCTAAAACACAAAAACTCTAGCCGTCATAACACATCCTATATTACGTTGATTTAGCAATTAATCAACAAAATTTGTCTCATCGTTACTCTTTGTTTTAACGTTGGAGATAACTGTCATTTTTCGAAAATAGTTGGTCGCAAAATTGCCGCTCCTACCTAAAGGCAAAGCAAGCCATGACGAAAAAAAAAACGTCACTCAAAGGAGGAAGCCGTAAGTAATAAACAACTATGCCTCCAAATACAATTATGCTTCCATTCAGACGATGAGGAAAAGGATAACCGGCTTTTAATACTCATTCCAGTTTGGCCGTCTGGAAAACTCCCGATCAAACTACAGGGGAGTGTTAGACAATTACGTTATTGGCCCAAACCCGATTGTGGTTTGAGGTCCATTAAATTTAGGGTTTATGTTAGCTTATTGTCAAAGCTATGTTTTATTATAAATAGACATGCTACCCTATGTAATTGACAAGTCATTCAATCATTATTCTCTCTTTAGTATTTTACAATTTTGAAAACCATCCATTTTGTATTCCGTTGATCCATATGGTGTTTTTGATCAAAATCCTTTTTATAATATGTAAATTAATCCCATCGGCGGGGGTCCGTTGTGTTCGTTTTGGTTCATCTCCTCGTCGTCAAGAAAATGAACCCGACTTGTATGTCGTAAAACCCGCTCGGGGTTAGAGAATGGAGACGTAAGACTCTCAAAAGAAGAACGGGTGTGCATACACCACGAGCAAAATCAAAAAGAAAATGAAAAATAAAAGAGAAAAGAAAATCTTTTTTTTTTATATATATATTTTTCACAAAAACTTTTTATTTCTTTTGTTTTTCTTTTTATTAAAACGTAACGTTAATTGAAAACCGTTTCTTTCAAAACCACGCGCGACGGGACGGGAGAAAAGAGTGTTTCTCTCTTCAGCTAGCAATTTAATGTCTTAGCTTCCGTATTTCCCGCTTAATCGGTTGTAGTAATTGAAATAATCCGATAAACAACTAAATTACGTTTTCGTTATATTGTGAGACTTTTTTGGTTTACAACGCCCTTCCTTTCGGTCGAGTCGAGGCTGTAACTTTTATTATTTTTTTGGTATTTTGTAAACACTTTAGGAAAAGTGTTTTGAATTTTTCAATTTTTATAGAAATATATATATATATACAAAGTAGAGGAAGGCTTAACAAAACACGATTTTTCAAAACGATATTCAAAAATTCACTTCGGCCTTCCCCGGCAGCGGCGCCAAAAATTGATTCATCGTGAAAACCAATTATATAATAAATAGTATAGTATCGAAGTGATCCGCGTAAAATACGGATCATCCGAGTCGTTTCCCAACGAAGGCGAATGGAATCGAGAATATCGATTCGTGAAATCGTGAATTGAAAAGTGAGAAAGTGAAAATAGAAATCAAATAATTCAAGTAATCACTAACAACTATGAAATATGTAAACAGTACAAGCTAACAATGCACCAAAGTGAAAAATGTAGAAACGTAACGTTTATTGAAAAATGATCCTATGAACTTGAAAATATTTTCTAAAAATCTTAAACTAATAAAAAGAATTTTAAGAAAAAGAAAAATATTTTTTTGGGTTTTTATTTATTTTCTATAATTTATTTCCTATTTTTGGAATTAAAAATGAATTAAAAATAAAGAAAAATAGAAAATTAATGTGGAAAAATGAAAATTTAATTATAAAAATTCTAAAATATTATAAAAGAATTTCTAAAAATATTTTTGTATTTTTCAAAGCTTTTTATGATTTTTATGGATTTTTGTTATTTAAAAATAATTAAAAGTGAAGAAATATTAAGAAAAATATCAAATCAACTCAGAAAATTATAAAAAAATTACAGAAATTCTAAAATATTATAATGAGCTTGCAGAAAAATTTTGGAATGAAAAAGATGAGCAGAAGTGCTTATTCAAGCAAAATCAGCTAGTGGCAAGTGCTTATTTATAAGCACTTGCCAAATAAACTTGACCAAACTCTCAACACAAATGTAAAATGCAACAAATGACTCAGTTAAGCTCAAAGATGATGAAATGAAACACAGAAATAGTAAATGCAAGTAATAAGCAATATGGACAAAAGCTTATGAATAAGCAGATAAGGAACAGAATAAGCCAAGAGTTAAGCAACTATGCAAACTACTAAATCACAATCATAAAAACTCAGAAACCACAAAGTTACTCAGGTATGAGCTCAAATAAACTCTAGCAGGCCAATTGCTCAAAACAGAAATTAAGCTCAAAAACCTACTTGTAGGCCTCAAAAAGCAGTACTTAACAAGCTGAAATGCTATAAGCAATTGGGGCAAGTGATTCACTACCAAGCAAAGATTTAAAGTAACTAAAATACTATATCTAATTCTTCCAATAGAAACTTTAAAATTACCCTAAAACAGCAGCAATTAATCAACCAGGAAATGAATAGTTGACTTTTTCTATTGTAATTCAACTTTGACTATAGCTACTTTATACTGCTTATATCTTCCATCACTACTTATATCTACCATCACTAGTATTATTAAGCTATTCTTAAACTAAATTAAGCTGACTTGAACTGAATTACACCTATAGAAGTAAACTTACTATCTGATTTATCTATTTCCAACAGTTAAGAGATTTAAATCAAAGTTTGACTATTGGTTTACTAAACTACAATTGTTATGCTAATCTTAACCTACTGATAACCTAAGCTAACCAATGATGCAATTAAACCAGACAAACTAACACTAAATTCAGCTAATCAATATTCATCCAAACACCCTTATACTTCCTGATACAACTATTAAATGAAGCTATTCATCAAAAACCTCCACATCAGTGATTCATACAGTTACTCTAACAATATTTGAAGCAAAATCAACAATTATTTTCAACTAAAAACAACAGAAGCCCAGATTCATGGATTCACAGATCAACAAATAATGAGCTATTACAAATGAGATATCAATGAAAATTAATGAAACTAGCTACCAAATATCTACAACTAATCACATAAGCTCACATATGCATTAAACAAACTAATGGAATAGTAAATCCAAGCTAACACATATCTACACAGATACTATTGTATGAAATAAGAAAATAGGAATTAAGAATTAAACTTACAAAAGATTTTCACCTCAGCTAGAAAAGAGGTGATTCACTATGCATGCCTGTCTTTAGACAGGCCAAGAGCTTCCATTTGACTTGCCAAAATCACCTTTGAATCACCACCAATTCCAACTGTTGACTATTATTGACCAACCAACTTTTGATTGTTTATGCTAAAATTCAATTTCACAAAAACTTTATAAAGCTGATAAGAGTTGTATAAATTTAAAACAAACTTTGATATAAACTAACTTCAATGAAAACTATGTCTACTATATTTTTTTTTTCTTTTCTGATTTACTAAAACAACAAAATAAGGTGGAAACTGAAGAAATGAAGGAAATGCTTAATAAACTGAGATAAGCTGAAAGTAAAAGAGCTTTAAGCTGAATGATAAGCAGTAAACAACAAACTAATTTTATAAAACATAAACTGAATTCATTACAAAGATTTAAAGAGTACAATTGAAATGAAATTATACTAATACCGAGAATGAAAAATGGCAGAGCTTCGCTACTTGAAAACTCCACCTCAAATCACATAGCCTACACCTCTATTTATAGCTGAATTATGAAGGTTCTAGTGAGGAGGGTAGCCACGGATTGCCACCTTGGCAATCCGTGTGGTGTGTTTCTTCAAGCATCGTCTGAGCCCTTGATGATCAATCCATCATTCTTCAATCATTACACACCCTTGGATTGGAAATTATGACGTGGTGGAACCAATTGAGAGCTGACACCTGTCCCGTTTTGTGCTTCTTAGATCTTCTGACGTATCCTGACACACTCCTGGTCTTCTAGAAGCAATATGATTTGACTAATTTGCCATTAATTACTGTAATTTTAAGGATTGGGGGTTAGGGTTCTTATGTGAACAGTGAATTCTGGGGTAAGGGTGAAATTGGGGGCGGGTAACATGTATGGGGTAATATTTTATATTGTGGTTTGACTTAGTGTAATATGTGTTGACCGGATGTAGGATTAGTGGATCGGGTATGGTTTGGTGGGTTGGGTTTTTGGAATTAATATCTTTGGGTTGGACTTATAAAAAAGGTTTTTTTGTTAATTCTGGATCCGGTTAAGGTTTAGTGTTAGATTTAGGATAAAGGTTTAAGGGATTTGTTTTGTAAATTTGCAAAGCTCAAGGGTCTTTTCTGCCAACTTTGTAAATTAATTTCCAAGGACCAATCTTGACAAGTAGTTATTCTTCAAGGTAAATTCTGACACTTTGAGCATAAATCTGATCCGTAATCGAGAAATCCTTAACCAGCCTCGGCTTTTGTACACTCTTTTCTACTCTCGTGCTTGATTTTGCCGTTTTCTCATGGTTTTTGTCTATTTCTTAAATATTCGTACCTGCATAATCACAAACGCAAAAACACAACATGTTTGGCATAATTAGTCAGTTTTTGGGTCATTTTGTTCCGGTATTTGGTAAAGAAAAGGTGTGTAAATTAATACACACCAAAATCCCCCCGGCTAAGGTATTGTCGTGTCCTCACGCAATGTGATCAATTCACGCTTTTGGGATAAATAATTTCAAAACTCTTTTTACTAACTTTGAAAAGTAGCAAGGAGGTTTTAAAGAAGTAATAAAATCATTTATTCCCGAAAACGCTTCATTTTCCAAAATTTTCTTTTTATTCCTTTATTCCACTTATACTTCCTATTTTTGTATTTTTCATTTTAAACTTGTGACGGTTTATTGAAATTTCATTATTTTGCTATAATTATTAGGGTCAACGAGTAGAAACACTTCTCATAGAAAAGTGACCGTACGGATAAAAATCGTCGTCCTTGATTTTTCACAAGTCCCCAAACTAAGCGTACAAACGAGATCACAGCTTATCTACAAATTAGATACTAACACTACTCATAATAGTTACTTGTGGAAACTCCTTACTCCCATTTCCTAGGTTTTGTATCTCAATATTTTATTTTGTTGAGAAATGAATTGCTTCATATTTTTTCTTTTCAATAATTTTTAGTCTGATAGTGATACCTAAGTTAAACCGATAAGTAGTTATTCATTTTCTCTTAAGAACCACTGCAATAGAAATTCGGTCCACATCAAGGAATTTTGGTACATACAACATCATAGATATAAGGTGCGGAATACTACACGTGCACCTCATGTGATTGATTACTAATAAAAAACATGCACCTCACGCTCCAACAACTTATTTACATAAGCTCTTATTCGATACAACTTTCAACTTTCTTCATTTTTCTCTTTTTTCACTTTTCTCATATTTTTCATATTTTTCACTTTTTTTCTTTCTTTCTTCATTTTTTTTTCTCATAACATCAATGGAAGCTTATCGGGTAGCTCCAAAACCACATAGATAATCAACTTTTGACTTTTGATTTTTTTTTCACTTTTGCTCTTATTTTTTATGTTCCTTGATATGTACCCAACTTCTAAAGCAAAAATTCTCTTAAGAAAACAAAGAACTAAATATTATTCAAACCGAAATACCACTAATTAACCTAGAACATCTATTATATTTGGGTGATGTTTCTGATGGGAGTAAAAAGCCACAAGTACCTCTCATGAGCTCTAAAGAGAACCACTACTCCATGTTTAGCATCTAACTTCTAAATAAACTCTATCATTTCTCGCTCTTCGCAATTTAAGATTTCAAATAATGAAACCCGCGAATACTTAGCCGATAATCAGTCACGCATATATAAAGTCAGTTACGGAAACTTGCAAATTCTAGAAGAAGAATTCGCGTTTTCTAGCTCCTGATGTAAAAGACTAGCGAAAGCTTTTAAACTGCGCATGTATAAAGTCAAGTACGAGAACTTGCAGATTCTTAAGAAAGAATTCGCATTTTATAGCTCCTTGTGTACAAAACTAGCACAAGCTTATGTGATTATCATTGGTTAAGGGAACAAGCTAGGGCTCAACACGCCCGGTCAAATCAAAATATTTATTCCTACTCTCGCCAGCAAGAAAGTCAACAAGGTGTCAAAACACTTATTCAAACTTTATATTTTTGTACAACTTTTTAACTTTTCACATCTTTTTTGTGCTTTTTCATTGCTCTTTCATCAAAATTTTTGAAATTTTTCAATTTTTTCAAATTTTATTTTTGGTGGAAAAACGGAGTTGCGAGAGTGCACGATATTGAAAAATGCAAGGTTAAAATCGAATCGAAGATTCACCCTCCCCCAGACTAGAATGAAACATTGTCCTCAATGTTTTTTCGGGTTAAGGTAATCCTAACAAAATTCTAGGCCATTTATTAATTATGCCAAAGAAAACGTTAGTCGATAAGATTCACGGATATAGGATTTCCAATAAGCACCGATGAATGAAACTCGAGCGAAGAGAAGATAACGAGCACGAGAGTCATCATAAATCGCGGACAATCCTGAACAAACATCACAAACAACCACGGAACACAATATTGGAAGAGGTACCCCCTCCTTACGTTATTTGTTAGAAAATAGAAAATAAGAAGATGAATTTGGATAAGCATGGGTTGCCACCCACGAAGCGCTTTGTTTTTTATTTCCGAGTCACGTAGCTTGACTCGATTCCCGAATTAATTCGTCCTTGGGGAAAAACCGTGGAAAAATAATCTCACTCGGGCTTTCATTCAAAATATTTGAAAAACATATGATTTATTTGAAAGTTCCATCCCGAAGAGATAACCGATGGTATTTTAATGTTGAAAACTTTCAAAAATGATACCAAAGTCAAAAACAACATCCTCACTCCCCACAGAGTGACGGATAAGAGAAACCACACCAAATGTTACAAATGGCAAGAAAGTCATGATAACAATCTTGAAAAACTCATCATCATCAAAAGAAAACTTCATAATTGTGAAATTATGAATCTTATCATTTAAGCTCCTTTTAAAAACCTTTCCGGGTGGGAGGGATGGGAAAAACTTTTCATTCAAATTCTCATTTTTAAGCACACCACCCGGATCATGATCAATTTCAAGATCAAAACTGAATCTTTCATATTCAGGTTTAGAAAACTTTTCCATTTCACATTCAGATTCATCAAAGCGAAATGACTCATACTCCGGAAGAGAGAGAAAAGCATGAGAAGTGGTACTGCCACGACTCGTCTCTTCCGAGTGATCGAAATGAAAAGCTTCATACGTTGTATCAGAAAAATCAGAACGATAAGTGGGATTGCCACTCATCTCCTCAGTCGTAAAGGTAAAACTCTCAAAGTCTGGTAAAAATTCCTCGAGCTCGTGCTCAAGAGGATCATTAATTATAAGCTCAATCTTCGTCTTAACTTTATCCGGAGGGATTAACGGTTCTTCGTTCAACAAATTGTCAAGAAAAATAATATCCCCCTCCGAATCAAAGTAAGAGTCGCCAGTCTCAGAAATCGGAATCGTTTCAATAGCAAGAAATTCATCGACCTCTTCCCAAAAAGAATCAAATTCCTTAGTCGGAGGAAATGATGGGGAAGAGTCAGAGACGAAAGTTTTAACAAAATCTTCAAAAGAATAATCACAAACACCGATGCTTTTGATGGAATACTTCTTCAATTTCGAAGCATCGGCTTTAAAAATCATAATATCGTCATCATGACGTAAAGTTAGAGTATCCTCAAAATGTTCTACTAGGGCTTTAGCGATTCGTAAAAATGGTCGCCCTAGTATTAGAGGAACTCTCGGATCAGCTTCAAAATTGACAACAACGAAATCTGCTGGAAACGTACACGAATTCACACGAACAAAAACGTCCTCAGCAATTCCAACTGGATGAGTGATCGATCGATTAGCAAGCTCCAAAGTCATTCTCATCGGTTTAAGAGCCCCCATTCCAAGTTTTTCGTAGATCGATAATGGCATGAGGTTAATACTCGCACCCGAATCGGCCAGGGCGTTACAAACTTCTTGATCTTTCAATGAACACGAAATGAGAAACTTTCCCGAGTCACCAAGCTTTTCGGGAAGCTTCTTGAGAAGAATCGCAGAACATTGAGCATTTATCGGCGTTTCGGCTAATTCAAGCAATTTCTCTTTATTACTTATGAGGTTTTTGAACGTGGAAGCAAATTTCGGCATGTACACGAGAGCATCCATAAAACTTATATCAAAGTGCAATTTTTGAAAAATATCCAGAAATTTTTCCATTTGTCTTTTAGACTTTTCACGGAGCTCTTCATCGTTAAATCGTGACGGATATGGCAATTTAGACTTGTATTTCATATTTTTCTCAAAAACGACTTTTTCTTTGTCTTTTGACTTTTGGACAACCGGAGGTTGGACGTTTTCAGCTCCTCCATTATTAACAGGAGGAACCGGGTCCTTTGTCGCCTCGGTCTCACAGTCCACTACCTTAGGCGGAGACGAAGAAGAAGAGGTAGTAGGAGCTGTGGGTCCATCATATATAGCACCACTGCGAGTTA
Organism: Artemisia argyi; assembly: GCA_030686995.1. Classification (NCBI taxonomy): domain Eukaryota; kingdom Viridiplantae; phylum Streptophyta; class Magnoliopsida; order Asterales; family Asteraceae; genus Artemisia; species Artemisia argyi. Next base: position 377,796 of record JARVZY010002382.1, on the reverse strand, counting down.
TGATCGCCTTAACTTCACCTCTCGGGTTTGCGATCGTGTTGCTTGGCAAAGATGTAATACCCGAACCCGAGGGTCGATCATTTAAACATTTGTTAATATCACTGATTTTATTAGCAAACAACCGTGTTGACTCTTCATATTTTGCCATAAAAGATTGTTTGTTTTGAATCAATTGCTTAATCAAATCTTCCGTGGGCGACGGATTTTGAATAACACCTTGATTTTGATTGTTGTTAAAATTCTGCCCACGGTTTTGGTAATTACCATGATTTTGATTTCCATGATTAGCGTTCTGAAAATTCCCAGGGTTTCCATGGTTTTGTTGGTTTTGAAAATTGTTCCCTTGAGGCGGGCCTTGATTGTAATTACCTTGAAAACCCGGGTTTTGATTAAACCCTTGATTATGATTTTGAAAACCGTTATTAGCTCGACTTTGATTTTGAATTCCTTGATTATTACGATTCTGCACATTATGATTCTGGTTGACTTGATTGACTTGGTTTTGTTGTTCGAGAACGGGTGGTCCAAGAAAATGAGGTGAACGGTAGCTGAGGAGATTACGGTCTCCTTGAGGTTGTGGGTAACCGTTGTTACCCGCGTTTGCAGCATACGCGTTCTCATGAGAAAAGGCACCGATGGCCGGACATTCATAATACAAATGTGGACCACCACAAGTCTCACAACCGTGACTAACCACATTGACTTGATGGTTTGGTTTTTCAATAGACATTGCATCAACTTTCTTTGTTAAAGCCACAATCATATTCACTAATTCATCATTATTTTTACCATTATTAGACACTTGAGGTTTATTCCTTGACATTCTCACACGAGCTTTATTCTCGATTATCATGAAAGCATCATTCGTGTTCCTAGCCAACAAGTTACCACCCGCAGCAGAGTTGAGCAAATCTTGGTCAGCATGACATAACCCATTATAAAACGTATCAATCTGCTGAAGGTCGGTAAACCCATGGTTCGGACATTTTTCCTTCAAATCTTTGAATCGGTCCCAAGCTTCACTAAACGTTTCATCAAAAGCTTGTTGGAACCGAAAAATTTGAGAACGTAGGTTAGAAGTTTTAGAGGGATGATAGAAGTAATTCACAAACTTGGAAGCGAGATCATTTCAAGTGTGAATCGAATTAGGCGGTTCCTTTTCCAGCCAAGTCCGGGCTGCTCCTTTTAAGGAGAAAGGAAATAACTTCAATTTCACCACATCGTGAGGAACTTGGTTCATTCTTATGGTCTCAGCGATGTCGGTGAAATTTTTGATGTGAGCATAGGGGTCTTCGTGATCGAACCCGTGAAAGGATATACCTGTGATCAAATTGAGTAATCCGTGATTAATCTCAAAGTTGGCATTGATGTCCGGAATCACAATAGCTCTCCTCACACCATTGAATGGTGATTGGAGTTGTTCTTCCATCGAACGCGGATCAAATGCCGGTTGTTGTCCCATCGGCGGGATAACATTGTGCTGCGGACCACCCATCAGCGGGGGTCCGTTGTGTTCGTTTTGGTTCATCTCCTCGTCGTCAAGAAAATGAACCCGACTCGTATGTCGTAAAACCCGCTCGGGGTTAGAGAATGGAGACGTAAGACTCTCAAAAAAAGAACGGGTGTGCATACACCACGAGCAAAATCAAAAAGAAAATGAAAAATAAAAGAGAAAAGAAAATCTTTTTTTTTATATATATATTTTTCACAAAAACTTTTTATTTCTTTTGTTTTTCTTTTTATTAAAACGTAACGTTAATTGAAAACCGTTTCTTTCAAAACCACGCGTGACGGGACGGGAGAAAAGAGTGTTTCTCTCTTCAGCTAGCAATTTAATGTCTTAGCTTCCGTATTTCCTGCTTAATTGGTTGTAGTAATTGAAATAATCCGATAAACAACTAAATTGCGTTTTCGTTATATTGTGAGACTTTTTTGGTTTACAACGCCATTCCTTTCGGTAAAGTCGAGGCTGTAACTTTTATTATTTTTTTGGTATTCTGTAAACACTTTAGGAAAAGTGTTTTGAATTTTTCAATTTTTATAGAAATATATATACAAAGTAGAGGAAGGCTTAACAAAACACGATTTTTCAAAACGATATTCAAAAATTCACTTCGGCCTTCCCCGGCAGCAGCGCCAAAAATTGATTCGTCGTGAAAACCAATTATATAATAAATAGTATAGTATCGAAGTGATCCGCGTAAAATACGGATCACCCGAGTCGTTTCCCAACGAAGGCGAATGGAATCGAGAATATCGATTCGTGAAATCGTGAATTGAAAAGTGAGAAAGTGAAAATAGAAATCAAATAATTCAAGTAATCACTAACAACTATGAAATATGCAAAGAGTACAAGCTAACAATGCACCAAAGTGAAAAATGTAGAAATGGAAATGCAACCGTAAAATTTAAAACGTAACGTTTATTGAAAAATGATCCTACCAACTTGAAAATATTTTCTAAAAATCTTAAACTAATAAAAAGAATTTTAAGAAAAAGAAAAATATTTTTTTGGGTTTTTATTTATTTTCTAGAATTTATTTCCTATTTTTGGAATTAAAAATGAATTAAAAATAAAGAAAAATAGAAAATTAATGTGGAAAAATGAAAATTTAATTCTAAAAATTCTAAAATATTATAAAAGAATTTCTAAAAATATTTTTGTATTTTTCAAAGCTTTTTCTGATTTTTATGGATTTTTGTTATTTAAAAATGATTTAAAAATGATTAAAAGTGAAGAAATATTAAGAAAAATATCAAATCAACTCAGAAAATTATGAAAAAATTACAGAAATTCTAGAATATTATAATGAGCTTGTAGAAAAATTTTGGAATGAAAAAGATGAGCAGAAGTGCTTATTCAAGCAAAATCAGCTAGTGGCAAGTGCTTATTTATAAGCACTTGCCAAATAAACTTGACCAAACTCTCAACACAAATGTAAAATGCAACAAATGACTCAGTTAAGCTCAAAGATGATGAAATGAAACACAGAAATAGTAAATGCAAGTAATAAGCAATATGGACAAAAGCTTATGAATAAGCAGATAAGGAACAGAATAAGCCAAGAGTTAAGCAACTATGCAAACTACTAAATCACAATCATAAAAACTCAGAAACCACAAAGTTACTCAGGTATGAGCTCAAATAAACTCTAGCAGGCCAATTGATCAAAACAGAAATTAAGCTTAAAAACCTACTTGCAGGCCTCAAAAAGCAGTACTTAACAAGCTGAAATGCTACAAGCAATTGGGGCAAGTGATTCACTACCAAGCAGAGATTTAAAGTAACTAAAATACTATATCTAATTCTTCCAATAGAAACTCTAAAATTACCCTAAAACAGCAGCAGTTAATCAACCAGGAAATGAACAGTTGACTTTTTCTATTGTAATTCAACTTTGACCATAGCTACTTTATACTGTGATGCGTGGGAATCGCACCTTGCTTTACCTCTCGAGGGATCTCGCGAGGCTTACAACCCCCACCAGGCAGTGTACCTGATCGTTGTAGTATAGTATAGTGACAAGTACCGGGGGATTGATCGTTCAGCTTAGGAATAGTGTCGCTAGGATTAGAAAGCCTAATTAATAGTTCTAAAGATGAAAGATGATTATTTTTGTGTTTTTATATTTTATGAAAGCAGGTAAAATCTCGGGTTTTGGAAGAGTGGGCGGAATTAGTTGTTATTCAACTAACCCAAAAACTACTTTATAACTAATTAAACTAATGAAAATGAAATTAAACTAATATTAAACTAAGGTTGTGAGCAGTAATTGGAGAAATTGTGTTTACTTAGATTTCATTACTCCCTAGATATCTTTTACATGTCAATTACTTGTTACACTTGTATGGATGACGGATTGTATTCCTTAATACCACTCGTGGGGTGGCATACATAACTCCCCAACTCTATGAGCTCTTATCTCCTCCTACACCATGACCCAGCACAACTATAGGGATTGTAAACAGTGGCTCATGCATTAAATACAACCAATAAAGACCTAGTACGCCTCGGTTCATGTTTCTTAAGACGTTCAAGCATGTTACCATTTGGAGATCTGCCAGTTTTCTTAAGCCTAACATATAATATCATTCATCCAAAAACAAGAATAGACAAGTAATTAACACATAATCAACATCTAGGTTTCATTAGATCTAAGCAAACACAAAGTAAATCTAGCCTAGCATAGTGGAATTAAGATAAGAACAAAAGATAAACAACCAACACATAGACATATTGATTGAATTAAGAGTATACTTATCTCAATTACAATGCAAGGTATCAAGGGTTTGGAACCCTTGAAAAACCTGTAAAAGAGGCACCAAAATCGTCTTTAGGGTTTCACCAAAACTTCTCTTGTTTTTTATGAAAAAACTAGAAAACTATATATAGAAAAATCGTCCTGACGGCGTCAAGAGTAAATTCTGACGCCGTCAACCAGCCGCCAATAACTTCCTCGGACGCCCTAGATCCACTTGTGACGGCCTTGGTGACGCCGTCACCACCTACGGTAAATTAATCTTGGCAACTTTGACGCCGTCATCTCTCCATCTGACGCCGTCACCAGCTACGGTAAAATATTCATCCTTTCTGACGCCGTCAAGAGTAAATCCTTGACGCCGTCACCTTGTAATTCCAGCTTGGATTTGGTACTTTGTCGTTTTCTTCACTTTATGCTCCAAAAACGTCCAAAATAGCCTCTTTTCCAGAATTCACTCTCCAAACACCTAAAATCACAAAAGGAACGATTTAGGGCAATATTTGATCAAATAAAGTCGGATTCGGGCTTAAATGACCCCCTAAAAACGGATCATTTTTCGCCTCATCATATACCCTTACACTTGAGATTTGCTTGTCCTCAAGCAAATGAGCTTTTATTCTATTCAAAAGACAAGTTAGGGGTCATTTAACACTAATATAAAAGTAATTACAACAAATAATCGTTCCACTAAAGACCAATAGACAAGCACGGAGGTCATACACAAGCACCTCACAAATAGTGTTTAGATACTCACATCTCTCGGGTGTAATAAAGTAATATAACATTATGGAAATGGAAGATATCTCTCACTACCTGTCATAGCAAAATAGATTACCATAGGCTTGGGAAAGGATCAAACCTCCACCACATGGCGTAAGCACCTAGGATAAACTATCAAAGAGGTCTTTTTAAAGGGTTATAACGTTAGGTGTAGGGATATGAATTACACGGTTTTGTTGGATAAAGGGAATTTTACTGGTGGCGAGTTAACAATCTTAGTAAATTACATGTATAAGATGGCGTTGCTAAGCCAAGACTAAACTCGACTTAAGCTAATAAATGAAAAATAACAAAAATATAAAATGAACATAGAATGAAAACGGGATGGTAGTCCGTAATTTTTTTTTTTTTTTTTTTTTTTTTTTTTTTGCATACACTCTTACCCTACCATCCAAAATAATACATCATAGGGGTATAAGCATTCCCCTTACACTTGAATCTTTACATACTTTACAATTAACTAATCTAATGACTCGAATCAAGAAAATCAAAACACTTGGAGCACTTTTAAGATTAACGTACATATGGGGGTAATAGTATTATGTTCTTCCCCATTACTCCATAAAATAAGTACTTACCCATGAGTCCCAATCGTCCCAAAACAATATGTACAAAGATATGACTCGACTTAACAACCATGTAATCAATTAGAAAGTTAACTTAGGGTTTAACAAATAACAATAATGCACTAAAAATGAGCGCATACACGGAAGGCTAAGGCGATTTAGGTGTACATTTAAGTGGGGTGTAACAAATTCTTCCTTTAAGTAAGATGCTTAAAGTTAGAAACGAAAAGATAGGCTCGGAGGGGTGTACTAGGGGTATCGTGTACTAAAAATGAGTACAACGCTAAGGGTGTGGGAAAAATTAGTTGACTTAACTAGCCAAGTAATATGACTTAAATGGTCAAGTAATTATGATACGGGTTTAACACAAGGGTGATCCTAATGCCTCTTATCATGTAGTAAATCCTACTACACGAATGTAGTCTCACTAGCGGTCTCGGGATGCATCACTAACGCAAGTTCTAGAATCTAAATGCTACCGGTACACTCATAAGCACCAATAATAAATGCTTTTCCTATCAAAACTAAAGGCGAACCTCACATTTTTGGGTGGAAAATTTTTCTGAATATACGGTTATGTGCTAGTCATACAATCTCCTATCCATGAGACGCTTGCTATGGCTAAAGTTTCACTCCTAAATGTTGTAAAAAATTTTAAATTTGGTGCTAAAATTACACTATCAAGTATTTCTCATAGTTTTATTACTCATCTACTATCAAACAAAACAAACTCAAGCGAAAGTGCATATGTAAGGTATCATCTTTTTACCCTCCCCTTACACTTAGGATGAACATTGTCCCCAATGTTCAAGTAAAGAATGTAAAAGTAAAAAGTAAAGAGAATGAAATCAAATACTCCCCTGATTCGCTCGGTATGGATTTTAGGTTGGCTAGGTTAAATCTTCCTCCAAGAAAATGAGCAATCAAAGCTTCCCTTCCAGAATATAAATCATCTTCTTGTCATAAATAACCTGTAAATCCTGACAAAAGTGGACAAGGCAACCTCGCGTAAAATCGGTGGCATCCTATATAAGTTAATAAATCCTAGAAAACAAAGTAAGATATAATGCTTGTGGAATGAAGTTTGCAGATTTCCTGGAGATTATAAAATTTAATAATTCACAAAAACCATAAGACTCCGTTAGAAAAACAAAACCGGTAAAATTTCCAGATTTTTACTCCTGACGCCGTCAAGAGCAATTGCCTGACGCCGTCAGAATGGACCTGCAGAAATTCTTATGTTAAGTTTCCGGAAAATTTCTGGAAAAACCTCGTCCTACTTCCTGGAAAATCCTGCAAAACTTCATTATGACTCGATACAAGCATTTGACTCTAACAAATACGAATATACATGTTCATTAAATATTGTGGAGAATCATGATCGGTTTGTTTCTTAAAAACATATTTGGGGTTTCCCCTTACACTTATTTTTTGCAAAAATACTTTTAGGTTGAAGTTAAGACTAGGCCAAACAACATAATAAAGTATTTCACATTTTAATTGAGAAACATGATTAACCAACAATAAAAATAAAACATGCATACGGAAGCAAATAACAATCAAACAATTAAGATCACACAAAACATGGGTTGCCTCCCAAGAAGCGCTTTTCTTTATTTACGAGTCTTGTAGCTAGACTCAAAGTCGTGGGCTACTACGTGATTTCATCATTGGAAATGATGTACCCCATATAATTTCGATCATTACTGTTATGGTGATAGTGCCTCAATCTATCAATACTCGCAATCACCTTCCCACCTAATTTGCTCCTCAAGTTAGCTACCCCATCTTGGCTCAATCCTTCGATGGTGAATGGCCCATACCACCAAGGACTCGGTTTATCGGGTGGTATTGTGGTTTCCAAGTGTCTCAAGAGTACTAAGTTCCCTTCCTCAAACGGTGTATGACTGCTTGTGTGTTGGGTGTGTTTGAGTTCTATCGGATCCTTATTGCTTTTTCTCCTTTCATCCTTAGCTTTCTTATAGCTCTTGATTCTTGCTTCCCATGCAAGAATTTTATTCTGAACACAAATGGGTGTTGCGCCAATGTTGTTTTTAATCATTCTCCAACTCATATTCTCATGTCCACTTCGCGGAGTCATGTGGAAACTAATCTTTCTCTTTCCGGACTTAAGCTCAATCTTCCTATCTTCATACTTAATGACAGCCCTAGCGGTGGTGAGGAATGGTGCCCCAAGGATTATTGGCATGCACCCATCCCCTTTATCATCAATGATCATAAAATCAACGGGGTACATGAACCCTGCCACATTGATTAATACGTCTTCTGCGATTCCTAGGGGGTATACGTATGAATGTCCAACAAGAGATAGCCTAACACGAGGAGGTGCTGGCATTTTCGATGTCAGTTGGATGTAAATAGTTAGGGGCATAAGATTTACTTCCGATCCTTGGTCAGCGAAAGCACTAAGATTTTTCAAGTCCCCGATGCTTGTTGGTATCTCAAAGTTTCCACTTGCTACCTGCTTAGTAGCCACTTTCTGTACCAATAACCTCTCGACCACTGGTCCCCCAATAAGCGTATTATACTCATCTTCCTCTTCTTTCTCTTTCTCGGGAACCTGTTCGGAGGATTGGTTACGCCTATCACCCTTAATCCAATTTGTTATGGTGTTTTTGTTTACGTCGTGTTTCAAGTAGTAGCTCAAAGGTTGAGATTCAGGTGATTTTTCTAAGGTCTGCTTAGCAGGAGTTTTAATCTTCTCATTATCTTTATGGACGATGGTGATGGAGTTAACAAATTGGGTGGTGGGAGTGGCACTTTCTTTCCTTAGCAATATTCGTTCGGGGGTTTTCTGACTAACATACTCCTCCAATAAACTCAACATCTCATTCATTTTCCCTTGCATCTCCTCCCTTTGCTTATAAACTGCTTCTTCGAATCTAGCAAGCCGATCAGAGTGAGTCGCCATATATTCTCTCATCCTAGCCTCAAATTCCGAGCTAAGTTCCTTGGGAGGGGAACAAGGTGAAGTGCACCTCTGAAAAGTTTCGACATGTTCTCTAGAGGGTGATTCAGATAATGGTATCGAGGTTGATCTTGAGACAGAATTGACCGTGGCTTGTTTAGGACTTAAGGGTCTCCTTTGCCTTTCCTCAAAATAGTCAACTTTTGCCTCAATTTTGCATAAGAGTTCCTCGGGGATTTCGGTGGTCCCTCCAGATGCCGAGACTGCATTGATAGCTGCTTCCACCGTATGTTTAAATTCCCAAATCTCATTGTTATCGACAGCTAGCTCTTCTATAATCGCCCATGACTCCTCGGCATCCTTATCACGCAATTTTCCTCCCGCGGCCCTGTCGATAATGCGCTTAGTGTGATAATCAACATGGTCGTAGAAAATCTGAACCAATAACCAAGTGTTTATGCCATGATGAGGGATCTTGTGGAGGAGATCCTTAAAACGGGCCCAAGCCTCGTAGAAAGGTTCACCCCGCTGTTGCTCAAACATCAAAATGTCCCTTCTAAGCATTGCAGTCTTTTTCGGCGGAAAGAATTGGGTAAGGAAACGATTGGCGAGATTTTCCCATGTGGTGATGGATCCCGCGGGGAAACGTTCAAGCCATTGACTAGCTTGATCCCGTAGAGAGAATTGGAATAGGCGTAAACGGGTAGTCTCTCTAGTTTCAACACCTAGGTCTATGGAATCTACGATTTTGAGGAAGTCCTTAAGGTGTTGGTTTGGATCTTCGGAACGAAGTCCATGGAATGCACATCCGCTTTGCACCAACCGGATGGTGTCGGATCGCAAGGGGGTCACATTGGCTCCGGTGAGCTCAATGGTGTTTCGGTAGCCTTGGTGGCTAGGTCGGGAATACTCTCCTAAGGTTCGGGGCCTAAGGGGTTCTAATGGTGGGTTTTGTTGTGGTGGGATGACGGGTTCAAAGATGTTACCACCTTCCATGATGTCGGATGGTAAAGAGTTACGAACAAAGGCACGAAGAAATAAGATAGACTAAAGAAGACCTAAAAATAAAAATAAAAATCTTACTAGAAAGGAATCTAGCAAGTAGACCTAATAAAAAGAAATCCTAACCTAGACAATAACTATTCCCCGGGCTGCGGCGCCAAAAACTTGATGCGTGGGAATCGCACCTTGCTTTACCTCTCGAGGGATCTCGCGAGGCTTACAACCCCCACCAGGCAGTGTACCTGATCGTTGTAGTATAGTATAGTGACAAGTACCGGGGGATTGATCGTTCAGCTTAGGAATAGTGTCGCTAGGATTAGAAAGCCTAATTAATAGTTCTAAAGATGAAAGATGATTATTTTTGTGTTTTTATATTTTATGAAAGCAGGTAAAATCTCGGGTTTTGGAAGAGTGGGCGGAATTAGTTGTTATTCAACTAACCCAAAAACTACTTTATAACTAATTAAACTAATGAAAATGAAATTAAACTAATATTAAACTAAGGTTGTGAGCAGTAATTGGAGAAATTGTGTTTACTTAGACTTCATTACTCCCTAGATATCTTTTACATGTCAATTACTTGTTACACTTGTATGGATGACGGATTGTATTCCTTAATACCATTCGTGGGGTGGCATACATAACTCCCCAACTCTATGAGCTCTTATCTCCTCCTACACCATGACCCAGCACAACTATAGGGATTGTAAACAGTGGCTCATGCATTAAATACAACCAATAAAGACCTAGTACGCCTCGGTTCATGTTTCTTAAGACGTTCAAGCATGTTACCATTTGGAGATCTGCCAGTTTTCTTAAGCCTAACATATAATATCATTCATCCAAAAACAAGAATAGACAAGTAATTAACACATAATCAACATCTAGGTTTCATTAGATCTAAGCAAACACAAAGTAAATCTAGCCTAGCATAGTGGAATTAAGATAAGAACAAAAGATAAACAACCAACACATAGACATATTGATTGAATTAAGAGTATACTTATCTCAATTACAATGCAAGGTATCAAGGGTTTGGAACCCTTGAAAAACCTGTAAAAGAGGCACCAAAATCGTCTTTAGGGTTTCACCAAAACTTCTCTTGTTTTTTATGAAAAAACTAGAAAACTATATATAGAAAAATCGTCCTGACGGCGTCAAGAGTAAATTCTGACGCCGTCAACCAGCCGCCAATAACTTCCTCGGACGCCCTAGATCCACTTGTGACGGCCTTGGTGACGCCGTCACCACCTACGGTAAATTAATCTTGGCAACTTTGACGCCGTCATCTCTCCATCTGACGCCGTCACCAGCTACGGTAAAATATTCATCCTTTCTGACGCCGTCAAGAGTAAATCCTTGACGCCGTCACCTTGTAATTCCAGCTTGGATTTTGTACTTTGTCGTTTTCTTCACTTTATGCTCCAAAAACGTCCAAAATAGCCTCTTTTCCAGAATTCACTCTCCAAACACCTAAAATCACAAAAGGAACGATTTAGGGCAATATTTGATCAAATAAAGTCGGATTCGGGCTTAAATGACCCCCTAAAAACGGATCATTTTTCGCCTCATCATACTGCTTATATCTACCATCACTAGTATTATTAAGCTATTCTTAAACTAAATTAAGCTTACTTGAACTGAATTACACCTATAGCAGTAAACTTACTATCTGATTTATCTATTTCCAACAGTTAAGAGATTTAAATCAAAGTTTGACTATTAGTTTACTAAACTACAATTGTTATGCTAATCTTAACCTACTGATAACCTAAGCTAACCAATGATGCAATTAAACCAGACAAACTAACACCAAATTCAGCTAATCAATATTCATCCAAACACCCTTATACTTCCTGATACAACTATTAAATGAAGATATTCATCAAAAACCTCCACATCAGTGATTCATACAGTTACTCTAACAATATTTGAAGCAAAATCAACAATTATTTTCAACTAAAAACAACAGAAGCTCAGATTCATGGATTCACATATCAACAAATAATGAGCTATTACAAATGAGATCTCAATGAAAATTAATGAAACTAGCTACCAAATATCTACAACTAATCACATAAGCTCACATATGCATTAAACAAACTAATGGAACAGTAAATCCAAGCTAACACAGATCTACACAGATACTATTGTATGAAATAAGAAAATAGGAATTAAGAATTAAACTTACAAAAGATTTTCACCTCAGCTAGAAAAGAGGTGATTGACTATGCATGCCTGTCTTTAGACAGGCCAAGAGCTTCCAAAACTCTCTTTGACTTGCCAAAATCACCTCTGAATCACCACCAATTCCAACTGTTGACTATTATTGACCAACCAACTTTTGATTGTTTATGCTAAAATTCAATTTCACAAAAACTTTATAAAGCTGATAAGAGTTGTATAAATTTAAAACAAACTTTGATATAAACTAACTTCAATGAAAACTATGTCTACTATATTTTTTTTTCTTTTCTGATTTACTAAAACAACAAAATAAGGTGGAAACTGAAGAAATGAAGGAAATGCTTAATAAACTGAGATAAGCTGAAAGTAAAAGAGCTTTAAGCTGAATGATAAGCAGTAAACAACAAACTAATTTTATAAAACATAAACTGAATTCATTACAAAGATTTAAAGAGTACAATTGAAATGAAATTATACTAATACCGAGAATGAAAAATGGCAGAGCTTCGCTACTCGAAAACTCCACCTCAAATCACATAGCCTACACCTCTATTTATAGCTGAATTATGAAGGTTCTAGTGAGGAGGGTAGCCACGGATTGCCACCTTGGCAATCCGTGTGGTGTGTTTCTTCAAGTATCATCTGAGCCCTTGATGATCAATCCATCATTCTTCAATCATTACACACCCTTGGATTGGAAATTATGACGTGGTGGAACCAATTGAGAGCTGACACATGTCCCGTTTTGTGCTTCTTAGATCTTCTGACGTATTGATTCCTCCCGAACCACCTAACTTTATTTCTCAACCGCTTGTGAACGGTCAATACTAAAAGTCAACCAGGCCGGGAGGAAATGCAAAGTTAATCCGTGGGAGTTAAGTACAGAAAAAGCACGTGAGTACAGAAAAGTACATCCCCGGGTCGTTATGTCCCAACGAGGTGTGAAATCTGTAATATAACGAATCTGTGATCTGTTGAAGTTAAATTATAAAAACAGGAATCTGACTGACTAACACTAGGAATGTGAATAGTAAATAGCTCTTGTCATAGCTATGTCATGTAAAAACGTGCAATCAGAAACCCTAAAATGTAAAAGGATTTACAAACGTACGTTTAGGTTCAAATAAACGTAAATGTACAAAACAAATATAATTACAGTATGTATTTGCATGCCTTAGGGGCTTAAATGCAAAATAAAAGAAATAACTATATTTACAAAGTTATTATTATAGTATGAAAACCTAGAAAACTAAAACGTGTACGTAAACGTTTAAATAAACGTCTATGTACAAAATAAAAAGTGAATACCGTCCAATATAAGTCCCACAAATGTGAAAATTACATTTTTGGAATCCTAAAATAATAAGAAAATTATTAGAATATTAAACTTATTTTTATACTATGTACTTAATTATTATTAATTAAAACCTATTATTTACTATTTAATTAATTACCTAAAAATAAGAAAATCTAAATATTACTTAGAAAAATAAAATTAAAACTTAGAAAAGTTTAAAATACTATAAAAGAAATTTTGAAACTAAAAATATATTTATTATACAAGTGTTCTATTTATTATTAATTATTTACTATTATTTAATTACTAATATTATTATTATATATACTAAATAAGCAAACAAAAATCTAAAACTTTTTACATAATTCTAAAATACTTATAAAAAGCTAAGAAAAATATAAAAACTATATTTAATATACAAAAATAAGAAAACTTAATTTAAAACTATTATTACTTAATTAAACTAATTAATACTAATTAAATTATTATACATACTAAACTTATTTATAAAATTATGAAACTTTTTATAGAACTTCATAAGTATCTCAGGAATACATAAAAAATATAAAAAGTTTGTAAAAATTATAAATAAGCAGTTTTAAAAATTAAATACTTATTATTTCCTAAAAGGTATTTAAACTATATTAATTATTATTAATAGTATATGAACAGTAAAAATTCTGAAAAAATTATGGAAAGTAAATTTACTTATGAAGATGCTAGGAAAAATAAAGTGGGGGCAACAGCTTATTCCAATAAGCTGGAATAAGCCCAACAGTCCCAATAAGCCAAAAGGCTAAAAGTACCTTAAGTATATTAAGCATGCATGATCCAACGGAACTGGTGCCCCAGAGCAAGTGGAAGGGGTGTGGGTTATATGCATGTATACTAGCGAGAGGTCCTGAGTTCGAATCTACTCACACCCATTTTTGTTTTTTATTTTATTTTTTTTATTTTTCTTTTTACAAAACTATTTAACAAGTAAAAATATAAAAGTTTAATAAAGGAAAACTTTTTATAATTCACAAATAAGCTCTGTGTGAGCTTATTTGTGGCTCAGTTTCTTCAAAAGAGGCAAATAAGCCATAAGCCCTCTAAATAGAGGCTATCACTTAGCCTTAAAAGGTGTTTTTGGCTTTTTTCTTTTTTTGTAACTAGTATATACACAGATATAATACATATTTAACAAAGATTAAACTTTACAAACATTAGAATAAGCTGTTATGGAGCTTATGACTCATTCAGTTGGGTATTAGGCCCACAGTGGAATATAAGCCCACAAAAGCTTGTGATAAGCTCTACAAATGAAACCAAAGTAAAAAGTATATATGTACATGTATTATTGACAGTTATGAACAAGCTTGTGCATTGGAATTAACTCATAAGCTTGTAATAAGCAAATAAGCAATCCCAAAGTACTGCAGTCCCAAACACGCCTGCAACCTTATGTTTAGTCACATTAAGACTACAGAATAAGCTCAATAAGCCAAATAAGTTATTGTAGTAGCAAGGTGGTCTGGTTGGCTTTTCAAAAAGCTCAAGCTCACCTAGTGGGGTCCACTAGTGAGCTTGTAAGAAGCTTATGAAAAGCCTCCCAAGTTACTGAGTATGTTGGACAACCAATATACTCAGGAAAATGGGACAATCAAAAAGCTGCTTGCAGCCTTTATGAATAAGCTGCAAGTTAGCATTTAAGCACTGGATCCTATTTACTAGTTGATAAGCTCCACATGGAACTTAATCTTACAAGCTGGATCCATGTAATAAGCTCTTTGACTACTTATGAAAATGCTAAGAAGTTACTGAGTATCTGGTGAACCAGTATACTCAGAAATGAGGGACAAGTTATAAGCTAGTTGCAGGCTTATTAAATAAGCTGCAACTTGGAAATGAAGTACAGGATCAATGAGAATGGTAGCTTAACTTCTCAAAAAGCCAAGCCACACAAGCTCATGATCTCTATTGAGCCTTTTGTGAGCTTGTGGAAATGGTGTAGGTTAACTGTTTTCACAGTTAACCTTGTGAGTGGGCAAACACAAGATCTAATAACTTATCTAATAAGCTTACTAGCTCAACATCAATGGACATCAAAGTTGGGATGCTTGGGCTTGTAAAAAGCCAAAGATCTCAGCCTTAAGCTCATTGAGGAACATATTTAGAAGCTTGGGTAAAGTGATCAACCATGCAGTTTGCTTCTGCATGGTTGTTCAGTTAGAACAAAAAGTGGGTATGAATAAGGTGGTGAAAATAAGCTAAAAACTGAAAATAATCATACATAATCACAAACAGCTATTAGGGCTATACTTAACAACAATAAACACAGTCACAAGCACAAAGGTCAAAAAGTTGTAAGCTTGTGACTTTGGCTATGTGACTGTGATACAGGGCATAAATAGACAATAATAAGCACAAAAATAAGCATAAAGACAAGGGTAATAAAAATCTACAAAAATATAAATAGAAAGACAATCAACAAATTATTAAAGCCCTACAAGCATCAACTCAGAAACTTAAAAATGAAAGCATAGGAAAATGAACTTTATATTCAAAAAAACTGGAAAAAGGAAAAATTGACTTTTTACATAAACACTAAAGTTTGACCAAAATGAATTTGTGATCTAATTTAAAGACAGAATATGGAATAACAAGCAATAAGAACAAGAAATTAACAAATATTAACAACAATTTAATACATATGCAAGATTCTAGGTCTTACCAATCTCAAAATTCTCATATATGAACTGTCAAGTGTCAAGTTGACATTTCCACATGCTAAACTCTTTGATTAAGACTTATCTGAGTTACTTATATTATATTAGACCCAAATGGAACAAAAACAACACCTATTACAGACTATAACTCAGATTTGTCCATAAAACCAAACAACCCTTTAATGAACTTGAAATGAGACTTTCCAAACAAATCACTGTATAATCTAATTGCATCAAATCCAGAGGTCATCCTTTGTCAAAGGAGACCTTTTTTAGTTCTAACAAGTTGTCAAACAAGCCCAAACCTATGATTATCATCAATCATCATATTGACAGTTAAATTGTATTACAAAGCACAACTCAAATTCAAAACACACACACACCAAACTTTAAACTTTAAAAACAATAAAAAACAAAAAGGAAACATAATTAAACAGAAAAACAACAGTCATAACAACTTTAAACAAGGATTACTCACAATCCATAAATACAGTGAAAAATTAAATATTAAGCAACTTCACAAACTAACATATAAGCATACAATACCTTTTTTTAAAAACACTTAATAACAACTATTAAACAGGAAAACATAGAAATTAAAGTAAATTAAGAACATGAACAGTAAATTGTAGAAAATTAAGAAAATGCTTACAAATGAGAAAGTGGACTGAGACATGGAAACAAATGAACAAGGTTACACCTATTAGCTTCCCAATAAGCTCCTAATACCCATTGCATTCCAATATTACCCCTGCTTCATCATCTTCTTCATTATCACTGATTTTTAATTATTTTTCTATTTTCTCTATATTTTTTTTTTATGATTTTCTAATTTAAAAAGGACATGACTGCTTAATGTTTTTAAAAGCTGAATGAGCTTTGTCAAGAGCTTAGTGAGCTTATGGAATCCATTAAACAACCATAAAAAACACTGAATTTAAAAACTTGGAAAATTAAAGGACTTTAAGAAAAAAACATGAAATTAAAAGAAGACTTGAATTAAACTGAAATTATTGTTTCATTACACTAATTTTAAGTAAAGTACAATATTTGAAAGGTAAATGACATTTAATTTTAAAGGAAAGCAATAAAAGCTATTCTACGTGACTATGGCCTAATGCCAAAAGTGATTATTCCATCTCCCTTCTTCCTCTTTTATAGCATTCCTGAGTTCCACGTGTCTTCAGGAGCGAATCCCACCAATCTTTAGTCATGGTACGTGTCTCAATCACTACACCTGTTCAAAGAGAATTTTGGCGCCAAAATTCAATTTGATTACTTGTAGCTGTTTTCTAGGTATTGAATGCAATTTAACAGGTTGTGATGGTGGAGGGAATAAGTTGGGAAGTAGGGGTGATGGATGGGATGGTTGCAGTAGGTTTGCAGGGTAGTATGGGTGGTGGAGTTGTAGGTGTGATACGTGGCACATCCTGGGGCAAACCCATGGGGTGGGTTTTGGTTTAGGGGGTGACAGAGGGTGGTATGAGGTGGAGGTTGAGGGAGCAAGTAGTTGAGGGTGAGGTGGAAGAGCAAGTAGCAGGGTATGTGATGCAGGAGGTTGAAGAAGGTGGGACGGGGTCAAACGGTCAACGACCGTTTTTATTTAAAAGGGTAAAAGGGCTGGGTAAATGTTGGGCCTGGGTAAAGGATTGGGCTTGGGGTTTTATTATTTGTTTTGGATTTAAGGAATTGGATTTAAGGTTTATAAAGGGCCGGTTTGGTTTATAATTAATTTGAGCCCAAGGACTAATGTTGTAAATTAATGAAACTTTAGGGACCTGATGTGACAAGCTTCCAAACTTCATTTTAGGGATCACACCTGTCAAATAACATTAGTACAAGGACTAAAATTGTAAATTTCCAATTTTAAACCTTAAAGGACCATTTATGTAATTTTCTGATTTTTGAAGGGTTAAATGTGTAATTCCCCAAAAGTTAACAAAATGTTCCAAATTGTAAATTATGAATAGTACAAGGGTGTTATTTGATAAAATTCTATTTTAAAACACCCAGGGACTAATTTTGCCAATTTTGAAACTTAAGGGGTAAAAGTTGTCATTTTGTGTAAACTTTTATCCAGGGGTCATAAGTGAACATTTTTGACTTCCCAAGGACTAAAGTTGACTTTTCATTCCAAAACAAACTTCTAGGGACTAAAACTGTCATTTATGAAACTTGGGGGACCTGTTTTGCCATTTGTGCAATTTTGAACTTCAAGGGTAAAATTTGTAATTTCATGATTCCTGGGAGACTGTTATTGACTTTTCTTCAAAATGATTTTCCCAGGGACCATTTCTGACATTTCTTGAAAGTTCAGGGACTGATTTTGCCAAGTGTGCAAACTTTGCACGTTTTCCTTTGTTTTCAGTCCTTTTGCACCTGAAACATATAAAAACACAATTCAAAGATATTTATAGTATTATGTAGTATTTCTGTGTGTTTTTTAACTGTTTTCGTATTTAAAATGGAACAGAAATGATGAGTTTTTAAGAACTCATCAATACCCCACCCTAAAACATTGCTAGTCCCTAGCAATCTATAATCTAATAACAACCCGTTTTCAAAATTTAATGGTTTTAATGTCTCTTTACCAAAAGCCATTACTTCTGGAGTAGCCAGGTGTGAAAACTGTGGTACACCTGATAACCGTGTGATTTTGAGCAAACCACCAGCTGTCAACGGATTTGATTAGTCTTTACCAAAAGCCGTTTGCTTCTGGACTAGCCAACTCTTGATGGAATAGTCAACATCTTGGTGAGCTGATTACCAATTATGGATTTTCACTGCCTTTACCACAAGCCATAATCTTGCGGGCTAGCCAACTCATTTGCTTTATGGGATATGGGGAGTTGAGGAACCATACAATTTTTGGCAAATTGCAAGCCATAAACGGATTTGAGATCTTTACCAAGAGCCGTTTGCTCCTGGATTAGCCAGTCCTTATGTGAATTTAGACAAGGTGGACTGATTACCATATGTTGTGTACTAATACCAAATTTTTTTTTTTTTTTTTAAATTTGGCCTATTTTGGGGAAAAAGGGCATACAAAGGTATATAATTGATCAAATTCGCCAGAATTTCCCCCCCACACTTAGAAATGAATATTGTCCTCAATATTCAAAGTCCCGGTTATTATGCCGAATCCTTGAACGTAAAAAGATAATATTTAAAGCTAAGTAGGGTAACACAACAATTATTTATTTTTGTGTATTTACAATTTTTTATTACATTTTCACGATATATACAACATGTGGGTATTCTACCCCACACTAATTTTTGATTACCGAGTCGCTAGTTTGACTCGACCCCGAATTAATTGGTTCATGGGGAAATAGAGTGGATGAGAAATTGGAGTGGGGTCCACTCACAGAATTATGAATAATAAGGTAGGGAGAATTTTTTTGGGTTTTTGATATAATATAAACAGAAACGAAAAATGTTTTTGTATTTTTAAGTTTTTATGTATATATACAAAGAAAAGGAAAATCCTAACAACCGCCCCTCGAAAGGGAATCTGGGTCTGACAGAGCTCAGTAACTGTAAACAGCCAACAATCAAATGTTGTAACTGAGGGACTAATCAAACTGCGCAAGTTGTGTGCAAAGGAAAAATGTTTTTGTATTTTATATTGTTTATGAAATAAAATATGATATAGTACATGTAATTACTACCTCCGAGGCTTGTGTCAGGTTTACCACGCTAGCTAATCACTTGTGAATGATTAACTGTAATAAATATGCCCTGACAGCTAGGGAGTTGAATGATAAAGTATATATAATATACATACAAGGATAGATATTTCAACAAAATACAAATTCTTTATACGCAGCACAGCCTCCCCGGCAGCGGCGCCAAAATTTTGATTCCTCCCGAACCACCTAACTTTATTTCTCAACCGCTTGTGAACGGTCAATACTAAAAGTCAACCAGGCCGGGAGGAAATGCAAAGTTAATCCGTGGGAGTTAAGTACAGAAAAAGCACGTGAGTACAGAAAAGTACATCCCCGGGTCGTTATGTCCCAACGAGGTGTGAAATCTGTAATATAACGAATCTGTGATCTGTTGAAGTTAAATTATAAAAACAGGAATCTGACTGACTAACACTAGGAATGTGAATAGTAAATAGCTCTTGTCACAGCTATGTCATGTAAAAACGTGCAATCAGAAACCCTAAAATGTAAAAGGATTTACAAACGTACGTTTAGGTTCAAATAAACGTAAACGTACAAAACAAATATAATTACAGTATGTATTTGCATGCCTTAGGGGCTTAAATGCAAAATAAAAGAAATAACTATATTTACAAAGTTATTATTATAGTATGAAAACCTAGAAAACTAAAACGTGTACGTAAACGTTTAAATAAACGTCTATGTACAAAATAAAAAGTGAATACCGTCCAATATAAGTCCCACAAATGTGAAAATTACATTTTTGGAATCCTAAAATAATAAGAAAATTATTAGAATATTAAAACTTATTTTTATACTATGTACTTAATTATTATTAATTAAAACCTATTATTTACTACTTAATTAATTACCTAAAAATAAGAAAATATAAATATTACTTAGAAAAATAAAATTAAAACTTAGAAAAGTTTAAAATACTATAAAAGAAATTTTGAAACTAAAAATATATTTATTATACAAGTATTCTATTTATTATTAATTATTTACTATTATTTAATTACTAATATTATTATTATATATACTAAATAAGCAAACAAAAATCTAAAACTTTTTACATAATTCTAAAATACTTATAAAAAGCTAAGAAAAATATAAAAACTATATTTAATATACAAAAATAAGAAAACTTAATTTAAAACTATTATTACTTAATTAAACTAATTAATACTAATTAAATTATTATACATACTAAACTTATTTATAAAATTATGAAACTTTTTATAGAACTTCATAAGTATATCAAGAATACATAAAAAATATAAAAAGTTTGTAAAAATTATAAATAAGCAGTTTTAAAAATTAAATACTTATTATTTCCTAAAAGGTATTTAAACTATATTAATTATTATTAATAGTATATGAACAGTAAAAATTCTGAAAAAATTATGGAAAGTAAATTTACTTATGAAGATGCTAGGAAAAATAAAGTGGGGGCAACAGCTTATTCCAATAAGCTGGAATAAGCCCAACAGTCCCAATAAGCCAAAAGGCTAAAAGTACCTTAAGTATATTAAGCATGCATGATCCAACGGAACTGGTGCCCCAGAGCAAGTGGAAGGGGTGTGGGTTATATGCATGTATACTAGCGAGAGGTCCTGAGTTCGAATCTACTCACACCCATTTTTGCTTTTTATTTTATTTTTTTATTTTTCTTTTTACAAAACTATTTAATAAGTAAAAATATAAAAGTTTAATAAAGGAAAACTTTTTATAATTCACAAATAAGCTCTGTGTGAGCTTATTTGTGGCTCAGTTTCTTCAAAAGAGGCAAATAAGCCATAAGCCCTCTAAATAGAGGCTATCACTTAGCCTTAAAAGGTGTTTTTGGCTTTTTTCTTTTTATGTAACTAGTATATACACAGATATAATACATATTTAACAAAGATTAAACTTTACAAACATTAGAATAAGCTGTTATGGAGCTTATGACTCATTCAGTTGGGTATTAGGCCCACAGTGGAATATAAGCCCACAAAAGCTTGTGATAAGCTCTACAAATGAAACCAAAGTAAAAAGTATATATGTACATGTATTATTGACAGTTATGAACAAGCTTGTGCATTGGAATTAACTCATAAGCTTGTAATAAGCAAATAAGCAATCCCAAAGTACTGCAGTCCCAAACACCCCTGCAACCTTATGTTTAGTCACATTAAGACTACAGAATAAGCTCAATAAGCCAAATAAGTTATTGTAGTAGCAAGGTGGTCTGGTTGGCTTTTCAAAAAGCTCAAGCTCACCTAGTGGGGTCCACTAGTGAGCTTGTAAGAAGCTTATGAAAAGCCTCCCAAGTTACTGAGTATGTTGGACAACCAATATACTCAGGAAAATGGGACAATCAAAAAGCTGCTTGCAGCCTTTATGAATAAGCTGCAAGTTAGCATTTAAGCACTGGATCCTATTTACTAGTTGATAAGCTCCACATGGAACTTAATCTTACAAGCTGGATCCATGTCATAAGCTCTTTGACTACTTATGAAAATGCTAAGAAGTTACTGAGTATCTGGTGAACCAGTATACTCAGAAATGAGGGACAAGTTATAAGCTAGTTGCAGGCTTATTAAATAAGCTGCAACTTGGAAATGAAGTACAGGATCAATGAGAATGGTAGCTTAACTTCTCAAAAAGCCAAGCCACACAAGCTCATGATCTCTATTGAGCCTTTTGTGAGCTTGTGGAAATGGTGTAGGTTAACTGTTTTCACAGTTAACCTTGTGAGTGGGCAAACACAAGATCTAATAACTTATCTAATAAGCTTACTAGCTCAACATCAATGGACATCAAAGTTGGGATGCTTGGGCTTGTAAAAAGCCAAAGATCTCAGCCTTAAGCTCATTGAGGAACATATTTAGAAGCTTGGGTAAAGTGATCAACCATGCAGTTTGCTTCTGCATGGTTGTTCAGTTAGAACAAAAAGTGGGTATGAATAAGGTGGTGAAAATAAGCTAAAAACTGAAAATAATCATACATAATCACAAACAGCTATTAGGGCTATACTTAACAACAATAAACACAGTCACAAGCACAAAGGTCAAAAAGTTGTAAGCTTGTGACTTTGGCTATGTGACTGTGATACAGGGCATAAATAGACAATAATAAGCACAAAAATAAGCATAAAGACAAGGGTAATAAAAATCTACAAAAATATAAATAGAAAGACAATCAACAAATTATTAAAGCCCTACAAGCATCAACTCAGAAACTTAAAAATGAAAGCATAGGAAAATGAACTTTATATTCAAAAAAACTGGAAAAAGGAAAAATTGACTTTTTACATAAACACTAAAGTTTGACCAAAATGAATTTGTGATCTAATTTAAAGACAGAATATGGAATAACAAGCAATAAGAACAAGAAATTAACAAATATTAACAACAATTTAATACATATGCAAGATTCTAGGTCTTACCAATCTCAAAATTCTCATATATGAACTGTCAAGTGTCAAGTTGACATTTCCACATGCTAAACTCTTTGATTAAGACTTATCTGAGTTACTTATATTATATTAGACCCAAATGGAACAAAAACAACACCTATTACAGACTATAACTCAGATTTGTCCATAAAACCAAACAACCCTTTAATGAACTTGAAATGAGACTTTCCAAACAAATCACTGTATAATCTAATTGCATCAAATCCAGAGGTCATCCTTTGTCAAAGGAGACCTTTTTTAGTTCTAACAAGTTGTCAAACAAGCCCAAACCTATGATTATCATCAATCATCATATTGACAGTTAAATTGTATTACAAAGCACAACTCAAATTCAAAACACACACACACCAAACTTTAAACTTTAAAAACAATAAAAAACAAAAAGGAAACATAATTAAACAGAAAAACAACAGTCATAACAACTTTAAACAAGGATTACTCACAATCCATAAATACAGTGAAAAATTAAATATTAAGCAACTTCACAAACTAACATATAAGCATACAATACCTTTTTTTAAAAACACTTAATAACAACTATTAAACAGGAAAACATAGAAATTAAAGTAAATTAAGAACATGAACAGTAAATTGTAGAAAATTAAGAAAATGCTTACAAATGAGAAAGTGGACTGAGACATGGAAACAAATGAACAAGGTTACACCTATTAGCTTCCCAATAAGCTCCTAATACCCATTGCATTCCAATATTACCCCTGCTTCATCATCTTCTTCATTATCACTAATTTTTAATTATTTTTCTATTTTCTCTATATTTTTTTTTTATGATTTTCTAATTTAAAAAGGACATGACTGCTTAATGTTTTTAAAAGCTGAATGAGCTTTGTCAAGAGCTTAGTGAGCTTATGGAATCCATTAAACAACCATAAAAAACACTGAATTTAAAAACTTGGAAAATTAAAGGACTTTAAGAAAAAAACATGAAATTAAAAGAAGACTTGAATTAAACTGAAATTATTGTTTCATTACACTAATTTTAAGTAAAGTACAATATTTGAAAGGTAAATGACATTTAATTTTAAAGGAAAGCAATAAAAGCTATTCTACGTGACTATGGCCTAATGCCAAAAGTGATTATTCCATCTCCCTTCTTCCTCTTTTATAGCATTCCTGAGTTCCACGTGTCTTCAGGAGCGAATCCCACCAATCTTTAGTCATGGTACGTGTCTTAATCACTACACCTGTTCAAAGAGAATTTTGGCGCCAAAATTCAATTTGATTACTTGTAGCTGTTTTCTAGGTATTGAATGCAATTTAACAGGTTGTGATGGTGGAGGGAATAAGTTGGGAAGTAGGGGTGATGGATGGGATGGTTGCAGTAGGTTTGCAGGGTAGTATGGGTGGTGGAGTTGTAGGTGTGATACGTGGCACATCCTGGGGCAAACCCATGGGGTGGGTTTTGGTTTAGGGGGTGACAGAGGGTGGTATGAGGTGGAGGTTGAGGGAGCAAGTAGTTGAGGGTGAGGTGGAAGAGCAAGTAGCAGGGTATGTGATGCAGGAGGTTGAAAAAGGTGGGACGGGGTCAAACGGTCAACGACCGTTTTTATTTAAAAGGGTAAAAGGGCTGGGTAAATGTTGGGCCTGGGTAAAGGATTGGGCTTGGGGTTTTATTATTTGTTTTGGATTTAAGGAATTGGATTTAAGGTTTATAAAGGGCCGGTTTGGTTTATAATTAATTTGAGCCCAAGGACTAATGTTGTAAATTAATGAAACTTTAGGGACCTGATGTGACAAGCTTCCAAACTTCATTTTAGGGATCACACCTGTCAAATAACATTAGTACAAGGACTAAAATTGTAAATTTCCAATTTTAAACCTTAAAGGACCATTTATGTAATTTTCTGATTTTTGAAGGGTTAAATGTGTAATTCCCCAAAAGTTAACAAAATGTTCCAAATTGTAAATTATGAATAGTACAAGGGTGTTATTTGATAAAATTCTATTTTAAAACACCCAGGGACTAATTTTGCCAATTTTGAAACTTAAGGGGTAAAAGTTGTCATTTTGTGTAAACTTTTATCCAGGGGTCATAAGTGAACATTTTTGACTTCCCAAGGACTAAAGTTGACTTTTCATTCCAAAACAAACTTCTAGGGACTAAAACTGTCATTTATGAAACTTGGGGGACCTGTTTTGCCATTTGTGCAATTTTGAACTTCAAGGGTAAAATTTGTAATTTCATGATTCCTGGGAGACTGTTATTGACTTTTCTTCAAAATGATTTTCCCAGGGACCATTTCTGACATTTCTTGAAAGTTCAGGGACTGATTTTGCCAAGTGTGCAAACTTTGCACGTTTTCCTTTGTTTTCAGTCCTTTTGCACCTGAAACATATAAAAACACAATTCAAAGATATTTATAGTATTATGTAGTATTTCTGTGTGTTTTTTAACTGTTTTCGTATTTAAAATGGAACAGAAATGATGAGTTTTTAAGAACTCATCACGTATCCTGACACACTCTTGGTCTTCTAGAAGCAATATGATTTGACTAATTTGCCATTAATTGCTGCAATTTTAAGGATTGGGGGTTAGGGTTCTTATGTGAACAGTGAATTCTGGGGTAAGGGTGAAATTGGGGGCGGGTAACATGTACGGGGTAATATTTTATATTGTGGTTTGACTTAGTGTAATATGTGTTGACCGGATGTAGGATTAGTGGATCGGGTATGGTTTGGTGGGTTGGGCTTTTGGAATTAATATATTTGGGTTGGACTTATAAAAAAGGTTTTTTTGTTAATTTTGGATCCGGTTAAGGTTTAGTGTTAGATTTAGGATAAAGGTTTAAGGGATTTGTTTTGTAAATTTGCAAAGCTCAAGGGTCTTTTCTGCCAACTTTGTAAATTAATTTCCAAGGACCAATCTTGACAAGTAGTTATTCTTCAAGGTAAATTCTGACACTTTGAGCATAAATCTGATCCGTAATCGAGAAATCCTTAACCAGCCTCGGCTTTTGTACACTCTTTTCTACTCTCGTGCTTGATTTTGCCGTTTTCTCATGGTTTTTGTCTATTTCTTAAATATTCGTACCTGCATAATCACAAACGCAAAAACACAACATGTTTGGCATAATTAGTCAGTTTTTGGGTCATTTTGTTCCGGTATTTGGTAAAGAAAAGGTGTGTAAATTAATACACACCAATCTTCTCTTGAAAAACCTTATCTTCTTTTATTTCTACCAATACCCTAACATACTCAAGCCTATATGTTCAATTATGACACATATTTGTTGTCATTTTATCCATCCTAATTTGGCTTCCATGACCTACTGAATAGAGTTCTAATTCCCGTAGTACTCCAAGCTTCAAGAGGAACTCAAATCAACTTTATCTAGATAGGGATTTTACAAGGACAATATTTTCAATACTTGCTTATGCATCCCACGCTTGTACTATCAAAAGTTTTTCACTAACCATCCAAGGACTTATGTTCAATTACATAGTTCACTCCTTATTCATTTTTAAAAACACACGTCATCTTCTACCACAATATCTCCCAACCCAAACCTTCCCCACATTCTCCTTATGTTGTACTTCAATTCATTCATTGGCATTCTGCACCCCACAAAGAAAACCACACACTATTAATTTCCATTTTTCACTACCTTACTAAACAAGTTCTTCAAATAGCCTCATCACTTTTATCGTTTATAACAATGACATAGAACATTTATTCTCGAATTGATTCACAAACTTACTAATTACTTTTATCGTTTAGGCATATGTGTTTCTTTTTCGTTCATCTTTATTCATTTTAGTATTATATACTCTTTTTGCAGAAAAATCACTAATTGAGGCATCTATACAATCATTGTTATCAAGACTTACAGAGCAATAATGACTTTTAACAGAACTATGTACACTATTCTCCTCAGAATCAACAAATTTCTCTGCTCCAGTAGATTTATCATGGCTATTCAATCCTAGTTCACTCTCCCCCCCCCCCCCCCCCATAACCATATCCATTGATAACGTCAGCCTCAACTACCTTTTTGCTCGCTATTTCTTCTTTCTCAACAATAATTGAATGAGTATTACATTTACTATGAAGCTCACACACCGTATCCCCAAATGTGACAACTGGCAATTTAGGGAAACAATTTATAAACCTGCATTACTTTAAATTTAATAATTTTTGGAATATTTGAAAAGTTTATTCGTAATGGGAATTGTGAACGTTGAACCGTGGTTTTGAACTCCGTGATATTTATGGAAATTGATTTTTATTATTGGTTTGGTATATTTGTGGTGATTTATTTTTGAGATATTTATTTGGCACTTCATTGACTCCGGCACTAGGATAACCTAACGACAAGTTAATATTTTAAATGATTTGGTTCGGTTTATATATTTTTGGAACGTATTGTGGTATTTTATAATTTCTGGGAATGAGTTCGGTTCGAGAGAGTTGGTATATTTTAATTAAGTTTCAGGTTTTGGTTCGTGTATTCTACACCTAGTTACCTCACCCACTCTACCAATATTATTATTATTATTATTATTATTATTATTATTATTATTATTATTATTATTATTATTATTATTATTATTATTATTATTATTATTATTATTATTATTATTATTATTATTATTATTATTATTATTATTATTATCATTTTTTTTTCTTTTTGAGGGTAATACAAAAATCGTCCTTGTGGTCTTTCCCCTGGCACAAAAACACGACACAAACACAAACCACACCACTCATATTACTCTCTCTCTCTCTCTCTCTCTCTCTCTCTCTCTCTCTCTCTCTCTAAATCTCATCACCTCCCTCACTAATACCCTAGCCGCCGCCCCCATAATCCGGCCACCACTGCCGGTCACCACACCACACCGCCACCACCAATCAACTCCCTGATACATGGGAATCGCACCAGGCTTTACCTCTCAAGGGATCTGGAGAAGCTTACAACCCTCACCAGGCAGTGTACCTGATCGTTGTAGTATAGTATAATGACAAGTACCGGGGGATTGATCGTTCAGCTAGGAATAGTGTCGCTAGGATTAGAAAACCTAAATACTAGTTCTAAAGGTGAGGGATGATTATTTTTATATTTTTATATTTTTTA
Source organism: Artemisia argyi (assembly GCA_030686995.1). NCBI lineage: Eukaryota > Viridiplantae > Streptophyta > Magnoliopsida > Asterales > Asteraceae > Artemisia > Artemisia argyi. The sequence goes on along the minus strand of JARVZY010002382.1, from coordinate 349,841 downwards.
GAAAGCAAGTAAAAATCTTTGGTTTGAAGGATTTGGGCGGAATTAGTTGCTAGTCAACTAACCCAATACTAAAGATGCAATCAAAATAAAATACTAGAAATGAAAATAGACTAAATTATACTAAGGTTGTGAGCAATAAGTGGAGAAAATGTGTTTACTTAGATTTCACTACTCCCTAGACATCTTTTACACGTTAATTACTTGTTATAGTTGCATGGATGACGGATTGTATTCCTTAATACCATTCATGGGGTGGCGCACTTAACTCCCCAATTCTATGAGCTCTTATCACCTCCTATACCATGCCCAGCACAACCATAGGGATTATAAACAGTGGCTCATGCATTAAATACAACCAATAAAGACCTAGTGCACATCGGTTCATGTTTCCTAAGACGTTCAAGCATGTTACCAATTGGAGATCTGCCAGTTTTCTTAAGCCTAACATATAAATCATTCATCCAAGACAATTATAAACAAGTAATCAACACATAATTAACATCTAGGTTTCATTAGATCCAAGCAAATACAAGATAGATCTAGCCTAGCATGATGGAATTAAGACAAGAACAAGATATAGACAACCAACACATAGACATATTGATTGAATTAAAAGAATACTTATCTCAATTACACATGAAAGGTATCAAGGGTTTAGAACCCTTGAAAAACCTGTAAAATTCGCACCAAGTTCGTACTTAGGGTTTCTCCAAAACCCCTCCTCTTTAATGTGTGAAAATTAGAAAAATATATATAGGAAATAGGGTCTGACGGCGTCAAGACCAAACTTGTGACGCCGTCACCTCGCCGCTAAAACTCTTCTCGGACTGCCTTGATCTACTTTTGACGCAGTCATGTATTGTGCATTTCCAGGCCGTCATGAATTTTACTCTTGACGCCCTACTTCGTGACGCCGTCAAATCTGTGGATCGTCATGGAAATTTGCTCTTGACGCCGTCATGATGTTACTCTTGACGCCGTCACCTACTGTTCCCAGCAAGGAAAATTAAGACTTTGGCGTTTTCTTCACTTTTATGCTCCAAAAATGTCCGAATTGCTTCCTTTTCCAGATTTCACTCCCAAAGTACCTAAAATCACAAAAGGAACGATTTAGGGCAACATTTGATCAAATAAAGTCAATTCCGGGCTTAAATGACCCCCTAAAAGTTCTTCATTTTTCGCCTCATCATATACCTTTACACTTGAGATTTGCTTGTCCTCAAGCAAATGCGCTTTTATTCTACTCAAAATACAAGTTAGGGGTCATTTAACACTAATATAAAAGTAATTACAACAAATAATCGTTCCACTAAAGACCAATAGACAAGCACGGAGGTCATATACTAGCACCTCACAAATAGTGTTTAGTTACTCACATCTCTCGGGTGTAATAAAGTGTAAATTACAATATGGAAACGGAAGATATCTCTCACTACCTGTCATAGCAAAATAGATTACCATAGGCTTGGGAAAGGATCAAACCTCCACCACATGGCGTAAGCACCTAGGATAAACTATCAAAGAGGTCTTTTAAAGGGTTGTAACGTTAGGTGTAGGGATATGAAATACACGGTTTTGTTGGATAAAGGAGGTTTTACTGGTGGCGAGTTAACAATCTTGGTTAATTACATGTACAATGTGGCGTTGCTAAGCCAAGACTAGACTCGACTTAAGCTAATAAATGAAAAATAACAAAAACATAAAATGAACATGGAATAAAAAGGGATGGTAGTCCGTATGTTTTTTCTCTTTTCTTTTTTTATTTTTTTTTCTTTTTCTTGATTTTTCAATTTTTTTTTTCTTTTTTTTTTTTTTCATACACTCTTACCCTACCATCCAAAATAATACATCATAGGGTTGAAAATTCCCCTTACACTTGAATTTTTACATACTTTACAATAAACTATTCTAATGACTCGAATTAAGAAAATCAAAACACTTGGAGCACTTTTAAGATTAACGTACATATGGGGGTAATAGTATGACGTTCTTCCCCATTACTCCATAAAATAAGTACTTACCCATGAGTCCCAATCGTCCCAAAACAATATGTAAAAGGATATGACTCGACTTAGCAATCATGTAATCAATTAGATAGTTAACTTAGGGTTTAAACAAACAACAATAATGCACTAAAAATGAGCGCATACACGGAAGGCTAAGGCGATTTAGGTGTACATTTAAGTGGGGTGTAACAAATTCTTACTTTAAGTAAGATGCTTAAAGTTAGAAACTAAAAGATAGGCTCGGAGGGGTGTACTAGGGGTTTCGTGTACTAAAAATGAGTACAACGCTAAGGTGTGGGAAAAATTAGTTGACTTAACTAGCCAAGTAATATGACTTAATTGGTCAAGTAATTATGATACGGGTTTAACACAAGGGTGATCCTAATGCCTCTTATCATGTAGTAAATCCTACTACACGAATGTAGTCTCACTAGCGGTCTCGGGATGCATCACTAACGCAAGTTCTAGAATCTAAATGCTACCGGTACACTCATAAGCACTAATAGTAAATGCTTTTCCTATCAAATCTAAAGGCGAACATCACATATTTGGGTGGAAAATTTTTCTGAATATACGGTTATGTGCTAGTCATACAATCTTCTATCCATGAGACGCTTGCTATGGCTAAAGTTTCACTCCTAAATGTTGTAAAAAATTTTAAATTTGGCGCTAAAATTGCACTAACAAGTATTTCTCATAGTTTTATTACACATCTATCATTAAACAAAACAAACTCAAGCGAAAGTGCATATGTAAGGTATCATCTTTTTACCCTCCCCTTACACTTAAGATGAACATTGTCCCCAATGTTCAAGTAAAGAATGTAAAAGTTAAAAAGTAAAAAGAATGAAATCAAATACTCCCCTGATTCGCTCGGTATGGATAATAAGGTGGCCAGGTTAAATCTTCCTCCAAGAAAATGAACAATCAAAGCTTCCCTTCCAGAATATAAATCATCTTCTTGTCATACATAACCTGTAAAACCTGAGAAAATAGACAAGACAACCTCGCGTAAAATCGGCGGCATCTTATATAAGTTGCTAAGTCCTAGAAAACAAGATAAGGTATAATGCTTGTGGAATGAAGTTTGCAGATTTCCTGGAGATTATAAAACTTAATAATTCACAAAAACCATAAGACTCCGTTAGAAAAACAAAACTGGTAAAATTTCCAGATTTTTACACTTGACGCCGTCAAGAGTTAACTCTTGACGCCGTCAGAAGTGACCTGCAGAAATTCTTATGTTAAGTTTCCGAAAAATTTCTGGAAAAACTTGGTCCTACTTCCTGGAAAATCCTGCAGAACTTCATTATGACTCAATACAAGCATTTGACTCTAACAAATACGAATATACATGTTCATTCAATATTGTGGAGAATCATGATCGGTTTGTTTCTTAAAAACATATTTGGGGTTTCCCCTTACACTTATCTTTTGCAAAAATACCTTTAGGTGGAGTTAAGACTAGGTCAAACAACAAAGTAAAGTATTTCCACTATTTAATTGAGAAACATGATCTACCAACAATAAAAATAAAGTATGCATACGGAAGCAAATAACAAACAAACAAAATAAAATCACACAAAACATGGGTTGCCTCCCAAGAGGCGCTTGTTTTTGTTCGAGTCACGAGCCTGACTCTACCCTTATTTAATGGAAATAGGGGAGGTTTTCCCTACACTTAGGATTAAGTGCGGGTGGAAGTAGCGATACACACCCTTAGGGTGGAAATATGCCATGTGAGGAAAGAGTGGTGGATAAATTATATGCTCAAAGGGCTGTGCTCCTATCATCATAACCTTACCTAATTTAATTGGGTTAGTGGGCGGATTAAGATTTTCTCTTAGAAAGGGATCATCTTCTATCAACTTCGAGAGACTCCTAGTTGGGAATCCATCTTGACCTAATAAACCTGGTTTAAACCCATAATGTTTCTTATGATCAATCATGAATGGGTGATGTAAGTATGTAAGGTCATGTTCCACTCCTATGTCAGCTTCCTCTCTACAAGGTTTAGAGTCTACTACCTTTGTCCTAAGACTACCCGGACTATATGGTTTGATGGGTGGATCGGAACCTATCTCAATTCCTAAATTCACATCCAAGGATGGAAGATTAGGTAATGACTTTGGTTGAGGCTCCGGTTCATCAAAACTAGGAACTTCCTTATAACTAAAAGAAAGGTCATCACTACAAGTGTTAAAACCTATATTCTCTAGTTGTGCTTGATCCAAGGGTTCTACCTCTATTGGGGTTCCTATAGTCTCTTCTACTTCTTCCGGGTAAGTCACGGGTGGTATGTGTGCCTCAAATGATGGTAGGACTTGTGGGGTACTTGGTGGGTCTAAATTTTCAACTCTATCCTCCATCTTATCAGGATTACCAATGTGCTCAGCTTGTATTGTGGTGAAATCAAACCCCCCCGTGTGCCCAGTTATCTCATCTATAGGTTTATCTCCAAACAATCTTCTTGCTTGTTCCCTTAAACTTGCTATTAATTGATCCGTAACAACGGTTGTTGGGTTGTCCATTTTTTTGGCAAGTTTGGCACAATTCTCTATGGTTTCCCATGCTTCATCAACACTTAATCCCCAAAGGTCCCCATCTGCGGCATGGTCAATGTCCATTTTGGTATAGTGGTCGACACGATGGTAAAATATTTCAATTTGGGACCACAGATCAAAATTATGATGAGGGACTTTTCGGAGTAAATATTTAAAACGAGCCCATGCATCATAGATAGGTTCATCCTCATGTTGTTTAAACATCAAGATGTCATTTGGAGTGGGTGAATTTCGTGGTTGGTAGTATGGTGGATTCACGTTCTCCATAATGGTGAACGGAATAGTCAATGAAAATTACGAACAAACACACAAAGAAAAAGATAGACTAAAGAAAACCTAAAAATAAAATCTTACTAGAAAGGAATCTAGCAAGTAGACCTAATAAAAAGAGATTCTAACCTAGACAATAACTATTCCCCGGGCTGCGGCGCCAAAAACTTGATACGTGGGAATCGCACCAGGCTTTACCTCTCAAGGGATCTTGAGAAGCTTACAACCCCCACCAGGCAGTGTACCTGATCGTTGTAGTATAGTATAGTGACAAGTACCGGGGGATTGATCGTTCAGCTAGAAATAGTGTCGCTAGGATTAGAAAACCTAAATACTAGTTCTAAAGGTGAGGGATGATTATTTTTGTATTTTTATATTTTTTAGAAAGCAAGTAAAAATCTCGGGTTTGAAGGATTTGGGCGAAATTAGTTGCTAGTCAACTAACCCAATACTAAAGATGCAATCAAAATAAAATACTAGAAATGAAAATAAACTAAATTATACTAAGGTTGTGAGCAATAAGTGGAGAAAATGTGTTTACTTAGATTTCACTACTCCCTAGACATCTTTTACACGTTAATTACTTGTTATAGTTGCATGGATGACGGATTGTATTCCTTAATACCATTCATGGGGTGGCGCACTTAACTCCCCAATTCTATGAGCTCTTATCTCCTCTTATACCATGCCCAGCGCAACCATAGGGATTATAAACAGTGGCTCATGCATTAAATACAACCAATAAAGACCTAGTGCACATCGGTTCATGTTTCCTAAGACGTTCAAGCATGTTACCAATTGGAGATCTGCCAGTTTTCTTAAGCCTAACATATAAATCATTCATCCAAGACAATTATAAACAAGTAATCAACATATAATTAACATCTAGGTTTCATTAGATCCAAGCAAACACAAGATAGATCTAGCCTAGCATGATGGAATTAAGACAAGAACAAGATATAGACAAGCAACACATAGACATATTGATTGAATTAAAAGAATACTTATCTCAATTACACATGAAAGGTATCAAGGGTTTAGAACCCTTGAAAAACCTGTAAAATTCGCACCAAGTTCGTACTTAGGGTTTCTCCAAAACTCCTCCTCTTTAATGTGTGAAAATTAGAAAAATATATATAGGAAATAGGGTCTGACGGCGTCAAGACCAAACTTGTGACGCCGTCACCTCGCCGCCAAAACTCTTCTCGGACTGCCTTGATCTACTTTTGACGCCGTCATGTATTGTGCATTTCCAGGCCGTCATGAATTTTACTCTTGACGCCCTACTTCGTGACGCCGTCAAATCTGTACTGGATCGTCATGGAAATTTGCTCTTGACGCCGTCAGGATGCTACTCTTGACGCCGTCACCTACTGTTCCCAGCAAGGAAAATTAAGACTTTGGCGTTTTCTTCACTTTTATGCTCCAAAAACGTCCGAATTGCTTCCTTTTCCAGATTTCACTCCCAAAGTACCTAAAATCACAAAAGGAACGATTTAGGGCAACATTTAATCAAATAAAGTCAATTCCGGGCTTAAATGACCCCCTAAAAGTGGTTCATTTTTCGCCTCATCACTCCCCATCTCATTCTCTTCAAGATCTACTAAACCACGCGCCCAAATACTCCCTATTTCACCTCGTTAAACCATAAAAATCATCACCATCTTTCTTGTTTTTGAAGTATTTATCATTTTTGTCTTGGATATCGAAGGTAAGACGAGTTTTAACTCGTATTTTGGTGGAAATCGGAATGGGACGCGGAATTCTCGGACTAATTTTACCTGAAAATAATTCATTTTGGATGAAAACAATTGTTAGTGGTTCATGGTGGAAAGTAGTGCTTGTTGCTTTTTGCTTATCATCGTTGAATTGCATTTGCATGGAATGAAAATTGAATCGTTAGTGGATGATAATGGGTGATTATTTTATTGTTGGTGGAGTATGATTGTTGGTCTTTTTAATAGGAATCTGCTATTCAGAAACGAGTTTTCGTTTCAACAGACAATTGAGATTTCATTATCTCAAATAAACTTAGTGGTTTAATCTTCAAAACACACACTTTATTTCATGAGGTTTAACCTATATGTATACAAGGAGAGCGTAGGTGTAATAGTTACAACCTACGTCACTGCTTACCTAATATTACATTATTGTATGCTAATAATTTACACCTAACGCACTAATGTGCATTATTGTAGGTGGCCGACAGGCCTTACATTATTAGCCTTTACATTATTACTAAAAGACAAACTATATTACACCACTCAATCAATCCCTTGCCACAAATATGGAAACCAGCAAAGTAAGTTCTTGACAACCCTCAAGATGTCTTCACAATATATAGTAATAACATTGACCACTTATGCATGCATTTGCTCCCCAATAATTTAAGTTCAAGCGTGGGCATCCTTTACTATATGTGATATGTTCCATTCATCTATATAACAAAGGTTTGACACTTTACCTTAACCCAAATGAAAAGATATAGATTGGAAGACTATCGCGAAGTTACTCTAATGTATAATTAATATAGATACATGACTACTCGACCCTCTTATAACAAAAAAAGTTCCAAGTTTCGACATTATACAAGTTTACATGTAAAAAGTTACCTATATAACGCGTATGAGATCATCAAGATTAGAAAATCACCTATATTTGAGGGTGGTAATGTGTAGCCGTTAAGAGGGAGTCGGCGTTTGAATGTTGCACACCAGATGGATATGAGATGTTAAATACGGAAACATGATAAATTTATAACCTTTATAATGAATGATATTGTGATGGAAAAGACTATAAAATGGCTAAGAAATTCACAGAATCATATGTATGTTTTATTCTAGATTGTAATTGCTACTATATACTAGAGTAGATTATCTTGGGCGATCAAGTTTGTGGCTACAACAATGTATTTATTTATCTTTTATTAAAACTTAATTATCAGTTTATTATTTAAAAAAAGGAATCGATTAAAAATATAATTACCAAGTTTAACAGAAACTAGAAAACATCTAATTCAGAGATAGTAATGCATTGGAATCGATTAAAAAACATATGAATACACAAAACTAATGCTATAAATATTGGTCATTATTCCCACATTGCCCAATAAAGAAACCTTATACTAGTTTATAAAGGCACTAAACAAGCCCATCCATCACCGGGTTAGGTAGCGCTTGCCTGTAACTCAAGTGAGGGTATTAAAAGTGGTCGGACTTTGTCTTGGTCCAGCTGGTTGGGCGCTTGTGCAGTATCTGGCTTGCCCGTTCCAAGTCGAGAGTTGGTTCATGTGGCTTTAGCGAAGGCTTTAGTCACTTGGACCCTAGAGTAGGGGGCAATGCGTTAGGCTGGTTTCACAGAGCTGCGATAACCCCTCGCTTTCGACAGTGGAAGGATAACAAGCCTAAGCTCAGCAAAATCGCTTGCCAACTGGTCCGAAACAAATGAACAACCACTTTTTTGCGTCCTTCGACAATGCTTGTTTCATTTCAAATCTTCGTTTGAGCTCAACTGCTCATGGCTGGTCAGCAGGACTAATGAGTCATAATCGATCCAACTAGATGCCAATACCAAAGTGCTTATAAATAAGATGAGTGAAACATTGAAAAAAAAAAGATTTAAACCAAGAATTACAAATTATTAACACTGAAGCATGTGTTTATCAATTAGAATATATTAATCTAAATCGTTACAATAAAGAAGAATTGGAACAACTATACGTTGTTATAGCAAATAAGATAGAAGGTAATGATAATAAAGAATTCAATAAAGAAAGAAAAAGATTCCAAAACAAAATATGGCAACAACTAATCCAAATAAATACAAAAGAAAATTTTGAGTCAAAGTTAGATTTTGAAGACAATAATTCATATTTAGTTTTTAAGATATTATTTGAATATTATGAAAAAAGAACTAGATTAGCTACCACTAAACTTACATGGGAAAATATATGGGAATACAAAGAAATTAATTCATTTGAAGTTATTTTTATACCACCATTTCCAAAAGAAATAAAAAATCCGTTAGCTTTTATGATTTCAAGAATGAGAATTGTTGAATACTTAAATGAATATAGTTTAGATGTAACTGACGAAGAGGAATTGAAAAAACAATTTTTGGATTATAATAAAAGAATGGAAAAATATTATAAAAGTGAGTCAGAAGAATTAGATGATTACTATGATGATAATGATTTCGATTATTTTGGAGAACCATATTACGAAACAGATTAAGTCATCAACTTTTTACTATAAAAGTATTTCTATAAAAGGACAAAAATGAATAGAAATAAAAAATCAAGGGATAATCCAAATGCAACATTCATTGAAGTAACAATTGAAAATAAGAAAGTATTTGCATATGTAGATACTGGAGCATCGATATGCTTTGGAAAAAGAAAGATATTAAAAAATTGGGAAAAATTTACTAAACCACAAAAAATAGTTATAGCAGACAAATCAGTACACAAAATATGATATGTATGAAGAATGATACCTATATATATTAATAAAAAGAAGTTTATAACACCAACTATTTACATGCATGATTCAGACATAGATCTAATAATTGGAAATAATTTTTTAAAATTATACCAACCATTTACACAGACTGATAGATCTGTCATTATAAAACATATTGAAACAGGAGAATTAGTAACAACACCAATTGTTACACGAATAGAGTATATACGAATGATAAAACGAAACATAAAATTTCAAGTAGAAATATTATTAATAACGAAGAAATTAGAACATACAGAAAAAGCATTAAAAGAAGTATGCAGTGAAAACCCATTAGATAATATAAATACTAACAATGAGTTAATTTCAATAAAATTAAAAGATCCATTAGTAGAGGTAAACGTACCCAACAGAATACCTTATACTATGAAAGATGTTAAAGAATTCAAAGAAGAATGTCAACAATTACTAGACAAAGGAATAATAAGAGAAAGTTTAAGTCCTCATTCAGCACCAGCATTTTATGTTGAAAATGAAAATGAAATTAAAAGAGGAAAACGACGAATGGTTATAAATTATAAAAAAATGAATGAAGCAACTATAGGAGATTCTTATAAATTACCAAGAAAAGATTATATTTTAGAAAAATTGAAAGGAAATACATATTTTAGTACATTTGATGCTAAATCAGGATATTGACAATTAAGACTTGATGAATCAACTAAACTATTAACAACATTTTCATGTCCTCCACAAAAACATTATGAGTGGAATGTATTACCTTTTGGTTTAAAACAAGCACCATCAATTTATCAACGTTTTATGGATAATAATTTACAAGGATTAGAAAATTTTTGTTTAGCATACATTGACGATATTATTGTTTTTACAAAAGGAGATGAACAAGATCATATAAAAGCAGTATCAATTGTTTTACAAACAATAAAAGAAAAAGGTTTAATTTTATCACAAAAGAAGTCAAAATTACTTCAAAGTGAAGTAGAATATTTAGGATTAAAGATTGCAAAAAATGAAATTATTTCTTTGACGAATAATACACAAGAAAAATTGAAACTCTTTCTAGATAAATTAGAAGATAGAAAACAAATTCAAAGATTTTTAGGATGTTTGAATTATATAGCAGAACAAGGATTTTTGAAAAATTTAGCAAAAGAAATAAAGGTTTTACAAAAGAAAATTTCTGAAAAAATCCGTTGGGAATGGACACCATCCGACACCCAACTTGTACAAAATATTAAAGCTAATGTACAATGTTTACCGGAATTATATAACCCGGAAACAAAAGATTTTCTGATTATTGAAACAGATGCATCCGACGACACATGGGCAGGATGTATGAAGGCGATTCAGAACGGAAAAGAATTACTAGTATTAGACATTGATGGAATTCCAATCCTTCAATCTAATCTATCAAAAATACAATGTATTGATGGAAGTCAAATTCCTCAATCTGATCAAAGACTATTACAAGCAGAATCTGTTTTAAAAACAGAAAAATACGATTCTAAATTATGCAAACATATTTCTGGAACATTTTCAGAAACTGAGCAAAATTATAGTACTCATGAAAAAGAGACACTCGCGTGTCTAAAAACTTTGAAAAAAATGAAAATTTGATCTTTTACAAACAAGATTTGAGTTATGAACAGACTCAAAATATGTAACAGGATTCTGGAGATACAAATTACAAGAAGACTATTGTAGAGGTCGACTAATCCGTTGGCAACTACAACTACACCAATTCCATCTATACATCAAATACATCAAAAGCAACAATAACACTTTTGCAGATACCCTCACAAGATAATGGAAGGATTACTGAAGCAAGCTAGACATCAATTACAACAAAAAAGAGAACAACGTATCTCTTTAGAAAAACAACTAGCCATTATCCGAAAAGAAGAAGAAAAACTAGTCAATACAGTAGAATACTTAGCCCAAACAGATAATCCAGAATCAACCACAGAATCCACACCTTCACCATCAAAACCATCCACTCCAGTAAAATCGAAGCCATCCACTTCAAAAACCCAAACATCAGGTTCATCATCATCCAAAACCGAATTCATAAAAATAGAAGAAGATGTTGAAGAAATAGTACAGAAATCAAGCATTGGAAAGAAGAAATGGTACGTTATTTTCAATGGACCATTCAAAGGCATTTAGTCCGATTGGGCACTTGCAAGTCCACACATTATAGGACAAAGTGTCAGACACAAAAGTTACACATCACAAGAAGAAGCGAAGCAAGCACTCAAGGAAGCATACAAGACGGTCACAACAGAAGAAGTTCAGAGATCAAAGAGATTTATCTCTCTAAATCAAGGATTTCAAGAAAGACTACGAGAAGGATCACTCAAAATGAATCCAACCGATCTAATAAGGAGAATCCCAACTACAAAAGAAAGAGAAGAAATGAAGAAACCAACGGTCGAGAAATTTCAAAGATTTTAGGATAGTGTTATACACTATAATGAAGTCCAAGCTACCAAGTCATTTTATCCAAGCAATATACCAGTAGGACCAAAAGTAATATTCCTACCAGGAGCAGCACCAACAGATGTTCATGAATACTTTGTTCATGGACTAGTAGATACAATTTACACAGACGAAACAAGTATACGGGAATTTCAACAATTTCCAATAGAAGTACAAAGCATCATCAAGACATACAATGCTCATTTCGCCAGAAATAGACCATTGTATTTTAAGTTACACTCAAGCTATCCAATTTTCGACAGCAACAATCACAAGCTTTTAGTACCATCGATTACGTTAGCAGAATTAGGAGTCAGCAATCCTGAACACTACCCAGATAAAAAGGAGCAAGATGAGTCACCACCAGCAATACCATCCACTAAAAATTTGGTAGATACTCTTGCCGGAGTATTTTTTGCATCATCAAAGTTAGGAACAGGAACGAGGCAGAAGTCAGATATCAAAATCAACTATTCCAAAAACAATATGTTGATTTACTCGAATTACTCCAAGGGAACAATCGACGACATACAATTAAAAACTTTAGAAGATTTTGAACAACCATTTGAAAAATTCACCGGGCCACTCTTGGCACTACTTGAAGATTTCAAAATAGCATTATGTCAAAGATTATATTACATATCAAAACATATGTGTGATTACTGTTCAAATGCACAAATGCAGGAATGAAGACAAAGACACAAGAAGATAGAAAAGAAAGACAAAAAATCAAGAATTATTGAAGACGTGTGATGAATGCGCCACTTGTTTGCCCATTATTTCTACTTTTTCAATTTTTTCTTTTGAGTGGTGTGATGTAGTTTGTCTTTTAGTAATAATGTAAAGGATAATAATGTAAGGCCTGTCGGCCACCTACAATAATGCACATTAGTGCGTTAGGTGTAAATTATTAGTATACAATAATGTAATATTATGTAAGCAGTGACGTAGGTTGTAACTATTACACCTACTCTCTCCTTGTATAAATAGAGGTTAAACCTCATGAAATAAAGTGTGTGTTTTGAAGATTAAACCACTGAGTTTATTTGAGATAATGAAATCTCAATTGTCTGTTGAAACGAAAACTCGTTTCTGAATAGCAGATTCCTATCAAAAAGACCAACAATCATACTCCACCAACAATAAAACAATCACCCATTATCATCCACTAACGATTCAATTTCCATTCCATGCAAATGCAATTCAACGATGATAAGCAAAAAGCAACAAGCACTACTTTCCACCATGAACCACTAACAATTGTTTTCATCCAAAATGAATTATTTTCAGGTACAATTCGTCCGTGAATTCCGCGTCCCATTCCTGGCACAAAAACACGACACAAACACAAACCACACCACTCATATTACTCTCTCTCTCTCTCTCTCTAAATCTCATCACCTCCCTCACTAATACCCTAGCCGCCGCCCCCATAATTTGGCCACTACTGCTCCACCGCCGGTCACCACACCATACTGCCACCACCAATCAACTCCCCATCTCATTCTCTTCAAGATCTACTAAACCACGCGCCCAAATACTCCCTATTTCACCTCGTTAAACCACAAAAATCGTCACCATCTTTCTTGTTTTTGAAGTATTTATCATTTTGGTCTTGGATATCGAAGGTAAGACGAGTTTTAACTCGTATTTTGGTGGAAATCGTGACCAAGGGTCACGACTTTATTGTTTTCTTCCGGGTTTATGGTTAAAAACATAAGAACTCGATTGGGTTTTGGTTAAAACGAATTAAATAACAAGTTTGGTATCCGGGTTTTTGATTGTGGAGGTGAGGTCGAGGCTCAATCGAGAGTCCTTGTTTTCGGCTTGTACTCTCCGGTTTTGATTGAGCCATTTTTGAGATTTTTGATATTTGATTTTCGATATTGAGGAGTTGGTTTTCTTTTCTTGTATTTGGATGGATTTGGTGGACGGTATATTGGATTTGGTTGTTTGGTTTAGAGGCCGACGACCCAAAGGGGTCGGTTTGGTTTTGGTTCGACCTATATGACTCGATAATTATTTATAATCAAACACTAATAATAAAACTCGTAATAATATTATTGGTAATATAAACGTTTATATGAGTATATAGACGTGAAAAACGTATATATAACTATATAAATGCGTATATTAAAAATAAAACGATCACGAGTAATATTATAATAACGTGACGATAAATAATATACTATGAAAGTAGTGTAATAAATGTCGGGAGCGTTATTATAATTAAACAACTATAAATAACGATGAAATCTATAACGTTGAATAATTATTTTAAATAAAATACATTTTTAAATAATAAACGAGGAAACTATCGAGTTATACGGGGTAGTGGTCACTTGAGTCCAAGTGGGCTATATTGATCATTTTGTGACTTTTGTGCTTGTCACGGATATGTGACGTTAATACATCCATTTTCTATAATTACGTAACTTATTTAATTGACGGATTAAATAGGATCTATTTAGTTAAATAAAATGAGTATATTAATGGGCATTGTATCCTACGACGCCCATAGGTTGTGGTACGTGTACAGGAATAATGAATTATTAAATATCTCGTGGAGTTTGCCAAATTGACGAATTTGGTAAGCTTGACGATATATATAGGGAATTTATTAAACTTTGATACTTACCATATAGTACTCTACGTGCTATGTGACTTAGGCTTTGGGTATAATCATAGAGTGATATATTAAGTAAATAAATATGGGTGATTACCAAATCGACGGATTTGATAAACTTCGATGATTTATTTAAATAATATATTGGGCTAATATTAGACCTATAGATTGTTTTATTACTCTTTTTCGTTGTAGCTTCTTGTTTTGAGTTGTGTCGACCCTCCACCCGTATGGATACCAAACTCCAAACTAATATGAGAATAATACGAGAAATGGATTTTCGGAAAGTAAAATGGAATACGTTCGGGATTGGGAATATTTGATTTTGAGGAAATGATTCTGAACGAGTTTATATTGTTAGGAGGTGCCGAGTCTGTAGTTGCCGTTATTTGAGTTGCTATATGTCTTACTTCTATCGATTTCTTTCTGCTGATTGCTGGACTTGAGGTGAGTCATAGCCCCACTTTTACTCTTGAACTTTGTTTTCAATACCTGGGGTGAGAAACGTGCAAATTGTTTTACGTGGACTATCATCGCTTTGTTTATTTTAAAATTTGCTATGCTTATAGAACTAGGTAGGTTATAGAGCGAGGCCTAGTCCCGAACTAGGTAAGCTATTGATTTGGTTATAGAGCGAGGCCTAGTCCCGAACTAGGTAAGCTATTTAATTGGTTATGGAGCGAGGCCTAGTCAAGAACTATGTAAGCTATGCCACGAGGCCTAGTCTAGAACTAGGTAAGTTGAACATGTCGTATCCTTACGAATGTTGGGTATGTCGTATCCTTACGCATACAGATTGATTTGATTCGATTTGGTTATTGGACTATAGTGTGCACCTATAGGGTTGGTTCGTTTTGGATTGGTTGATTGAGGCCTAGTCTAGCTAGCAAGCGTTTTGCGTATATGTCCACTTGATTTAGTTATGAATTTAAACCTATGATCTCACCAGCGAAAGCTGACTTTTAGCGAATTTTCTCAGGTAATTAAGTGATGCCCTTGGATGCTTGTGTGGACCTACGTTTATTTCTTTTGGGCCTTACTTTGGATAAATTTGGGATAAATGTAAACTTTAAAACCCGTTTGGTTGTGTTTTTCCTATGTCTACTTTATCTCGTTCTATTATGACTTATGTTGGATACCAATCCCCTGTAACACCCCGAAAGCTTGTTGAGTCTTCCGCTGTACCAAATTTTGGGGGTGTTACACCAAACTTGAATGGTAAATTTATCGTCCTTTTAGATGAACATTTATCTGACATGGTAACAAAATACAGAACCCTAAATTCTCAATTAACCGACAAATTCCTTTAATTTACAGAGAGTAGTTATTTTACATACCAAATATTTTTCACATACTTACTAAGAGACAAATCTCAGCATTCATTTTTCTGTTGAGAAAAAAAAGAGAAGAGTAATAAATATTTAAATTAAAAATTCAATTACATATACGTTTTATAATTTAAATATCTCATGAACCGTTATCGTTAGGTAAAACAAATTATACCATTACGGCGAGTATTTAATTATTTTTCTATAGACGAGCACTTTGATATATTTTCGACAAACTTTTTTTGGTTGTTTTTTTCACGTTTTATTCTCAGTATTAAAATTCACATGACATATCACATATGATTTAACATTAATATTGAAGTTCGAACAGTAAACATCTGTATTAAAATTAACATAAGTATTTGTCTATAAATAAAAAACTCTTCTCATTTTTTGCAATGAAAAACACACATTCATGACTTTATAACCATATATCACACAATGTATTCAAATTATATATTATACCCGTTCATTCGTAAAACTTCTATAATCACATGTGATAACAACACATATGATTTTATGTGTTTAATCAAACTTTGATAAATTAACTAGCCTAATCTAGTAATCTATAATTCAAAATATAATGTATTATATATGGTTGGAAAGCTGTGAATGTCAAGTTTTCAAGAAAAAAATGTGAAACTTTTCAAATATTGTAGAAAAAAGTTATGTTTATATTATTACATGTTTAGATATTCGAATATTCAAATTAGTGTTTAATAACATGTGATTTCTCATGCAAGTTTCAGCAACCGAAAAAAAAGTAGAAAAAAAGACAAAAAAACATGAAAACCAAAGAAAAAAAAGGTTTGTCAAAATTATTAAAGTGCCCGTCTATAGAAAGATAATCAAATATTCGTCGCGATGATGTAATTTTTTTCGCTTAACGATTAGCGGTTTAAGAGATATTAATTTTTGGAAAGAAAAAAAAAGTGAAAGTGGGTTTGTTATCTAATCTAAAAAATGAGTGGATAGGATTGATCATTTGGGCTTTGGTATATAAGTAAATGTTTGATATGTAAATGGACTTAAATCTATATAAGATCCTGTTTCTAAGAGTAAATTACATGGATGGTCCTTGTGGTTTGCCAACAATTGCATCTACCATCTCCTAATGTTTCAAGTTGCATTCATCATATTTAACTTTGCAAAGAATTACATCCGTAGTCCTTTTAGTTAACGGTTGTCTACTTTGTCGTTATCCTCACCCACACGACTCCCATACGAGGCCACGAGGGTATAATCGTCATTTCAATGTTATTTTATTTTTTAGTTGTATAACACATACATACTGATACACATACTAAACACAAATACACACATATGCATTATCTTTTTACAAGCCGTTTGGTTGAGGTATATGGGCTTGGTTTTAATTTGACAAGACGTTAATATGCTATTTGGTTGAAGATTTCACTATAGGATTTAGGAATCATATAAAAAAAGTTCCACTGTTTCAATCTTGGGTCCCAAGGGTGGTATTCTGACATTGTGGAGTCAGGTAAGTTGCTTCTCTCTACCTACCTTTTCATTATATATATATATACTAAAAGTGAGTGAGGTTTTGTAGCAAATCACTGTAGCTACAGTGATTATAACAATAACTTTGTGTGATGCGGTACTGTGGGAATGATACTGTAGCAACATATAAAGATTACATGGTTATCTATTGGTAATTAAAAGGCAGATATATATTTTTTTCTACCAAAGTGCCAAAAGTTGTTATGCTATTGGAGGAGTACAAAAGCATGTACTAAGTCACATGCCATGAGTCACAGTGGCTATTGTTAATTGTTGACACACATACAACATCTCACGTGAGACTAGAATCTTCTTCTACAAAGGTTATATTTGTCCTACTAAGGTCACACACATAAATCAAACAAAAAAAGAGTGTCTTTTGTGCATCATCAGAATCTTTGTTTAACTGTAAGTTACATGTGATTGCATCTATGCATATACATTTGAGAACTTTACAAATGCTTATTCCTTTTATTTTGTTTTTTCTTTTCAGGCGCTTACTGCTTCCTTTGGTTCCATTTTTTCATCCAAGACCTGAACATTACCTCTTGAACATTAGGCATCTTCCAACATCTCTATAATAGGTAACTATTCTAATGTTAGTTAGTTGTTTGCAGGTTATGATAGATATGTTTACTAACAATTCTATTGGATTTAAATATAACAAAAAAATGCTATCCACTTGCTGCTACATGTTTACTTTTTGCTCATGTTAGTTATTGCATTAAGCTTTTATATACAATCCATATTTGTATCAAACACTTTTGTAAATCTGAAAATATGCCTCTAGAACGTAAAATAATAGAATCATCAAATGCATTTAAAAAATATATGTCTTACCTGAAACATTCTCATTGAAGAAAAGCTAGACTTTCACATCAACCAAATGATCAATTAACCCATCCCCTGTTGCCACAATATTCCCATTACCGTTATTCTGAGCTTACAAAAACACAACCAATATCGACAAGCAAGAGTAAGATACAACCTCCGCATTTTATCAACTAATATTTTTACATCTACTATACTAATTACCATGTGTATATCTAACAGGTACACAAATCTGTTTAACCTAAACCCACCCTTACAAGTTATCAGGCAACCGTTTAAAGACAAAGATAAAGAAAAAAATGCGCAATAGGTTTTCACTTGCCGTGCTCATCCGACAAACTCCCAAAACTTACACGGTTAGTTACAATTTTTATACCTATTTACTTTTTCTTTTGCACATAAACATTATTATTAGTGATATAAACAATTACAAAATTTACAGGGAATCCGGTTTACCTCTGAAGCAACAATAACAGGTCTGAACACATCCCATGGATGGTACTACAAATCTTGCTCTTGCAACAGCTGCACCCTGAAAACTGACAGAAACGGAGATATTTATGAGTGCAGAGTTCATGGACCAGTAACAACTCCAGTCAACAGGTAAAAATGTATCTATTATAACTATTTAAAAATAAATCAATTCATCTAAAAAAAGTAACCCATGTATGCAGATACAATTTCAAGGCTTATATAACAGACAACACAGAAATAGTTATGGTAACATTCTTCACACCAAAAGCAAACGATATCGTTGGTATCGACTGTGAGTCACTGGTCAACTTGCTCAACAACCCAGACCCAAAAGATTTTCCAGATAGAATAAATTCAATCTTCGGCCAGAAACACATTTTCCAGTTCCACTACAACACGAGCAACAAACAAGGTCCACCAGATTTCGTTTTTAATGAGATTTTGGACACATCAGAAACAGCAAACACCCTTGAAGCACACACATCAGGTAAGCATGAAATTATAAACCCAAAATAAAGTACATTTTATATCAAAACGGATTTACTATATTTGTAACAGGATCACACATAGAAGAAAAAACGGCTGAACCCATTCAGTTTATGCAAAGTAGCAGCTCACTCACCATATCAGACAAATATCTTTTAGGTAAACAAATAAAATTAAATACTTACGATAAATACTTAGGTAACTATGGTTTTTACATAACCCGAATATGACAAGCCTATCTTTTACATATTAGATGTTCTAACTGCATCAAACCCACCTGATGCACAATCAGAAGAAGAAACAATTGACACACAAAAATCAGTGGTAGCACTTACAGGTATGCACAATTAAATTAGACAAAAAAATTTATTCTTTAAAATATAGAATCATCCATATGCATTTATTACCAATTTCCATTATATGTGACAGGTGATACAACACCACCACCGACCCCTGGAACCCATCAACCATCCTCAAAGACAACTAGAGAACAAATGACCCAGCAAAAAACTGCTAAACGAGAACTTTTCCAGCAAAGGACGGATGATATAAAGAAAAAGAAAAACAACTAAGGTCTACGCTTTTGGTGACACTCAAATGACGCAGCCAAAAACTACAGGTCTACGCTTTTGGTCATACATATGATGTAATGACAGCTAAAGACACTACTAATGTAAATATATGCATAATGTCACAATATGAGTGTGACAACTGTTTGTGCATCTTTTGTAATATGGCTGTGAAAATGCCATTTGCACAAACCAGAACCCAAAACACTTATGTAATGTAATAATATTTTGTACTATGATTGACAAAGTTTGGTGTTAAAGCCATTTTTTAACGACACTTTTGTTACACTCAGTTTAAAAGATACA
Organism: Artemisia argyi; assembly: GCA_030686995.1. Lineage (NCBI taxonomy): Eukaryota > Viridiplantae > Streptophyta > Magnoliopsida > Asterales > Asteraceae > Artemisia > Artemisia argyi. Next base: position 329,901 of record JARVZY010002382.1, on the reverse strand, counting down.
AGTGACACTGGTAAACGTATAACTACTCCTTATATAGAGGAAAAAATGAAGTAGAAACAGTGTGACTAACTAAACTGATACAGTGACTATTTGGGCTACATTTTTTATGCACCTAACTCAAAAAAATTAAAAAAAATAAAAAATATATGATAACCACAAAAAACAATGAAGTTACAGTCCATAACCGTACAACCATCACATGATCTTATTATACTCTAACATTTACTCTAAAAATTGTACCAAAATCTTTGAATCCAAAATACTTTAAAACACAGATGGCACACTGCTGAGAAAGAAAACAACTGCTATATAACAAATCTATCCTAGCCACAAAAAAAGAATATGCGACAGTTAACATGGAATACATAATCATCACATGTTCTTATACCTCTTTAGATTAATCACTTCACAAAATTAGCTTATACCAATAGCTACATGACACTTTTTCATATTCCATTTACATAAACTATTATATACACAAACGATTAGGCTCATTCAAATAAATATCAAACAAATATAGCAATAGATATCAAACTTCAATATATAAAGAAACCATGCTTTTATTAATATTAACAAAGGCATTCAACATAATCCAACTATACTGGAACTTGCTTCAACCCAAAATACATGGCATTGACTGACTACAACTAGCTAACACACCCACATGCATACATACCCTTTCCACCATACAAAAGACTAACACACACACAACACACCCACATGCATACATAACCTTTCTACCATACAAAAGCCTAACAAACAAACAAACTTATTTCGATTTCCTGATTTTCTTAATAAGTTTGCACTTCTCACCAACACGGACATCAGCAACATAGCTCATTTGCATCAAACGACCAATCTCAGCAAAATCATCTTGCTCTGCATCTTTCAGATCTGCCAAACATTTATCCAAAACAGGATCCCTCACAAATTTCTTCAATTCCAGAATAATACCATGTCTTTCCTCAATCCTGGCATGCACCTCTTCAATCATATCATTGTACATCTTCGAATCATCCTTGTACGCCTGCTTCTCTCTACAAAACACTTCATCAAGAATCTTCTCAATTCTTCTATCACCAATTTGACGGGCAATCTTCAAGCATTTTGGAAACTTAGGCGCCATCGAGACTAAAGAACCAGACAGATTTTGCTCCAATAAATTATTGCGACACTAACTATGATTGCAGTAAAAATAAACCCTAACCCCAACTGTATTTATCTTATCACGATTTCCCCCAATTTCCTTTACCCTAAAGAGAAAAACAAAGACTTAAAAGCCCAACCCAAATAACTAACCAAACTCCTAAACAAAACAAAGGCCCAACTAATACAAACAATTTTTTTTTTTTTTTTTTTTTTTTTTTACAAAACTAAACATCTTTGCACAATAATTATCATACTAATAATAAAAACAAATAACCACAATAAAACATTTAATTTTACTTAATCAAAAATAACATAAACCTTTTTTATACAATTTACATTAACAAAACAACGTACATATATAATGTTCAAATATATACACTCTCATTACAATTTCTTTCATCGATTTTTTCGTTCACTAATTATATCCGCACACTACATGTGTACCCAAAAAAACAAACAATAATGTTCTCGCAAAACAAGCCCGCGGCAACGCGCGGGTAACAATGCTCGTTTTATATTATAAATTAAGACAATTAATTTTTAATACTTTCTTTAATTATTAATATATTATTTTTTAATTTAATTATATTAACTTCTCTTACATAATTTTGTTTTCTCTCTTACATCAAATCTAAATCCTAAACCAAATTTAAATCAAATCCAAATCCTAAACCCACCTATATACCAAACGGGCCCTTACATTCTCACTCTCATTCCCTTATACTACCACCACCACCTACAAATTCCGACAACCACCACAAGATAGAACCAATCTTCAGACATGCTGCCTTTCACCCACCATTTTATACATCATCACCATTTCAATGTTTCGCGGCATATATTTACATACATTTCAAACTAGAAATATCAAATCAACCATTTACAAGCACTTAAAAATCGAACCCTAATAACACCCAACGGCTAAACACTTTCTTCATATTCGTTAACCTTATTTTCTTAAAACTTCATATTTCATTTCCTACAAGAGGCATCCAATAGAAAACCCGAAATAATAATAATAATAATAATTAAAAAAAAAAAAAAAAAAAAAAAAAAAAAAAAAAAAAAAAAAAAACCCTCACCTATCACCACATTCAAAGTTTAAAACTCACCATCAGCATCCCTACCACTAACTTCAAGACATACCTTATCAGAAATAAACTTTTTTAGGCTCCAACAATTTCCCTAGTGTTACTATCACACCTACATATGTTACTTAACAATAGTTTAGTATGTATTTCTTGATCATGTTCTTCAAGTTTAAGAAGATGTTTACCCAACCACCACCTCATCACTACCTCCGGTCACCCCCTACCACAATGCTACCACATATATATTTACGTCTATCTCTCGTACAATACATAATTTAAAACTCAAAACAAAATATTACATAAACTTAGATTTGAAAAGAAAAACCTTACATACCCATTAAAATTATGCAAACTTAGGCTGCATGCAATAACGACCGAGACCGACTCGGTGTCAATCGGTCGACTCGGTCGGCCCTAGTGCGGGGTGTTGGTCGCGACCCAGAAACAAGCAAAAAAAACATGGAGTCGGTCTCAAGCTCGACCGAAACACTTTCCAATATATATTGAGTTTTGATCCAAAATTCCTACACCTAAATGCTTAAGAGACGTTTGTGACTAATATATATATATATATATATATATATATATATATATATATATATATATATATATATATATATATATATATATATATATATATATATATATATATATATTAGTCACATATTACCGTTTGGAAAAAGCCGTTGGGCAAAAAAAAAAAAAAAAAAAAAAAAAAATTAGGGAGATGTGCAACAAAACAACTCATCTTAGCCTCAAAGCCGATTTGGTGAAACACATTTGGCAGCATCATAATAATCAAAACTAGTTTAATCGTTTTATCGTAATGTTTTTAATGTTATTTGAATTATATTGTAATGTTTTTATTTTATTTGAATTAATATGTAACGTTTTAATTATTAATGAAATTTTAGTTTGTGTTAAAAATGTTTAAAAAAAAATTGAACTTGGGCGCCTTACTATGGCACTGAATCGCCTGCAGGTCGCTGGAGAGAGAAAACTGACGTGGCAGAGAAAATAAGGGGGATTGACCCTTATTGTTGGTCATTATTGCATGCAGCCTTAGATCCGAAGAAAAAAATCCTTTAGAGTTTAGACCCATATATATATTACTTGTGGAGAGAGACACATACACAAAACGATGGTCGATGTAGTGGTGGTCAAGTGGTTAGTGTTGGCGGAAACAGGTGGTGGTTGTGAAGAAGTTTAGAGAGAACAAAGAAAGCTTAGGGTATTGTGCAGTAGAAAAAGTGTTGAAAATGGGGAAAAAAAAAGAAAAAAAAGAAATGGTATTGATGGTCTGATGAATATGGGGCGTATGGTGTTAGTGTTTTTTAGAAAAAGAAATGTTAAAGATCAAGAAAGATGTTTGGTGTATGTAGTTAGGTTAGTAAATAAAAGTATAAAACAATTAATTGGGTGAGAATAATTTAAATATAAATTAGCAGTAAAAAGGAATTAAAAAGTCAAGAAAAATTAGAGGTTGAAGAAGTAAAAAATTACTATAATGCCCTCATGTGACTTGCACATGAGTTGATTTAACGATCAGTTCTAACGTCCGTTAGACGTAAGGACTATGGGTGTTATTCTTTGCAATGATAAGGATGAAGAGTGTGCAACTTTAAACTCTCAAGGACGGTAGATGCAATTTTCACCAAACCACAAGGACCATTTATGTAATTTACTCTATTTCTTATTAGGTTTGGTGAAGGTCTAAGAACTGATCAACGTTCATCATGGTTGAAAAGCCAAATAACTAAAATGCAGAAACAAAGTCATGTAATCATGGTAATAAAAATTGGTTTCAAGTATAAGCAAATTGGAATAAATATCATGACTTCCCTTTGTGAATATACAGTCTCCAATAGAACAGGCTTATCTGAAAACTTCAGACTTACTGAGAATGCCAAGAAACTACGTGAGTCTAATAAAAAATGACCAATGCGGACAAAATTTTAAGGCGTAGACTAGGCTTTTGTTCTTGAATCGAATCAGCAGTGTGTCAGGGTCAACTTTTAGTGAATAAGTAGAGAAGATGCACACAAGTTCTCATACCCAGATACCTGCACCAATGTTAACAGAAGTCAAATTATTACTGTACATTGAATTAATGAGCAAAAAAGTGCACCACCCCAAAATCTATGACGCCATGAGTAAGCAATCGATTATGAGAATAAATAGACACAAAAGTTGGGATTGTGATTAAACATTGTGCTTGAATATGTCAATATGGTGTCAGGGCTAAAATATCATTTGGCTACCAATCAAGGCTGTGTTGAGAAGAACTAAAATTTAAACAAAAATAATATAAAATCAAATACAACTAATGCACTTAAGAAGTTTATAATAAGCTAAAGGGAAGGAAGGAAGTTCTTACATTCAAATTCTACTCTGAAACTTTCCCCTTTCCATCACTCCCGACAGCATCAGTCACCAAAGTCATTGGTCTCTCATCAATGACTTCATCTATGATACCAAACTCCTTGGCCTCTTCTGGCGTCATAAAGTGGTCTCGGTCCATATTCTTTTCAATCACATTAATAGGCTGTCCCGTATGCTTTGCATATAATGCGTTTAGTGAATCCCAAACACGAACAATCTGCTTAGTGTGAATAGATATATCTTTAGCTTGACCACTGTATCCACCTGAGGGTTGATGGATCATGACAGTGGCGTTAGGAAGAGCTCGTCTCTCCCCTTTTGCACCAGCAGCCAAGAGAAGAGAACCCATTGAAGCAGCCTGACCCAAACATATAGTGCTTATTGGAGAACGGATATACTGCATGGTATCATATATTGCAAGACCTACCAAAAGAAGCATTAAATACATCATTTTAGCACGGAAATCACAATTGCATATATACCTCTAATGAGATCATTTATATACACAAGAACTGTGAAACTAAACTGTACTGTAACGACATGATGTATTAACAACCGGATTTTACTTCTAATTAGATATCAGAGAGATCATCAGAGCCCATACGTCAAGTACAAATGTTTAGAGCATGATTTTAAAGATGGACATAACTAAATTGTTAGGTTAACATATAATTTAAGTTCAAAAAAATGAAAACTATTTCTTAGGAGATATATAGCAAGTATATATGATATAATGCAATGCTCCATTTTCAACAACAAAAATAAACAGGACACATGAAGACTGATGATAGTTGGGATACCCAACTATGATCATCACATAGCATATATCAAATATGACATAAATCCACAAAAGTGGCATAGGCTTTGATGAAACCTTCTGAATTGGATTCCAAAGAATAAGATCCATAAGCACATTTCATATCGATGATGGAACATAACCATAGCTTGACAGACTGCATCCTCTTGGGCCACTGCTAAATACGTGGTGTAAGGTTATCCTTAAATGACACTGAAGAGGACTGGGCGACTGGCCAAACTGTAAATGTTATTCCCACATTCTACACTATAAAAAGCCCCCTGCTTCTTACATTATTAGTGAGCATAGAATAAAATTACAGGAAAATCCATATTACAATATATTTTTTAAGAGTGTAGTCATGTAGCTACAGAACTAGGTATGTTGATACAGATTAGTCAAATTGTCAAAGAATAGTGATTTGGAGGCCTAAAACATGTGCCTAAATTCATGCCTAAGCCTATGTGGCATCATGAACAAACCATCAAGATCATGCCACATATGTTTAGGCATAAATTTAGGCATACAACTTAGGTCTCCAAATCATTTTCCGAAAATATAAGGATGTTAAAATCTGAGTAAAATGTGTCATCGTTTTTCATTTGGAAATCACTAAAAACAAAATCAACAAGCGAACAAATTCTCCACCTATCCAAATGTTTTCTTAAGCTAGATATCTTAAAAATTACATAAAAATGGATTACAGAAATGGTTGATTTAGCAAGAGTAGTTTGAAAAAAAAAAAAAAAACCTAAACTACATTTAAGTTGGCGAAAATGATTATTATTGAATAAAATGGATCTTTTGAAAACAGCCATCAAGGTTGTAACTTGTAAGTACATAAGAACCAATGAATACAAAAACATGATGTGAATCTTTTTTGTATTGTTGAGAACTAGTTTTGCTTATTTAGTTACTCATAAGGGTGGAATAACGATAAAAGTCACTCACCTCATTTGAAGGACAACGGGAATATCAAAAGACTATCTAGATTTATAAAGGCCAAAACCCATATCTGACTTTGGAACTGAATATAAAGTCTAAACAATTTTGTATGTTAAAACATAGAAATAACCCACGGATAAAGGCCAAATGAGTGCATGATTTCGGGATCAGCGGGAATAGTTCAAACATTTCAGGATTAATTACTATATAAATTAGTAAATTAGATTATATAGTACGGACTACGGAGTATTAAGAGAAACAATTAGCAGTTAAGACGTAATTAAAATATTAAACCCTTTAAAAAGCTGAAAATAGATTAAACAAAATGTTTAAGGCTGTGAATATAGATCTTTCTGATAGTTGCAAATACCACCAAATTGCAATCTGAAAAACGCCTCAATTGGTATAACAAACTCAACAGATATATGATCAAAGAGTTGAAAGACGTTAGCTTTACTTTGTGAAGTTACCCTATATTCTACTGTGTAAGCCACATGCCCAAATTATCATCTAGCTTTTGTAGATACTAACTTGTTTAGGCTTCCAACCAAAAGTCGAGCACAATTGAATACACTTCTACCCAAAAACTAGTGATTCTCGATATTTCCAAAATCAAAGTAATGTCACTCGAAAAATCCTAATTAGATATCACTGGTGATTTGCAGCCGCCTAGACCTTCAAACCACCAAATTTGTGGAGGGGGATTAGTATGTAAGGAGTAAAGTAAGGGGAAATTAGGAGTGGGTTATACAGTATTTGCCAAAAGTAAACACCATTCTAGTATGCCACCCAAAAACTACACTCCAGCTGTAAGTACCAAAACATCTACCCATAAAAAGCAAAGCCAAAAATGAACCTTTTTCTATGTGTAAGTTCAAATGTCATGAACAACTACCTCTGTGAATTATTAATCGATACAAATATCGTGTGCATCTCTTTTTTGAAATAGAAGGAAAAGCCAATATGAATCATGAACTGATACACATATTATGGGGTGCTTAAATTGGTGGTATCTAACTATTGCAACATGAAGTCGTAAATATTAGTAGTATTTAAATGTGGATAAACACTATCTACTTTCAGTTATGTGATTAATATGGGGTTACACTACTCCATTTCCTGACATAATTAAAAAAACTTGAACTCTCATTTCACAAATCGTAAATGGATGAGGTTCTTCCCTGTTTAGGAGGGCGAGTTTTTGACTTAAATGTACGCAACCTAACTTTCCTGTGGCCATTTCCGACCCTTCCCTAGCCATTCCCCAAATGTGTACCTAGCAAGGTTTGAACTCTTCACCTCTTGTGAGGAAGTCAAGTGCCTTACCACTAGGCCATTTGGTGATGGTTTCTAATTTCAAAAATAATTTGTTCTTGTTCCTACTACAAAAAATGACCTATTTTCTTTTTGGGTAACCATGGTTTCTGACCTTTTAGCCAACTAATCCACAGGGTTTGAAGGCGTGGCCACTTCAGGGTTGTAATTGAACAATTGAACCTAAGACCTCACACATTTTAGAGATGATAGTCACAAGCCTTTTGCCACTTAGCCACCCCTGAGTGGTTAAATGACCGATTTTGTTCACATATTAATGGTGCGTTTATGAATCATGATTGCTTAATAAAACTGATTTAATACCTCGTGTGTTTTGATACGACAAATAAACAGTTTTGAGTGTTTTGGGTAGAAGCAAACTGCTCATAATTATTTGCTTAATTGAGTGTGAAATAACTTAATAGAACAAATTCTTTGAGAGTTGCTCATTCAAACTCCTTGTCCTATTCTGATTACTTTATCTCTAAAATCCTTAACTAAGCAAAACTTCCAAATACTAAACACTGTCTATCCAAATCCTTTCATTTCGTACAACACAAGCACACCCAAACCCTATCTAACTAAAACCGGATATGCGCTTATTCCATTCAGCAGATTTTAATAGATATAAACCGCTTATAACTCTTTGCTTATGTCAGTTCAAGAGCTGCTTCTCTAACTACTTTTTGTGTATCTAAGTACTTTACACTCGCCAAAGGACCATATATACGCAGCGTATGCAAATCCAAACACCATCCCTTACATTTTGTTAAACAATAAACACTTCTAATACTAAGATGGTTTTTGTCTAAGCTTATTTGATTGGCTTATAAGCTTATTCAAACTTCAATAAGCTTAAAAGCTTATTCACTTGAGCTTCTGAACTTTATAAGCACATAAGCTCAAGTGGATAAGCTCACAAGCCCACAAAAGTGAGCTTATAAGTTAAATAAATTTTCAATAAGCCCATCAAATAAGCTTAAAAAACCCCCTAAAACTCCTTGCGTGGTTACATATCGTTCATCCGATAAGCACATTCTGAGTGTTTTCATAGATATCAACTGCTTACGATTACGCCAGCGTTTAACTAATGCTCCTCTTTAATGCTTAGTGGGTGTTCGGATTAGCATATTTTCCAGGCTTAAGAGCTAATTCAAAGTTGGAAAAGCTCAAAAGGTCACTTCTTTCACTTTTGTCCCAAATTGGAAAAATTTAAGCTTGTAAGGCAGAAAAAAGTGGGCTTACGAGCTTTTCCAATTTGGGATAAGCCCGGAAAATCAGCTAATCCAAACAACCCCTTAATAAACCAATCGTCAAACAAGCAAATATTTTCCCTCTTAACATTAACTATCTAAACTGCAAACATTATCATCACATTCATATTCGACAATTTATAATAAAGGGGGTATTTGTTTAAGCTTACTTGTGGGCTTACACGAGCTTATGGTATTTCGGCTTATTTACAAAAGCCTCAATTTTCCGGCTTATTTTAAAACTTATGAGCTAATATAAACTAATCACGGTATAACAAACTTATAAATTTCAAAATAAGCCAGAAAATCATATAAGCTCATAAGGCCAAAAATAAGCTTAAACAAACACCTTATTTTATATATATATATATATATATATATATATATATATATATATATATATATATATATATATATATATATATATATATAAAGAAAAGAAAAATAAACCTGCAGTAACAGCACCACCAGGAGAATTAATATACATATTAATGGGCTTAGTGGGATTCTCAGACTCGAGAAACAAAAGCTGAGCAACAACAACATGTGCAGTGTCATCACCAATTGGCCCATTTATACAAATGATTCTTTCTTTCAACAGTCGAGAGAAGATATCGTAGGCTCTTTCGCCACGCGATGAGTGTTCGATGACCATTGGTATTAGACTGTACGGACTGCGTTGGATTGACATCGGTGGTGGGATTATGGTGCGGAGTTTGGTGAGGCTGCCACGGAGGAGGGTTGCCATTTTTGTTTTGGTTGGGATCCGGGAAATGGGTATGAGAGAAAGAAGATTGTTTAGAAATTTGGGGCGTATGGATTGTTTTGTTAAGGTATGTTTGGCGAAATGGTTGCCGCAGCTTTTATCATATAAAAGCTAAAAGCTTAACTTATAAAAAAGCTGGTTGGCGAAATAATTGAAGTTTGGTTAATGTAAGATCATATAAAAATACATAAAACTAAATTGAAATAAATTTTCAGCTTTTGTGTGATATTCTACTATGATGACTTGAGTTTTTAAAATAAGCTAGCTTATCAAATAAGTTTTGTTTTTCACACAAGCTTATAAAATCTTTTAGGATATATTACTCCATCTTTTAGGATATATGACTCCATAAGTTTGAGAGCCAATTGAAACGGGCTTAAAAGGGTTTATAAATATAATGGATTGACACGCATAAGTTTAAAATAGATGTGAATTCAATTTGATATATTTTTAGTTAATTTTACAATTATAAGCTTTAGCTTCAAGTAATTATCAAAACAACTTTATGAAAAAATAAGAGTAAATTACATAGATCATTTGTGGTTTGTTCAAAATTGCATATGGAGTCCTTAGACATGTTTTTGTTGCATTCACAGTCTCTATCTTTGCAAAGAATTACATTTGCAGTCTTTTGATTTAACTTTCTTTAATTTCTTTTGTTAACCCCTCAAATGTCATGCATACGAGGGTACAATAGTCATTTTTTTAAAATGATAAAGTTATCTCATATCTTTCTCTTTCTTTCGTTATCACCTAACTAACACATCATTATTTATTTATTTCCTAGAAAAGATCGAGATTGCAACCCCTCAATTTATTCCTCCACTTCAATTTATGACCCAGTTATGATTGCACTCCAGCGACGTTGTCACAACAACTGTTCTACTAACTTGAATCAATCAACAATCCAACCATCACAATTACCAACGCCTACATGTATCTAACCATCACCACCAGTGCGATGACACACTTGTTTTGTAACCAACTACCACAACCTTAGATCAAACCATCACTATTAACTTCCATCTCTATGGTTAATCAGATTTGGATAAAATTAGGTTGCTTGTTGTTGTGATAAAGGGGTGTTATTCGGGTTAATCCGGTCGGGTTCGGATCAAGGCTAAAAAAAACATACTCGAACCCGACCTTGTTTAAAACTCGGGTCACTCCGGTCTGGTCAATTCGGGTTTTGGTCAATTCGGGTTGGGTCATGTCGGGTTCGGGTCTAAGTCATTTAAAAAGTATACAATTTTGGTGTTTATATTATACCTGAACCCGAGCTTGTTTAGAACTCGGGTCAATTCGGGTTGACCGAATATAATTTTAGACCCGGCTAACCCCGACCCGAAAAGCTATATTCGGGTTTGGGTCAGGTTGGATCGACTTTTATGACACCCCTAATGATAAATATATCTCCATTTTTTTAAATTTATGTAAAAACTTGGCCTTACCTTTTAAGAAATACACATCGTGTATTTCTAAAACCAACATGGAGCAAATTTGGTAATTTGATTTTTTTATAAAATTAGTTTGTTTCAAAATTTGGTAAAGAAAATAAAGTTGAGAGTCGGTGGGGATCAAATGGCTAATTTGTGTTTAGTTGTGAGTGAAGAGGTAATTTGTGTTGAAATGATGTGTCATGCATCAAGTGTGCCCAAGTTGCTAAAAATTTAATGTGGCTTGCATCCAGCGGGCCCAAGTGACTAAAATTTCAATGTCACCGCAACTTCCTATTACCAACGGACATTTAGTCTTTTTCTTATCGTGTCATTGTTCTATCCTACGAACCAAACATGATTAATAACGATAATGAATAATTACATTGCATCATCTATTTTATTACTTCGTTTGTTCAATTCATTTGACATTTTATTTCGTACTACCAAAAAACCTACTTTTGATGAAAGAGAGGTTGATAAGGTTTTACTGTAACTGTTTTTCAACAGGTCGATTGTTTGATTATCGACAATTCCGGGCTTGGGCCTGTCGTTTTCATGGTGACACTTTTTAGTTTTGGCCCAAACAAAAACATTCGACAACTTAGCTAGTTAGTGTTTATGCAATTTACCTAACTACCTATTTTTTATGCCCGGTAAATGAATAAAAAGTAATCATAGAGTTAATTAACTTAGGTATATAGTTGCAACAAGAAATACTTTCAAGACTATATACTTTGACTTTAATCAAATAATTACATTCTGGTTCTCACGTAAAACGACGCATTGAGTAAACCAACTAACACGCAGGTGAGAAACTCGGTTTTGCACCATAACTTTTATCTTTGTCTTCATTTTACTTTATGAACATTTACCATGATACACAAATCTCATTTGACAATAATGACAAGTAAAAGTGGTGAGCTTCTAGATGTTTAAAGTGTCACGAGAGTAGTGGCCGGGCTTTTAGATGTTTAACGAGTGTGGTGAGAGTTTTCACTACTAGTTAATGTGTGGTATACTTCAGCTTTAAGGTGTGAATAACGAGAGTTTTCACAACTGTTAAATGTGTTATACTCTTGAATTTTGACGAGTGTTGCTCTAGTTAGTAAAGTAGCGCGCTGACATGACCACTATTGTTATATATATATATATTGGTCGGATCCATGTCACAAGCACAAGTTTAATGTTTGGTAATTGTTGAAATTTATTTGTAGATCAACTTGTTTAGTGAATGTAAATCAATTCTTCATTGATTTCCATCAATGTGTTGTGATGGAACATTTTCTAAAAAAGAAATACTATCATATTGAGGCCAGGCCCATCTTAACTACTTATAATGGAAAAACAGTCAAATGTGAAAAGTGAAAACTGAATTTTCGATCAATACTCATAATGCCCTTGTAAAATTGAATTGGTCAATGCCCTTATTGCTTGCGTTTGAAAATACCCCTTGACATACAGAATTTTCGAATTAAGAAAACTAATATTGCTTCTTATCATCATCCTGTAAACGAATTAAGGAAACTAATCTTAACTACATATCTATTCTACATATAAATATCAAACCTTGAAAAGTGAAATGTTGAAAGTCAATGGTGAGAGAAATACATAGTGTAATTAATACTCTTATTAAAACAGCTCATTACATAAAAGTACAATAATTTATTCACATTATACAACCAATTAAAAGCATATCTACCAAATTAAAACACCCTTACTAAAAAGTACAATAAAATTTTCACAATGTATTAAACAAACTACGACATAATCTAAAATATTTCAAAAGAAAACTATTAATCCACATCGAAAACCGGGTTGACCCGGGATGCTTCAAACCTGGCGAGTTGACCCGGCTTAATTTGAGCCGTTTTTGACCCAATCTGTCGGCTTGATTCGGTTTAAATCGACCCATTTTTCGACCAGAACGGTTCAACCCGTTGAACCACCCGGGTCGAACCGGATATCAAAACATTATGTTTAATCCCCAAATCTTCAAACTTTTATTATTTTTAGTTTATAACCCATAAACCTTTTTTTATCACTAAACGATCTATCGCTATAAAATTCCGTTGCTATGCACGGGTACTCGTCTAGTAATGATAGAATGGTAAAGAGAACATTCATGCATGCTAGTTCTATCCAAACTTGGTAAAATCAAGCTTGATCAAGCAAGTATGGATCTCGACTTCTCGTGAGGCTCAACTACGATGAAGAACCTGAGTACAACATATTTAACAAACGAGCTTGTCATCTTAATATGATCAAATCCCTTAAGAGTTTTGTTAAACTTTTATATCTTTTATGAATTCAAAGTGTTTTCATACCCCATTCTTCAAACCATAAGTTTTTCCACAATGTAAAAAAGATCGACAAATGTTTTTAAAAAAGGAAGGAAATCAATATTCATTTAATTAATAGTTATCTTGTTGTATCATTCCATCTGTTTATAAACTGGCATCCCAATGGCAAAACCCTAAAAAAATAAAACCAAAATAATCATCGATTAGTGATAACATGTCGAACCACATTCCATTTGATATCCAAGTAGAAATAATGAAAAAGCTTCCTATCAAACCATTGATTCGATTCACATCGGTTTCAAAACTATGGAAGTCTTTTATCTATAGCTCCAAGTTTATTGCTCATTACAAACATCAACATCATCTACTTGCAATTTACAATGATCTGGAGGATAATGAGGTTAAATATGTTTCGATTCTTGATGATGATACTTTCCCTAAACATAAGTTTTTCCATACTGTTCCCATGTTCATTGATCCACAATACAAACCACGTATTGTCGGTTGCTCCAAAGGCTTGTTATGCTTGTACAGGTCTGATACTAATACTGCCGTTCTTTGGAATCCTGCAATAAGAAAATCTGTTGCTATCAATATGCCTAATGTGCCAAAGAATTTGCCCCGATATCAAACTGTTATTGCTTTTGGGGTTTGTCCTAACACTTGTGACCCTATGCTTGTCCAGATTACATTTAATTATGGTTTATTGGAAACCATAAACTGGCAAGTTAAGCTTTTTACATTGAGCACAAGGGCTTGGAGATCTATCGACATGCCTGATATGTCAGTTGTGTTGCTTCATTCTCACTTAAATATAAATGGGTTTATTTACTGGAAAGCTTATCATTTTGATAAGGATTCTAACCATAAAAATTGTAGTGTGATTATGTCATATGATATGACAAGTGAGGAATTTACCGAAATAAACCTTCCTCATAGTTTAGCATTCTGCTCTAATAATAGTTGTTTTATGTCTATATCTAAGCTAAGGGAGTCTCTTGTCATGCTTGAATACATTTATAATGCCACTTATTATGATGTATGGGCAATGGAGAATGGTACTCCAAGACAGTTTAAAAAGATTTTAAATTTTATTATTCAAATACCAGATGCAACAATACTAACCAGAGTTGGATTTAGAAAGAACGGCGAAGTTATATACTTAATGATAAAATCTTATAAATTTATCGGTGCACTTTTTGTTTGTGAACCCCACTCTGAACACAAACGTGATATCGAGGTTTATGGAAAAAACATATCATTCGTGAGCTCCTCCTACATGGAAACACTACTATTGCTTGATCAATGAAATAAATACAAGACTTTTGGAGCACACAAGCAAGGTATGTACACTTAAGCAAGACTTTTGGAGTATATGTATTATATCAATGCTTGGGTTAGGCTCGTGTCGACGTTTCTATCATTAATTTTTATGAACGCTATACATACATATCTTTTTGGAAGTCAAGCAGATTATGTCATATATATTTTTAATTATTTTTGTTATCCAGGATGACAGCGATTAAATTTTCCTCATACTTTGTTTGGTTATATTTTTTGGATATTAGGATTTGTATCATAAGGATATTGCACAAATGCCTTTATTCTATATGTCTATTTCAAGGTTGTTACCATTGTCGAAATCGGTTTTAGAAGCTGACCTCGATTTTCATTAGATGTTTCGTCTTAGAAAGGTGCAGTGATACAGGTCATGTTGATTTGGGTTGGGGGTATCAGCTCTCTATTGCCAATGATTTAAAAAGCTAGAAACTATTGTGGATTCTACTTCAGCCAAAGATAATTTATTTAAAACTAAGTTTCTATCCATTTACGTTTTTAGTTTTGCTCCGTTGTTTGCGTGATCCTTATCTTTATTTTCTTTAAACCTTTAGAAGGGTTGAATGTTATCCACTAAAGTTTTTCAGTCCCCCGTGAATGCCTTAAGATGAAGTTGTCATATACCACTATACCAGTATATGCAGTAAAAATATGGAGTAATCGTTAAAAAGGTTAAAACGTTTTTTACTAAATGAAACAGAACCTACAAAAATAGGCAAAAAACCAAACACCCATCCTGTAATTCAAGCACAAAAAGCCCAATTCATACATGGTCATGGTGATTTGGGTTTTCTGACTCTGTTGCCCAAAAATTTATATTAGAAAGCATATGCATATGCAATATATAATTGTGGCACGAAATAGACACATCTCAGTCGGGCTATATATTTAAAGTCTAGTTACCATGATACACTAATCTTATACAACAGTAACATCCGTGAGCTTTTGGATGTCAAATGAGTGTCATGACAGTCGTTACTATAGTACATGATACGATGCTCCTGTATGTATAGGAAGGTCTCAAGCAAAGGTATTGTACTGGGTATGGTAACGGTTAAAATTTAGTTGTAGATTAATTAATTTAGTAACAGTGGAATTCAAAGTCACTGATTTCCATCATTGTTATGTGATGGACCATTTTCTAGAAAGTAAAAGCCTCAAATCAGATTATTCAAAATGATCTAGATCATATCGAGGGCCACGTGAAATTTTTTCGTGGTGTAAATTTAGTCAAAATACCGATTTTTCTGAAATGCAATTTGTTTCAAAATTTGTGTTACAAGTCTTCTTTAGTTTTAATTAAATACAAATTTCACATTTTTGTTTTGGGATGGAAGCTGTATACTTCATGGGCTTATACAAATTAAAGCTAGCTCAACCTCATTTTAGAATCAGTATAGTGTTTTAGCTCGGTACCCGACAGGCAACTTAAAATTATTGCTATCATGATAATTTTAAGTTGCCTGCCAGGTACCGAGCTAAAACACTATACTGATTCTAAAATGAGGTTGAGCTAGCTTTTGTATAAGCCCATGAAGTATACAGCTTCCATCCCAAAACAAAAATGTGAAATCAAACATCAATAGTTTAGTATATAATGCATGTAGAAAAGTCGTGGAAACCTCTATGCTGATTGCTGAATATTAGACATTGGGGATTATTTTTATAAACTATATAAAGCTTGATACAGCTTAAAGCCTGTTAACTGAAATACATGTGGGAATAATTTATGACAACATGGGAGTGTATCTTATATTTATGATTTTTGCAAGGTTGACCAAATACAAATCAACCGGAAATCAAGGATAATATCAACTCTCTTAAGTGTTCAGACAAGAAATTATCAAGTGAACTCCTAAATTGAATAAAAAACTAAAGAACAAGTAGATTTTCAATACTAGTTAGTACTCTATACTCGTATACAAAAGTGAGTACTCTATTTATTGAAATTTTTGTACTTGTATATGTGAAGTAGTTTACACTTAAAAAGTTTGGTATTGTTTAACTGTATGATTATCAAAGCTACCTTATACTAAAAAGTGTCGAAGCTTTTCAAATTAAAGTTTGATGTGGACTTGTATATATAATTTCTGTATGAACATGTTATAAGGTGATGTGAACACATATAACCATTCAATATTAGGCTCTCGAGTCTTGGTGAATCCAAATGTCCTGTATGCAAATGTACTGTGCTCACTGAACGGGACGCAAGAACCGAACGCTTTTTAGCTTTACCTATCATGGTTCGAACCAACCACTGTCTAGAGATGTCGCGGAACTCTAATTAAACATCAGACTGAAAGAGGAAACGAAACAAAACTATTTCAGCACTGTTTTGACTGGCATACACAATTAAGAAGCAGAGATATGACATGCATTATATATGTAAACTCAAACTTATAAGTTAATAATCTGTTGTGTTGGTCATATTATGCCACAGCAGTTTTAGTACAATAATACAAAACATCTTGTATGTACGATCCCCTTTAACCCTACGAAAACCCCCCAAAACAATTCCCAAAAAAGGACAAAAGAATTTTGAAGAACACAAAGTAAGGATTACAAAACTACAATTTAGTCGACCGGCCAACAATATTCCGATGGTTTCTTTTAAGAAGCCCTTCCATAACAACCTTTTTCTTGTACTCAACGGACTCCAATTCCATGTCGTCACCAGATTCCAGTCGTTGTTTTTCTGCTATGGCTATAGCAGAATGTCCCTCGGGGCCTCCCAAGCGCGGTGCAACAAAAAACCATGCAGAAGTACAAAGAATTGCACACAACTTACCCCATAGCACCATAATGAGTAGTGTCACAAGTATTATTGACATGCCAACTATAGAGTCAAACTCCCCGTTGGACGGTGTCTTTTTGTGCATAAACCCTCCCTCAACCCCGCGGACTGCTGTTGGACTTAATGGTCGTTTCTTCACCTTAGGTCGCGGTTTCAAAGTAGAAGAAGCATTAGGTTGAGTGATGGTCACATTTTTCTTCTTTGGCGAGTCAAGGCCTGCACTGGCGGCTTTTGTATCTTTTTTGCGGCTGGGGCACGATCCCTTGATGGAATCTATAAATTTTTTTGAATTCGTGTTTGGTTCATCGGATTTCAGTCCATTATCAGGGGCAGTGTTGGAGCCAGCAATAGGCGTCGGCTGTAACATGAATTATACTTAAGTTATGCCGTACTAGAAAATAAAATCTTAAGAGTCTTTACTATAAGACCACTATTTATATGTATATAAACACTTTATCTAGTTTGTATGTGTATAAAGTATAAACTGAGGCTCCTTATGTAACCAACTTAAAACTGTATAATAGAAACGGTGATTTCAAAAATGTATAAAACAATAACTTTTGTTAAACAATCACAAAGAAATCCTAAAATAAAAATAAAAGTTGTCTGAGTTTATATACATAATTAAAATCTTTAAAAAAATTACCTGGCTCCGCCCCGGCGGGTTATGTTTTTCCTTAACCATGATCACACTTTTTTTAGTCAACGCCGAGTCTTCTTCCACGACTTGAATTTCCCATGTTGAGCTCGACTTAACAGGAGCATCATCCAATCCAGACTTTCGAGGACCCTTGCCAAGCTCAACAGGAACTGTCACGTCGGATTTCTTGAAACTAAATTTCAGCTTAGAGAACCATCTACGTCGACGAGGGCTCTCTGGGTTGACTTCATCTAGAGGTTCTATATACTTGCCCGAACTACCAAAGCAACCGAAAAAACAGTTGCCCCGTCGTCGGGTGGTTGACTCTTTAGTCATTGAGATAGATGAAGCAGATCGAATAATATTGGTTGTGACATGAAGAACATTCGTTAGTCTGATATGGCAGGCGTCAAGGTTGGTTGTAATTTATGGATCATGATTGCTTCTAACTTCCGAATCCCTTTTATATTGTCATATGGACATATGGTTGTATTAAATAAATAATATATAGAGTAAATAAATTATTCTTATTTGTTTTGGTCTAGTGTATTACTCCGTGTAGTAGTATATTATATTTATACTATACGCACGATACAATGGATGCAATAGCTACAAGATATAACAAATCTATATGCCTATTTTTCTAACATGACAAATCTCAGCTACTCATTTTCTTGGTGAGAAAAAATAAGATGTTAATTAATATTTAAATTAAAAATTCAATTACACGCATTTTTATAATTTAAATATTTCATGAGATCATTAGACAAAATAAATTATACTGTTATAACTAGCATTTAATTATCTTTTTATAAATAGATG
Organism: Artemisia argyi; assembly: GCA_030686995.1. Classification (NCBI taxonomy): domain Eukaryota; kingdom Viridiplantae; phylum Streptophyta; class Magnoliopsida; order Asterales; family Asteraceae; genus Artemisia; species Artemisia argyi. The sequence continues at coordinate 310,872 of JARVZY010002382.1, read as the reverse complement.
TTTTGATATACTTTTGACAAACTTTTTCATTTTTTTTCACGTTTTGTTAGCTCTATTAAAATTTGATCAGAATCGAGATTAAATCAGCTCATCGGGGCTTGGTTTTCTGTTATTAATTCTTTTATACGAAAATACGTCATAACCCTCTCTAATAGTGATATATTTTAATAGAATTGCTTATAAGAAACGCACACAAAACTTATAAACACCAATTTAATGCTAAAATTTGAAAAATAAAATTGCTAATTATTTACACTATTAATACTTTAAAGGTTTTATTTTTGAAAAACATATATCTAATACATTATAAAGTATTTGAGACATGCTAAAAAAGAAATATTTAAATTAAAAAATATTTGCTCGCTACAAAAATAATCACATGATACCCGCCGCTATCGCTATCGCATTACACGGTACCTTTCTACACATCTCTAAAGGAAACATGTACTTGTATTTGTATACACAATCTAGCTATCCAATTATCTATCACAAAAATATATGATCCGGTAAAGCATAACAAACAAATCACAATCAAATAGTAGCCCAAAAGTCCAAGCAAAAGGGTGATAACTTTTCATTCTAATAATTTTTAACTAACCATATTCTCGCATATAGTTAATAGTTTATTAATTATTGGAACCTAATGCCACCACATATAATATATTGAGCAAGTAAAGTCATGTTTTTACATCAAACTTTTTGAAAATATCTTTATTATTAAAAATTTTGGTTTTGAAAAGTGGGACCTTGTTTCTTCTATTTCTCCGCGATGCTTTGCTTACTTTCTTTTTGTATTTGTCGCTTTTATTGTGCGTGTTGAAAAGTGATGGCCGTGTATTACACTCTACCACTATAAATAATCCCAACTTTTTATTTGCCGCTTTGTTTGGTTTATTCCTTAAATATAATGATAACTACGTAGTAGATAATGATTTTTAACACTCGAGAGATAACTCGAGCATGCATTCAAATCGTTTCATACATTACGGAACAATATGTGGTTCTTAAAAAGTAAATGAATATTTTGCGACATAAACATTAATAGTTTCTGTTTGCAGTTTCATTCAATTCATCGTACATGACAACTTTTTTAAATTGAAAGCTTTAGGCGGTTTATGTTTGTTTAACAATGCTTAAACCTCGAAAATTAGTCAATTAAGATGCCAGAAGATATGATTATAAACAAAAATACACTTTGTTTGTTGAAGTCTTATTAGCAACTTTTTAAAAAATGGTTGAGCAAATATATACATTAAAATTTGAATTGCTTGGAAATTTCTAACTAGAATAATATTTAGGTTTTTCTATCTTGTGCCTTAGGGCACAAGATAAGAAGTACAAAAGATACATAAAAAGTACGAGGGACCCATAAAAATGTACTTAAGGATCTATAAAATATGTATTTTTTGTGTGTCCTTTGGTACTTTTTATGTACTTTTTGTATTTCTTATCTTGTGCCCTAGGGCACAAGATATAAAAACCCATAATATTTTTATAAGAAGAATCTTAATAAATAGAAGTATTAATGCTCACTTTGACAAAGACATCTAACTAATATGCTTTATATTATTAATTATTTATTTTATTTTTTTTTTTACAAGAACTAATCTGGTAGTAAAATAGGTGGGTCGGGTTGGATTTGGGTCACAGATCTAGATGGATTTGAATCTATACAAGCCCGGGTATAGATGGGTCTATCAGAAACATGAGTCTAAATAGGTCCGGGTCTAGATAGGTTTTGATCCAGTTGACAAGATTTTTTTGTTAGTGAAAGACGAAAAAAGTAAAATAAAGAAAAAAGATTGACTCGCTAGACTCTCCTAAACCAATTGGTTAATTATTATATAATTGAATTTTTTATCAAACACCCAATTAAACTCATCTATAATATATAGAGACTCTGCATACACTCCTTTTCCAAAAAAGATCAAGACCCCAAGCACGATATTTACCTAACTGCACACATATTTAACTAATAGGTCTTAAATTGCAACCTCTAAACTAATCGTTATAGAAACCAGTTTTGATATTCGAAAATCCACATTTGATTACTATCAACGTTGGTCAATATTAACCATGCATAAAGAATTAACCAATTGGATCCTATTTCGTATCGATCTGGCCAATTAAAGTGTCGTGACTTATTCTGCAAGGACTATAAAAAAAATAATCAATACATGATACATTAATACATAAAGATGAGATCAATATATATCTCATATTTGCTATAAAATCAATGAAACCCATTTTTTTTTCTTTTTTTTTTTAAATAAAATATCTTGCAAACGGTAAATCGTCAAGCTACAAAAAAAATACTATCGCGACGAGAATTAAATCATCTTTCTATAGATATGCATTGTTATATACTTTCGATGAACCTTTTTTTTCGACGAACTTTTTAAAAAAAAAAAATCCACCCAGAAAAATCATATATGATTTGTAAAAATCATATATGATTCGTTAAAATCAAATCATATATGATTCTTACGAATTATATATGATTATGATTTGATATATGATTTTTACAAATCATATATGATTTTTCTGGAGGGAAAATTTGAAAGAAAAAAAAAGTTATCAAAAAAAAAGTTTGTCGAAAACGTTATTTATATTTTACGATCTTTGCTCAGTTTTGTTAATGACAAAGTATGAACTTTAGCTAAGAGTAAATCATCACCTTAAGTGTTTAAGTCTTGTTTAAACTAAGGTTTACATTTCCTTTTAAACAAAATATTGTTTTTATTTCTTAAATTAGAAAGTGTCTTGTCACATCACATTTATTTCTTAAAATAGTAACGTCACATCACATTTATGGCAAGCTTTGTCAATATACATTTATGGTAAGAAAGAGTGTTTGACTAACCATATGTTTGCTTGCAAGTCTTATGTTTGACTAGGTATAATGAGATGTAACCTTGTTTGGTTTGGAAGATTTATTGCAAAACCAACTGTAGCCCTGACAGAACCCTGGGGGTACATGGGCGGAACCCATCTGAGGGTTCCGCCGTATCCGCCAGACCTGCAGCATGGTTTGCTATAAATACCAAACCATTTGTTAGTTTTGAGTGATGACTTTAGGACATATTTTCACATACTCTCTCAACTAACTCAGTAACATTTTGACTTGTGTGATTCTCTTATGTAGCAAGGGACTTCACAAGATCATTCAAGAAGTTACAAGCTTCAACTCTAAAGTTGCAAGTCTTGTTAGCTTTGTCATGTATAAGCTTTGGTAGTTTATACTTCATTTGTATCATGTATGTAGAAGTGATTGGTTAGTATTTTAGGCCTCAAGATACATAGTGTGTCGGGAGTTGTTGTACCCTTGTAAAAGAACTAACGGGAGTGGTTGTACCCTTGGTAAAGAACTCGACATCTAGCTTAGTTTCGGTAAAAGTGTAAGCGACGATGAGAGTGGTTGTACCCGTGTAAAAGAACTCGACATCTAGCTTAGTGTCGGTAAAAGTGTAAGCGACGTTGTAAAGGTTTTCTCCGCCGGTGAAAGGAGCTTGTTGATTAGTGCTTATAACTCTCGAGTTGGAAACTCGGAGCGTGGATGTAGGGCAAGGAAAAAGAGTCCTTGTAGCCGAACCACGATAAACAATCGTGTTGTGGTTTGATCGTTTCTTTCTTTATCTTTGCTTATTACATGTTGTCTTTTAGTTAGAATCGCTAGTCACATATAAAGCTTTTCAAAGAATTAAACAAGTAAAGTTGTGTTTATATCTTCAAACAAATGTAAAGCTTTTCAAAGAACTAAACAAGCAAAGTTAGGATCATCACAAGCAAAACTTTGCAAAGTATGAAACAAGTAAAGTTAGAATTGTTATTTACATGAGAAGCTTTTCAAAGAATCAAACATATAACGTTGTGTTTATATCTTTAAGCAAACGTAAAGTTTTAAAAGGATATTCAAGCTAAAAAGGATTTAAAAAGCGGTAAACTATTCAACCCCCCTTTTGCTTGACAAATTTATCCTAGAGTTTTCTAAACTAGAAAATGAGTCTAAACTTTTATGCAACATGGACCTGAAAACTATCTTTAACAATGAGTCTTCAAAACCTTTTAAGAATATCTTTGAAAAGGAAATCTCGTTAGAAGATAAAATGTCTAGAATTGAGAGTAATGTTGAAATTGATCTAGAATGTAAATTATGTCTAGATTACAAACATGAGATTAAAAAGCAAAATGAGCAAGGAAAACTATTAGTTAAATTTGATGAAGGCTCAAAATCTCTTGAAAGATTGTTGAGGAGTCAAAGGGTGTTTAAAGATAAAACCGGATTAGGATTTAACTCAAAAGCACCATCAACTAGTAAAACAAAACAAGTAAAATTTGTCTAACCTAGAAGAGAGATTTAGAGATAATTCAATCTCTAATGGAAACTCGTGATAAAAAAAGTTTAAGATTATCATGCTCTATGCTTTTATATGATTATCTAACCTTCTTGGATACATGAGTAATTGAGTTTCAAAGCGTGTCGTCAAACCAAGATTTTACGCGTAGTGTTTATCCTCTTGATAGCATCTCTATGCAATTTAAAAGGTACGCATTACTTTAACTTGACTTTGATTGTCTCTTGTTTCTAGCATTATGTGTTGGAATATGTGTTATTAGTAATACTCTAAAGTGTTTACCTGCTATTTGTAATAACTAAGATTAGATTCTATGCAACAAGGAAATTCGTCATTAGTACTAGTAGGAGATATAAGGTGTTTTGGTTCTTTAACCGTCAAGAGATAAACACGAGAAACTCTTGAGTGAGTCTCACTCAACTCTTGCTTACAAGTGAGCTAACTAAGAATTTCCTAAGTATTAAAATGTCTAACACTTTTGTGATGTTTGCAAAACAAACCTTTGTTAAACAACATTCTCAAACACCATACTTTGAGTCTTAAATTGTGTCTTTCTTCAATCACTCCTTTATGATAATCTCACGTAAAACACACAAGGTGAAATAAATCACATTAGCATACATTAGGGTGTGTGGAAGAAAATGAGTTTTCAACATCTGGGATTTACACATCAAATGTGACACTTAGTCTCATGATGTTGTACCTATTGGACCTTTTCAAAACAAGTAGAGTTCATAGTATCTTAAGTAAGAAAACCCAAAGAGTCGAGGAGTCGTTGAATATAACATTTAACGAGTAATCTCCTGCTTCTAAGATATCATCTTTGGTAGATGATGACTTAGTCGAAAGTCCAATGATGGCAAGACAAGTATGTTGTGTAAAACATTAAGAATAAAAGTACAAAATAACATCTTCTCACCTTGAGTCAAACATTGAATCAAGCAAAATTGACATAAGTTATAAAACTTGATTTATAGGTCATAGTTGTGTCTAAACAAATTCAACAAAAACAGTTTTTGAAATTTAGAGTAAAACAACTAGTGAAACATAATAGATTTTTCGAAATAATCAAGTGTTTATAGTGTCAATATTTGAAAGTCTTTTTGATAATAAAAGCAAGCCCCAAAAGCAAGGGATTTTAACTCAAAGACATTCCTAGTTACTCTCTTGTTCTCAATGGTTAAGTTATTGATGACTTATCAAGAATGAGATTAGTAAATCCGTAGGTAAACCTAAACGTAGAGAAATGTTCGGAAGACTACTTGTTCTCATAACAATTAGATCCAACATTATGTTTAGTGCTTGTCTATGTGCTCGTTTTAGAAAAGATCCTAAAACAACTCTTTCGAAAAAGCTTGTTTGGATTAATCATAAGGTACTACACAACTAGGATTATGGTATCCCAAATAGAACGGGAATAGAAACCATAGTGTATGCCAAATGGAATTATGTCAGTAATGAGTTGTTAAGAAAAGCCCAAGTTATACTTGCACTTTTTCTTACTTAACCAATGATTCTCCAAAACACGTAAGGTTCTCAAATTAGTTTCGGGACGAGAAGCACATCAACAAGCTCCACTTGAACAAGCTAATTCGTGTCTACAACGGAATTCTTTTATCAACATTATTATCCCTTCAACAAAGGAATCATCGACTTCGGCGACAATTCAATTCATTATGCTCTTAATCGACATATTGTGATCCATCTTCATCGCCTTGGTATGAATGTTCATTGAGGAACGTCTTAACTAAGAAAATCTTCTATGTTAACCATTCTATCAACGTTTTCACAAAACCTCTTGAATGAGAAGCATTCATCATCCCTAGGCTTAGTCAAAGACTCATAAGACCTAAAACCTTAGTTTTGAACATTAGGATAAAACCACAAAAATCAAAACAATCCATTTTGAATTTTTCCCTGCAGTCCCACGGAACCCTCAGACCATACGGGCGGAACCCTCCCTTTGGTTCCGCCTGGTCCGCCAAAGCGGCAGGATGCTTTATTCGTAATTTCAAAACCAAACACCCTCTTAACTTAATCATTCACTTTTAAACAGCCATCACCCTCTCAAAAACACATAACCATACGAAATTTAAGGCTTTCAATCCACTCTCTTCAAATCCAATCAACTTTGTAAGTGTTCTAATCATAATTGCATTTTTGATTCAAGTATAACATTCTCATTTACATTCATTAACTAGAATCTTAGGGTTTATGCATAAAATTTCTTGATTCATGAAAAACTTGGTTACTAGCAAATCATGTCTTCCATTTGTTAATGAATTGTATCCTTTTTGTTGTTACTTTGATTTGCCAAACACACCAAGTGCATTGTCTTTCAAAAATTGCAATCCAAGACTAGAACATAATTCTTCACCACATTGTTTAAACAAATGAAAAACATCATTGAAACATACTTGCATATTATCTCTTGAATGCTAAAGGGAATACATAACTAATATGTATTTTCGGGTACATTTAATCGAAGACACATTCAATTAGGAGAGTTTTGGTTATCTTTTGTTTTTATAACAAAACTTGCATAACAAAACAATTTGGGCATCAAAATGAGTCAAGACAACCAAGTCTCCACATTGTTTGCATATAGGAACACATTAGAACATCCACATTGTTAAAAGTCATTAACATATAATTTTGTGTTTTCTAGGAATCAATATGCCTCCCGCAAATTACTCCGATCACAAAAAAACCCTTAAGTACTTGCCCAAGCATCATATGACCAAAGGTCTCAACAAAGTTCAAGTAAAAACCTTTAAGGCATTAGAAAAACGCTATGTTCACGAAAGAAGAACCATTGATCCATCCTTTCTAGAAGGAACATCTATTCGCCAAAGCTTTGCCGCAATCAACTTTGATTGTTTCCTTGATATCGATGAGCCAATTTGTCCTAGGTTCATCTTAGAATTCTATGCAACCGTAAACCTTTCCACAAATGATTTTTGGTAAGATATCATTAAACTTCACAACCAATCAAATACTAAATTTCATAGATTTAAAAGACTTGTCTATCATTTTTGGTGTCCTAAATGCGGGTACTTGTCTCTACACGGATAAGTGGCCCATTTCAAGCCTTGATTCGATTAAGCGTTTTCATCCATATGAAAACCCTCTAGTTAGTAAGGAAACAATTAAGGAACATCTCTTCATTAGAACCTCTACTACTAGAAAGAATCGTTCGGGGAATATTGTGGATAAAGATCTTTTTGGTATGGAGCTCAATGAGCTTAAACCACAATTTAAGAAGTGGGAAGAAATTCTTAGAGCTAACGTCATAAGTACCATAGGAAATAGAGATCATGTCAACACATGCCTTTGCTACATGCTCTATAGCATTTCCACCGGTCAACCCTTCAACTTAGCCTACTACCTAGCCAAAAGAATGGCCGACATACCCTTAGTTGGAACAACCGCTCTTCCTTATGGAATGCTTCTTACTCGCCTCTTTAGAGCAATCTCACCCATTCCTCCTAACGATAATGGAATGCGCCTTGACTATTCTCTCGTTCCTCACATCTTCGTTCCTCTAAGTGAAAAACGAGTTTTCAAAGGTAAGGGCAAACGTACTCGCTCACCTACACCATCATCATCATCATCCGACATGAGCGAGGACGATAAACTTCCTAACTCTAAGTTACCTCCTTTAGAATACCTTCAAGCACTCCCCGTCATTGACAATGCATCCGAAGAGTTCAAGCAAACCAAAGGAATTTTCAAGTGCTTTGGAAGGTACCTAAGCAAGCTCAATAAGAAGATAGACCGGTTGTGAGAAGCGTGATTAAGGAGTGTTTGTCTTATGAATGTTTTAGAACCTTTTATGTGTTAAACTACGTGATTTGTATTGCTTTTTACTTTCATGTTTTATTACGTTTGTCGGATTATGTTTGTATGAGCTTTTATGCATAATGACAATGTTTGAGGTGTTTGTCAATTTTTTTTATGCTTATGGCAATTCTTACTAAGTATAGTGAAATTCTCGACCTCAAGGTCAAAGTCCTATGATATGTGTGTTTACATGTCCAATTTTTGCATTGCCTAACCAAAAATGCATTATCTTTTTTATTTTAGGAGTTTTCGAAAATTTTTAAAATCGTCTCGCGTGTCAAAATCGCGGACTGCCAAATTTTTCAGCCCTGGCGGATCTGGCGGTACCCAAAATTGGGTTCCGCCAGTGCATTTTCTGGGCAACCCAGAATTGGCCCAAGGGACCGGACAGAACCCTCAAACGGGTTCCGCCTGTGTATTCTGAAGGTTCCGCTAGTCACCTGCAGAAAATTTTTGTCATTTTTCTTAAGTTCAAAACTTGTAAAGTGTCAAACTATTATCCTAAGTGAGAAACATCTTCCATTAACTCCAATAACCATATTAGAACAACTCTCACTCACTAAAACAATTAGGAAGCCACTTCCCGTCAAAAATTCAAATTCAAACATAACTAACCCAAGGAACCCTTTTAAAGGATCCTTCAAACCATTGAAACATTTTCAACCAAATCACATCCCATGATCACAAAGCATTGAGTGCATATGTTGGTCTTTCACTCCACCCTATTCCATTGGATTGACATCAAATGATGTGACATGGTCATGAAAATCATTTGAAACCTCAATCTTTGAATGGTAGAACATCAAATCCAAACACCCATTTCAACATCTTTTCCATCCTATAAATTTGAAAGTTTTGCAACAATTCAAATCACACCATCACCATCAAAACTTCTTCTCTCAAAACATCAAAACCACACCTTTGAAATGACTAAATCCAACACATCATCCGAGTCATCAAAATCCTTCTCAAAAACCACTAGGATTAGTGTTAAACTTTGTTGCTTCAACAAAACCGTCAAGTAAAGCTCATCATCTTCAAGTGATGCTTCGCTTAACATTTCTTCACCTATCCAAGATTTCCTTAACCTCACTAACTCAACACCATCCCCAACACATTGTAATACCAATGTAATCACCTTTCAAGATTTGCTTAATCTTGATACTCCAACACCCTCTCCAATACATTGCTACACAAACATAGCCACCATCCCTCCACCAACTAGACCTTCAAGTGATTCAACATCACCTTCTCAACAAGCTCAACCAACAAAAACTTCATCATCTCAATCACCAACACTTACACCAATTGAACTTTTCCATACACCTCCAACATCACCACTACCCTATTTGGAAACATTAGAAGACCTATCACCCAAATCATCAAGTCCACTATCCTTATCACTCTTTGACACCATTGCTCAAATGGAAACCCAACAGCAATCTAGTGAGCAACTAGATGATGAACCCCATCAACCCTCATTGGTAGAACGGTTGGCTTACCGTTATGCTAGATCATCCATTTTTTCAAATGATCAAGGTCATACCCACTCACAATCATTTGTGTTTCACCCAATTTACAAAGACCTTCATGGCAATCCTTCTGGCGAACCAAGCTTCCGCCATTTTGTTCAAAACCATCAACCACAACAACAACCAAAACATCAACAACCATCACCACAAGAACCTTCCCAACAATTTGAATCTCTACTTTCTTCTTATAAGAAAATAGAAGCATCAATATGGGAAAAACCTCCAAACCTTAATGATGAGATTGACACTCATTTAAACCACCTTCATGCCTTCAAACGTATGGTTGACTCTCAAATCAACCATATTACGGTTTTACAAACAACGCTATAATCAACTAATGAAGGAAGCAAAAACACCTCTCAACCATCAACATTTGCTCCTTCAAGTTCAAACCATCCACCACCAACAAATCAAACCTCTCTTCCACCAAACTTTCCCCGCCATGGTTGCGGACATTGCGAAAGAACCGCTCACATTAGTGAAGGATGTCGAACGGAAATCCGCGAGCTATCCGAAGAAATGAGGTTTATCCTTAACCACATTTTGGATCGTCTACAATCCTTGTCTCACACACCTCAACCTTAGAGTCTCCAAAATGAAACAAAACCGTTTCTTTTGGAAAATGTTTCCCATTTAAACCAACCAACCAAAACCGTGTCATCCTTTCAACCTTCAAAATAAAGCCCGCTACAACCTCCAACACACATTTTCATCCTTAAACAACCTTAGCCTTGTTTTTGGAAAATGTTTCTCATTAAGGAAAATGATGATTTCCTTGTAGCTTTTTATGTTCTTAGTTTATTTTTAGTTTTTCTTTATTTTTAGAAGTAGGATGGTGTCATCCAAATTTCTTGTCTTTGACTTTTTAAGAGTCAAAATTTTACATGAAATGAATTTCATTCTACTGCAAGGTTTGCATTGTTTGTTTACCATTTAGGTATGATGAGTGAACTATTCCTTGCTATGGTAGCATACATATATATTGTGTGTTAGAAACTAACATTTCTTTTTGTAGGATCATTATCCATGTTTTCCTTCCTTGATACTCCATTTAGGGGAGTAATATTCAAGGGGGAGCATGAGTATGACATTATTCTGCTCCACAACTCTTAGTTGTATTTTAGACATGAAATGCTTTCATGACTTGTCTTGTGCGACAACTAACCTTTTTCTTGTAGGTTCAAAATCCATGTCTCCTCTCTTGGCACTCCATTTAGGGGGAGTATCGTCCAAGGGGGAGCAAGTGCTTACTTCCGCTTCGCTACTCTTCTTTTTGTTTCGACAAAAAGGGTGAGAATTTATATATAAACTTGTTTCAAATTTTTTTTTGCATATCACATCATCTTAGCAAAAACAAGTTTTTATACTAACTTTATAAGACTTAACACTAAAACTAGTGACTTACTTATAAATAAAGTTTATGTTTTGTCATCAACAAAAAGGGGGAGATTGTTAATACAAATATCGCCTAAAAACGTTATTTATATTTTACGATCTTTGCTCAGTTTTGTTAATGACAAAGTATGAACTTTAGCTAAGAGTAAATCATCAACTTAAGTGTTTAAGTCTTGTTTAAACTAAGGTTTACATTTCCTTTTAAACAAAACATTGTTTTTATTTCTTAAATTAGAAAGTGTCTTGTCACATCACATTTATTTCTTAAAATAGTAACGTCACATCACATTTATGGCAAGCTTTGTTGATGAGGCGAAAAATGATCCATTTTTAGGGGGTCATTTAAGCCCGAATCCGACTTTATTTGATCAAATATTGCCCTAAATCGTTCCTTTTGTGATTTTAGGTGTTTGGAGAGTGAATTCTGGAAAAGAAGCTATTTTGGACGTTTTTGGAGCATAAAAGTGAAGAAAACGGCTAAGTACCTAATTTGCATGCTGAAAATACAAGGTGACGGCGTCAAGACCATCAGCTTGACGGCGTCAGACATGAAGAATTAAATATCGAAGGTGGTGACGGCGTCAGACGGACTCGTGATGGCGTCAAAGTGGCAAAAATAATATACCGTGGGTGGTGACGGCGTCACATAGGCCGTCATAAGTGGATCAAGGCCGTCCGAGGAAGTATATGGCGACGAGGTGACGGCGTCAGAAGTAACTCTTGACGCCGTCAGACTGTTTTTCCTATATATAGTTTTCTAGTTTTTTCATTAAAAAAGAGAGAAGTTTTGGTGAAACCCTAAAGACGATTTTGGTGCCTCTTTTACAGGTTTTTCAAGGGTTCCAAACCCTTGAGACCTTGCATTGTAATTGAGATAAGTGTACTTTCAATTCAATCAATATGTCTATGTGTTGGTTGTTTATCTCTTGTTCTTGTCTCAATTCTACCATGCTAGGCTAGATCTCTCTTGTGTTTGCTTAGATCTAATGAAACCTAGATGTTGATTATGTGTTGATTACTTGTCTATTCTTGTTTTGAATGAATGATTTATATGTTAGGCTTAAGAAAACTGGCAGATCTCCAAATGGTAACATGCTTGAACGTCTTAAGAAACATGAACCGAGGCGTACTAGGTCTTTATTGGTTGTATTTAATGCATGAGCCACTGTTTACAATCCCTATAGTTGTGCTGGGTCATGGTGTAGGAGGAGATAAGAGCTCATAGAGTTGGGGAGTTATGTATGCCACCCCACGAATGGTATTAAGGAATACAATCCGTCATTCATACAAGTGTAACAAGTAATTAACATGTAAAAGATATCTAGGGAGTAATGAAGTCTAAGTAAACACAATTTCTCCAATTACTGCTCACAACCATAGTTTAATTAGTTTAAATTTCATTTTTATTATTTTAATAGCTTTGGGTTAGTTGAATAGCAACTAATTCCGCCCACTCCTTCAAAACCCGAGATTTTACTTGCTTTCATAAAAATATAAAAATACAAAAATAATCATCTTTCACCTCTAGAACTATTAATTAGGTTTTCTAATCCTAGCGACACTATTCCTAAGCTGAACGATCAATCCCCCGGTACTTGTCACTATACTATACTACAACGATCAGGTACACTGCCTGGTGGGGGTTGTAAGCTTCTCGAGATCCCTCGAGAGGTAAAGCAAGGTGCGATTCCCACGCATCAAGTTTTTGGCGCCGCAGCCCGGGGAATAGTTATTGTCTAGGTTAGGATTTCTTTTTATTAGGTCTACTTGCTAGATTCCTTTCTAGTAAGATTTTTATTTTTATTTTTAGGTCTTCTTTAGTCTATCTTATTTCTTCGTGCCTTTGTTCGTAACTCTTTACCATCCAACATCATGGAAGGTGGTAACATCTTTGAACCTATCATCCCACCACAACAAAACCCACCATTAGAACCCCTTAGGCCCCGAACCTTAGGAGAGTATTCCCGACCTAGCCACCAAGGCTACCGAAACACCATTGAGCTCACCGGAGCCAATGTGACCCCCTTGCGATCCGACACCATCCGGTTGGTGCAAAGCGGATGTGCATTCCATGGACTTCGTTCCGAAGATCCAAACCAACACCTTAAGGACTTCCTCAAAATCGTAGATTCCATAGACCTAGGTGTTGAAACTAGAGAGACTACCCGTTTACGCCTATTCCAATTCTCTCTACGGGATCAAGCTAGTCAATGGCTTGAACGTTTACCTGCGGGATCCATCACCACATGGGACAATCTCGCCAACCGCTTCCTCACCCAATTCTTTCCGCCGGAAAAAACTGCAATGCTTAGAAGGGACATTTTGATGTTTGAGCAACAGCGGGGTGAACCTTTCTACGAGGCTTGGGCCCGTTTTAAGGATCTCCTCCACAAGATCCCTCATCATGGCATAAACCTTTGGTTATTAGTTCAAATTTTCTACGACCATGTTGACTATCACACTAAGCGTACCATCGACAGAGCCGCGGGAGGCAAATTGCGTAATAAGAATGCCGAGGAGTCATGGGCAATTATAGAAGAGCTCGCTGTCGATAATAATGAGATTTGGGAATTTAAACATACAGTGGAAGCGGCCATCAATGCAGTCTCAGCATCTGGAGGAACCACCGAAATCCCTGATGAACTCTTATGCAAACTTGAGGCAAAAGTTGACTATTTTGAGGAAAGGCAAAGGAGACCCTTAAGTCCTAGACAAGCCACTGTCAATTCTGTCTCAAGATCAACTTCGGCACCATTATCTGAATCACCTTCTAGAGAACATGTCGAAAATTTTCAGAGATACACCCCACCTTGCTCTCCTCCCAAGGAACTTAGCTCGGAATTTGAGGCTAGGATGAGAGAATATATGGCGACTCACTCTGATCGGCTTGCTAGATTCGAAGAAGCAGTTTATAAGCAAAAAGAGGAGATGCAGGAGAAAATGAATGAGATATTGAGTCTATTGGAGGAGTATGCCAATCAGAAAACCCCCGAACGAATACTGCTAAGGAAAGAAAGCGTCACTCCCACCACCCAATTTGTTAACTCAATCACCATTGTCCATAAAGATAACGAGAAGGTAAAAACTCCTGCTAAACAGACCTTAGAAAAACCGTCTGAGTCCCAACCTTTGAGCTACTACCTGAAACACGACATAAACAAAAACACCATAACAAATTGGATTAAGGATGATAGGCGTAACCAATCCTCCGAACAGGTTCCCGAGAAAGAGAAAGAAGAGGAAGATGAGTATGATACGCTTATTGGAGGATCAGTGGTCGAGAGGTTACTGGTACAGAAAGTGGCCACCAAGCAGGTAGCATGTGGGAATTTTGAATTACCAACGAGCATCGGGGACTTGAAACATCTTAGTGCTTTCGCCGACCAAGGATCGGAAGTAAATCTTATGCCCCTGACTATCTACATCCAACTGACATCAAAGATGCCAATACCCACTCGTGTTAGGCTGTCTCTTGTTGGGCACTCGTACATATACCCCCTAGGAATAGCAGAAGATGTATTAGTCAATGTTGCAGGATTCATGTACCCCGTCGATTTTATGATCATTGATGATAAAGGGGATGGATGCATGCCAATAATCCTTGGGGCACCATTCCTCACCACCGCTAGGGCTGTCATTAAGTATGAAGATAGGAAGATTGAGCTTAAATCTGGGAAGAGAAAGATTAGCTTCCACATGACTCCGCGAAGTGGGCATGAGAATTTGAGTTGGAGAATGATTAAAAACAACATTGGTACGACGCCCATTCGTGTTCAGAATAAAATTCTTGCATGGGAGGCAAGAATCAAAAGCTATAAGAAAGCTAAGGATGAAAGAAGAAAAAGCAATAAGGTTCCGATTGAACTCAAACACACTCAACACGAAAGCACTCATACACCGTTTGAGGAAGGGAACTTAGTACTCTTGAGACACTTAGAAACAACAATACCATACGATAAACCAAGTCCTTGGTGGTATGGGCCATTCACAATCGAAGGATTGAGCCAAGATGGGGTAGCTAACTTGAGAAGCAAGTTAGGTGGGAAGGTGATTGCAAGTATTGATAGATTAAGGCACTACCACCATAACAGTAATGATCGCAATTATATGGGGTACATCATTTCAAATGATGAGATCACGTAGTAACCCAAGACTTTGAGTCTAGCTACAAGACTCGTAAATAAAGAAAAGCGCTTCTTGGGAGGCAACCCATGTTTTGTGTGATTTTTATTTGTTTGATTGTTATTTGCTTCCGTATGCATGCTTTGTTTTTATTGTTGGTTGATCATGTTTCTCTACTAAAATGTGGAAATACTTTATTATGTTGTTTGGCCTAGTCTTAACTTCAACCTAAAGGTATTTTTGCAAAAGATAAGTGTAAGGGGAAACCCCAAATATGTTTTTAAGAAACAAACCGATCATGATTCTCCACAATATTTAATGAACATGTATATTCGTATTTGTTAGAGTCAAATGCTTGTATTGAGTCATAATGAAGTTTTGCAGGATTTTCCAGGAAGTAGGACAAAGTTTTTCCAAAAATTTTCCGGAAACTTAACATAAGAATTTCTGCAGGTCCATTCTGACGGCGTCAGGGTATTGCTCTTGACGACGTCAGGAGTTAAAATCTGGAAATTTTACCGGTTTTGTTTTTCTAACGGAGTCTTATGGTTTTTGTGAATTATTAAGTTTTATAATCTCCAGGAAATCTGCAAACTTCATTCCACAAGCATTATATCTTACTTTGTTTTCTAGGATTTAGTAACTTATATAGGATGCCGCCGATTTTACGCGAGGTTGCCTTGTCTACTTTTGTCAGGATTTACAGGTTATTTATGACAAGAAGATGATTTATATTCTGGAAGGGAAGCTTTGATTGTTCGTTTTCTTGGAGGAAGATCTAATCTGGCCAACCTAAAATCCATACCGAGCGAATCAGGGGAGTATTTGATTTCATTCTCTTTACTTTTTCACTTTTACATTCTTTACTTGAACATTGGGGACAATGTTCTTCTTAAGTGTAAGGGGAGGGTAAAAAGATGATACCTTACATATGCACTTTCGCTTGAGTTTGTTTTGTTTAATGGTAGATGTGTAATAACTACGAGAAATACTTGTTAGTGTAATTTTAGCGCCAAATTTAAAATTTTTTACAACATTTAGGAGTGAAACTTTAGCCATAGCAAGCGTCTCATGGATAGGAGGTTGTATGACTAGCACATAACCGTATATTCAGAAAAATTTTCCACCAAAAAATGTGAGGTTCGCCTTTAGATTTGATAGGAAAAGCATTCATTATTGGTGCTTATGAGTGTACCGGTAGCATTTAGATTCTAGAACTTGCGTTAGTGATGCATCCCGAGACCGCTAGTGAGACTACATTCGTGTGGTAGGATTTACTACATGATAAGAGGCATTAGGATCACCCTTGTGTTAAACCCGTATTACAATTACTTGACCATTTAAGTCATATTACTTGGCTAGTTAAGTCAACTAATTTTTCCCACACCCTTAGCGTTGTACTCATTTTTAGTACACGAAACCCCTAATACACCCCTCCGAGCCTATCTTTTCGTTTATAACTTTAAGCATTTTACTTAAAGGAAGAATTTGTTACACCCCACTTAAATGTACACCCAAATCGCCTTAGCCTTCCGTGTATGCGCTCATTTTTAGTGCATTATTGTTATTTGTTAAACCCTAAGTTAACTTTCTAATTGATTACATGGTTGCTAAGTCGAGTCATATCATTGTACATATTGTTTTGGGACGATTGGGACTCATGGGTAAGTACTTATTTTATGGAGTAATGGGGAAGAACATCACTTATTACCCCCATATGTACGTTAATCTTAAAAGTGCTCCAAGTGTTTTGATTTTCTTAATTCGAGTCATTAGATTAGTTTAATGTAAAGTATGTAAAGATTCAAGTGTAAGGGGAATTCTCATCCCCTATGATGTATTATTTTTGATGGTAGGGTAAGAGTGTATGAAAAAAAAAAAAAAAAAAAAAAAATCGAAAAAAATAGAAAAAAAAGAAAAAAAAATAGAAAAAAGAAAAAGAGAAAAAACATACGGACTACCATCCCGTTTTCATTCTATGTTTATTTTATGTTTTTGTTATTTTTCATTTATTAGCTTAAGTCGAGTCTAATCTTGGCTTAGCAACGCCAACTTGTACATGTAATTAACTGAGATTGTTAACTCGCCACCAGTAAAACTTCCTTTATCCAACATAACCGTGTAATTCATATCCCTACACCTAACGTTATAACCCTTTAAAAAGACCTCTTTGATAGTTTATCCTAGGTGCTTACGCCATGTGGTGGAGGTTTGATCCTTTCCCAAGCCTATGGTAATCTATTTTGCTATGACAGGTAGTGAGAGATATCTTCCATTTCCATAATGTTATATTACTTTATTACACCCGAGAGATGTGAGTACCTAAACACTATTTGTGAGGTGCTTGTGTATGACCTCCGTGCTTGTCTATTGGTCTTTAGTGGAACGATTATTTGTTGTAATTACTTTTATATTAGTGTTAAATGACCCCTAACTTGTCTTTTGAGTAGAATAAAAGCTCATTTGCTTGAGGACAAGCAAATCTCAAGTGTAAGGGTATATGATGAGGCGAAAAATGATCCGTTTTTAGGGGGTCATTTAAGCCCGAATCCGACTTTATTTGATCAAATATTGCCCTAAATCGTTCCTTTTGTGATTTTAGGTGTTTGGAGAGTGAATTCTGGAAAAGAAGCTATTTTGGACGTTTTTGGAGCATAAAAGTGAAGAAAACGGCTAAGAACCTAATTTGCATGCTGAAAATACAAGGTGACGGCGTCAAGACCATCAGCTTGACGGCGTCAGACATGAAGAATTAAATATTGAAGGTGGTGACGGCGTCAGACGGACTCGTGACGACGTCAAAGTGGCAAAAATAATATACCGTGGGTGGTGATGGCGTCACATAGGCCGTCATAAGTGGATCAAGGCCGTCCGAGGAAGTATATGGCGGCGAGGTGACGGCGTCAGAAGTTACTCTTGACGCCGTCAGACTGTTTTTCCTATATATAGTTTTCTAGTTTTTTCATTAAAAAAGAGAGAAGTTTTGGTGAAACCCTAAAGACGATTTTGGTGCCTCTTTTACAGGTTTTTCAAGGGTTCCAAACCCTTGAGACCTTGCATTGTAATTGAGATAAGTGTACTTTCAATTCAATCAATATGTCTATGTGTTGGTTGTTTATCTCTTGTTCTTGTCTCAATTCTACCATGCTAGGCTAGATCTCTCTTGTGTTTGCTTAGATCTAATGAAACCTAGATGTTGATTATGTGTTGATTACTTGTCTATTCTTGTTTTGAATGAATGATTTATATGTTAGGCTTAAGAAAACTGGCAGATCTCCAAATGGTAACATGCTTGAACGTCTTAAGAAACATGAACCGAGGCGTACTAGGTCTTTATTGGTTGTATTTAATGCATGAGCCACTGTTTACAATCCCTATAGTTGTGCTGGGTCATGGTGTAGGAGGAGATAAGAGCTCATAGAGTTGGGGAGTTATGTATGCCACCCCACGAATGGTATTAAGGAATACAATCCGTCATTCATACAAGTGTAACAAGTAATTAACATGTAAAAGATATCTAGGGAGTAATGAAGTCTAAGTAAACACAATTTCTCCAATTACTGCTCACAACCTTAGTTTAATTAGTTTAAATTTCATTTTTATTATTTTAATAGCTTTGGGTTAGTTGAATAGCAACTAATTCCGCCCACTCCTTCAAAACCCGAGATTTTACTTGCTTTCATAAAAATATAAAAATACAAAAATAATCATCTTTCACCTCTAGAACTATTAATTAGGTTTTCTAATCCTAGCGACACTATTCTTAAGCTGAACGATCAATCCCCCGGTACTTGTCACTATACTATACTACAACGATCAGGTACACTGCCTGGTGGGGGTTGTAAGCTTCTCGAGATCCCTCGAGAGGTAAAGCAAGGTGCGATTCCCACGCATCATTTGTCAATATACATTTATGGTAAGAAAGAGTGTTTGACTAACCATATGTTTGCTTGCAAGTCTTATGTTTGACTAGGTATAATGAGATGTAACCTTGTTTGGTTTGGAAGATTTATTGCAAAACCAACTGCAGCCCTGACAGAACCCTGGGGGTACACGGGCGGAACCCATCTGAGGGTTCCGCCGTATCCGCCAGACCTGCAGCATGGTTTGCTATAAATACCAAACCATTTGTTAGTTTTGAGTGATGACTTTAGGACATATTTTCACATACTCTCTCAACTAACTCAGTAACATTTTGACTTGTGTGATTCTCTTATGTAGCAAGGGACTTCACAAGATCATTCAAGAAGTTACAAGCTTCAACTCTAAAGTTGCAAGTCTTGTTAGCTTTGTCATGTATAAGCTTTGGTAGTTTATACTTCATTTGTATCATGTATGTAGAAGTGATTGGTTAGTATTTTAGGCCTCAAGATACATAGTGTGTCGGGAGTTGTTGTACCCTTGTAAAAGAACTAACGGGAGTGGTTGTACCTTTGGTAAAGAACTCGACATCTAGCTTAGTGTCGGTAAAAATGTAAGCGACGATGGGAGTGGTTGTACCCGTGTAAAAGAACTCGACATCTAGCTTAGTGTCGGTAAAAGTGTAAGCGACGTTGTAAAGGTTTTCTCCGCCGGTGAAAGGAGCTTGTTGATTAGTGCTTATAACTCTCGAGTTGGAAACTCGGGGCGTGGATGTAGGGTAAGGAAAAAGAGTCCTTGTAGCCGAACCATGATAAACAATCGTGTTGTGGTTTGATCGTTTATTTCTTTATCTTTGCTTATTACATGTTGTTTTTTAGTTAGAATCGCTAGTCACATATAAAGCTTTTCAAAGAATTAAACAAGTAAAGTTATGTTTATATCTTCAAACAAATGTAAAGCTTTTCAAAGAACTAAACAAGCAAAGTTAGGATCATCACAAGTAAAGCTTTGCAAAGTATGAAACAAGTAAAGTTAGAATTGTTATTTACATGAGAAGCTTTTCAAAGAATCAAACATATAACGTTGTGTTTATATCTTTAAGCAAACGTAAAGTTTTAAAAGGATATTCAAGCTAAAAAGGATTTAAAAAGCGGTAAACTATTCAACCCCCCTTTTAGTTTTCCACAGGTATAAATTTCTATCAAGTATTATATAACACAAACACAATATTTATGGTCAAAGGTGAAAAAGAAAGACTTAAAAAGTCAAACATGGATAATAATTTTGGGACGGAGTTAGTAACATACTTAGCACACTACACATATAAACCGACTATGATAAAAAAAATATATATATAAAATTCATATAAAATAACTTATCCAACCTGCACGATTTGCGTATCGAATATATACATAAGATGATATTATGGTTATTTATTAATCATGTGTCTAAAATATTTTTCTTTTTATATATATTCTAACTACAAATTTTAATTATCAAAATGAATTTATAAATGTTTTGTGATAATTACAGGACCCCATGTTTTTTTGTCACATTAATGTGATTGTCTGCATTTTAGACATTTCTATTACGTGTGCCAAATGTGACTTTGACCAGAAAAAAATTAACAACGTTAGTTAGTTGTACACATCTAACAAACGTTTTCTAAGCCATGATGGCCTTATGATCTAGTACTCCGTTATAAAAATACGTATTAATGTAAGTACGGGGTTTTTAAGAAGCTGTATTTTCGAAGATATTTCGTATACTTTATTACTACTAGGTTTATAAGTTGTTCTAAGGAAGTAAGGAGAGTGGTTAAAAATTCCAATAACACGCTTTCACCTTCTCCACGTTTTGAAGCTTCAAAACGAATATATATTTTTTTTCTTTCTCTTAGTGCATCACCATATTAATTTGGTCAACAACTCAATCCAAGTTACAACTTGCTAATATATACTATTCATACTTGGTCGTAAAGAAGACATTATATTAAACATTTGACATAAGTTTTAAAAGCTTATAGGTGATTCCTCCTCTATATCTATATCTATATCTATATCTATATTTATATTTATATCTATACTATTTATAAAAAAAAGCGCGTTTAATACACCACTATCGGAATACATCAATCACAGTGATTATCATTGTAAATATTTGGTTATTAAGTTGGGGAATGAAACTATCATTTGATACCCATAAACTCATAGGAGGGGGAGTAGACACCTTTTCTAACTCATTCCCGTGAGACTTACCACTAACATATGAAAGCATATGTTATAATCATACCTTAAAGTTCACACCAAACAATATAAATAAAATCAATATTCTCAATCTCATACTACCCTTTAATCAATGTCATAACGATTGTGATTTCGAATAGTATACCAAACGCACCAAAAAATGATTAAAGTAAAAAGTGAAAAGTCAAAAAAGTAAAATGTTGAAAAAATTAAAAAGGAAATGTTGAAACTAAAAAAAAAAAAAAAATGTTGAAAATATATGTTTCAAAATAAAACTATTAATACTCATCGAAAATCGAGTTGACCCGGGAAGCTTCAAACTCGGTGGGTTGACCCGGTTTAATTTGACCTGTTTTTTCGACCTAACCCGTCGGGTTGACCCGTTTTTCAACCGGAACAGTTCGACCGGTTGAACCAGCCGAACCGAACCGGGTTTCAAAACATTATGTTTAATCCCTAAATCCTCAAACTTTTATTATTTTTCGTTTATAACTCATAAACTTTTATTTTATCACTAAAACTATATCTGCCGCTATAAAATCTCGTTGCTATGCATGGGTACTCGAACTCAGAATTTCTTCGTGCGAGAACATCCACTTTGAATTTGAAAGAGAAAGTTCGAAAACATATTTATTCTGACTCAGAGGGCGAAATGCACTGGAATACCGATGTATACCATGCACCTGAATTTACATATGGTAATATTCATCTCTTACGAAAAACAAGTCATTTATGGATATTATTAGGGGAGCCCCGGAGATCCAGGCCCTTTTAGGGACTTGAATATTCCCTAATTGCTCTGGTGCATTTATAGTTATTGCTTCTGTGAACATAGTAGCTAAATAATCCCAACGTGTTACATAAGGCAAATATTGTTCTAGGCTTAGACGAAAGAGCTCATTCATAGATTCCATCTTTCTAGCATTTCATGTCTTTCTTCCTTCAACTCTAACTCATGCCATGAATTGTTTTAGTATGAGCAAATACATCGATTAGAAAAATAGACGTTTAACAAATGAGAGGCGAGAGCGTGACACTGATCAGCTACGAATTTATCTTAGGTGGCATAATCTTTTGCTCTGAATTCGTTCACTTAAAGATCGACATACGAGTATACAACGTCACAATAGTTTAACATATGCATAATTTTACCATAGATATGTCGAACACAGATAATAGTACTCATAGTATAAGCAATATTAATAATAATGGTCTTATTTTAGAAAAGGCCATTTGGAAACAGAATAAACAGTCAACCATTTAATGTTTCATGTATGGTGTCATGAGCCATGTCATTGGTTATCCTTAACATTTCCAATTGTTTAAAGTCTAGGTCAAAAGTAAAGAAAACGAAAACTTGGGTAAAAAACCAAACGATACGTTGGGTTTGACTTGTTTACCTTGATGTTTATGACGTGTATACTATATTCATTTGTGATATCTTTTTATAAAAGCCAAAATAAATAAAAAAAGTTAATGATCATCAATAGGCAACTACTTTTCATTCCTTGATGTTTTCGTTGAACTAGTTCTAGTAATTTAATTAATTTTTTTGTAGATTGCTAATTTTTCATACCTTTGGAACGATATATATTTTGATAGAATTGGCTACTTTGACCTCCATCGTCTAACGAAACATTCTCGGCCGTTTTAACAATCTAGTCACTTCAACCATTTTGTTTATTCGATACGTTTCTTTCTATGTTTTAAGATAAACAATAGTATCGATCGTAAACACCAAGTCGCCTACCTCCATTTTGTGTTCATTCATATTGCTCTGTTATGCTATGCATTAGTGAAAACGTCGATTTAGATATTATTGGACATCAAGTTTGATAAATAGTCGACAGTTGAAGATAAAATGAGAATTGACAAATATTCATACTGGAAAGTGAAAACCATTCACAGATTCACTACTAAGTAGCTGGCCCAATAAGGCCCAAACCATAAAACATGGTCCAATAAGGGATTCAAATATTCAGTGCATAATTTTCAACTGTGGTTCAACCAGAAGACACGCCTTTGTGATGTGGTTAGTAGTGCAAGAAAAACTCCAAACTCAAGATAGAATTGTGAAATGTTCTCCAAATGTTATGTCCTTTATGTAATACATTGTTAGCTGATAAAAGTTAGTTTGGATATGAGAATATTCAGCTAACAAAAATGGAGATTGAGTGGTTGTGTGTAGGTGACAGATGACTTTGTACATTGCTTTTGAAAGCCTTGACCTTTGAGCGTACGTACTTCAAGTTGGTCTTGTATGGGCAGCTTGGATAAAGGAATGGTCTTGTTCTTAGTTTTCTAGGTTAGTAGATTTCCTAAGGAAAGTTTACTGTCACAGTAATCATGGTGTTATTGGCAGCTGATAAAAGTTGGAGGTTGTCCCGGAAATGCAGATTTGTTGCATATCATGGATAGAATCTGCCGATGTGAATGCTTAATATAGTTTTACAACATAGTTTTGAGACTCAAAGGAATGTTTGGCATTGTGATATGAAGTGATGATGATTTAAGGTTCAAGTTCTAATGCTAGTGTGAGATTCTAAGATATAATTGGTGAGTCATGAAATATGGCCGGGACCACCTCTTTTGATCATTAGAATCTTACTTTAGTATTATGAGATGTGTCTATCTGTATTTTCTGGCTTCATAATTCTAATGGTGTCTCGCTATGTCTATAAGAGATTCTAGATTTGGACGGGGCCACTGAGCTGTGAAGTATGAAGCTACTTTGCCTTAACAAATGCTAAAAATTCTCTGTGATGAGTTGATAGTTGGTTGCTTCAATGGTTCTGCTATACAAATGGATGATGCCTGGGCTTGTTTGATCCTGTCTACCAATTTTGTTAGGTGTGGAATGTCCACCAAAAGTTGCTGGAGGAGTAATCCGGCTGAAGGAATTGTAGTTTGTTTGTATAGTAGGCCAGTGGAAAAGGCCGGACGAGTCCTATGCATTTGATGATGCCTGCTATTGACAGCTTATTGTGTTCAGTAGCGTAAGGGGTTGTTACACTGTGTAGCTGTTAATGGTAGCTAGGAACTGTTGTATTTAAAGATAACTCAACAAAATGGAGACAACCACAAACTAAGCTAAGGACAAATTAAAAGCAGCTCACAACTAAAATTATAGTATCACAATCCTTGGTCACTCGGATACCAGCATTAAATACATAAAACGTTACAAGAGTTGATAGTTGAACAAAAGAAGATATTAGAATCAATAACAACATACTAGAGGACGATGAGATACAAGAGTTTTGTTTATGGAAAAAACAAGAACTGTTATGATATTACATAGTTTATTTTTGAGGAATAAATGAAGACATGTCCCTAGCTTCAAATAACCTTTTTAAGCTAGCATATTCTTCAACACTCGGGACTTTGTAGTCCCATTTATCAAGCCAGCCAGGAGGATTCAAAGGTGAGTAGGTGCTGGGTGAGCTTTTGTCTGGTTTTTCGTCATGAAACAATACAGCCTGCACATACAAGAAATAGAAGAAGTTTATTTGATTCTTCCTTTTGGAAAAAAAAAAAAAAAAAAAAAAAAAAAAAAAAAAACACAAATATGAATTGACTTTTGATAAGTTATACCTTTGGCAGTGAATTATAGTAATGCAAGCAGGGACTATAAGTATCTGGTGCAAGACATTTGGTGATATCATGATATAAAAAGTCACCAGCTGGTTTCTGCTCCAATGGTTTCCCGCCTTTGGTAAAACAAATAAATATTGTATATGATTAGTTAACGGAAAAACATATCGAAAAGAATGAGGCAAAACATACTGTTGGGGACTTGAGGCACATCATTCAACGACAGCTTTTGGAACTCTTTTGATTCCTCTGTACATAAAATTATTGTCGCAAACAAATTATGAACGAAACAATATATACATAATGAAAAATAACTCTAAAAAATCAAACATACCATCAACGTCTAAGTCAGCAACATTCTCCTTCTGGTATTGTTGATGAATACAATCCACTGACATTGCCATTTTCTACAATACTCAAACAAAACATTGTTAATATTATATCATAACATTCTTAATTCTAGAACAAATTTTATGCTATAATTTTTTTAGAGCTTTACTAGGCTTATAACAGTATCGATCAATTGATGATGATTGCGAGAGAGAGAGCCTATGCTATAGGGTTTTCTTTCGCTAATAGAATGAAACTTCCAAAAAAAATGGGACAAAAAAATTGTGTATGTATGTCGTTGTTATTTAAAGGATGGCCCAGTCCTTTATCTGCTCAATGAGATATGTATTTGTATTTTAGAAGTGGACTCTATGGGCCAAATCATTCAAAGGTTGGCCCGGGCTTATCTACTACAAGGTGATTAACAAGATATGATAAGTTTGCTCAATTTTTTTTTAAACCGTCTATCCGAATATCGTTTAACCTACTTATAAACATTAAAAAATTAAAATCAACTACTTACTCAAGACATGCTTTAACTCATGCATTCAAAAACTTTATATTGAATTAGTTACGATGCCCGCGCACGCGCGGGTTTTATAATTTTTTTTTTGAATAAAGTATTTTTATTTATTTATTTATTTTATTTTGAATATGAGAAAAATGAATGAAAATAAAAGCGGAGGCCCGCCATCTGCTAGCATTGTGGTTTGGAATCGATTCTTTATCAATAGCCCACCCTTTCTTTGAACCTTGTCAATGATTGAACTGAAATTAAAGATATGAACCGAGTACCATTTGATGAGTAACTGAGAACAAAGGAGAGGGAGCTCTCGGGCCTATTATATTCATTACAGGAGAAAGTCACTATCCTCAGTTGCCTTGTCTCTGCATTTAGCCCCCTTTTCAGCCCTAGACTGGGTAGATTCTTTCGATTCTTCAATGAAAGCCTTTACGAAAGTTGCAACAGGATAAAGGATATCCTCTCTTCTCGCTCTGTCTACTTAATGAAAACAAATAATTTAATTTTTGTTATGTTTTGTTTATGGTATTAACAATATTTCATTTAAAATACAAACAATTAACGTGTTCTAAATGCTTTTACTTACTGAATTTAAAATAAGAAAACTTATGTATATATGTATTTTATTTAGTTATTGTTTCTATACTTGCCTTTGTTGCATCCACAACCGAACCATAATCTTTGGTTTTAAAGATGAAATTCAATATATGTTTTCATATATTGAACACTTGCTAACCAACCCACCACCACCACCACCTCCACCATCCTCACCTATTATTCCACATCCACAATCTTCACCCATTTCTCCACCATCACATCATGCTCTTCAAATTAAGCGTATGCTATGCTTAATAAATAAAGCTCTTACCACCATTTTGTTTGCAAGCTCTATGAAGCCCATGTACTCTTTGCATGATGAAGTACAATTCTAGTTGATTGTATTATCTAGTTGTTATTCTAATTGTAATCTCTCTTGATATTACATGTATTGTTGTGTTTTTACACAACTATTGCTTTAATATGAATGCTTCTATTTAATGATGCTTGTTTATATTGTTGTCACTTTATATATGACTGTATATATATACTTGTGCTTCTAATATTTTTGTTTTGCAAGCATTCCATAGCTCGTCTCCTTGGTGCCCCCGAACGAGGGGGAGTACACATCAAGGGGGAGTTCTCATCCCGTCAATATTTCACGATTGAAACTTGTCGGCAAAACCTTTTTGATTCTACAAAAAAGGGAGAAGTAAATATAAACTCACTAAAATACTTGTCTAAAAGCTAACTTTTGATTTAATGAGTTTAAGTTTTGTAATCATAAAAAAGGGGGAGATTCTTGATATAAATAATGCTTAAAAACGTTTCAATAACTCTACGTTTTGATAATCACAAAATGTAAACTAAATTAAGTCAAGATTATGACGTAAACAAGTATTTAGTGGCAAATATTTACTTCTACAACTAATATCACTTAAGGTATGTATAAACAAAGCATCTTATGCATTACATGATCAAAGGAGCATTTTCTTAACACAAAACATTTTATAAAATGACATTAATATTTTATATGTTTTAGTAAATCATTCTTGGTATTGTTTTATTAAACCACAAAGATATGATTTCAAATTTTCAACCAAAAAGGGCAAATTCTCTCCAGAAAAACCTTCCTCACAAAAGGACAAACAAACCCAATGTTCTGGAGGGGGCGGCCCCCTTAATTCCTAGGCGGCTCCCTTAATGACAAAGGGGACCGGCACCTAATTAAGGGGATCGACACGCTCCATAACAGTATTTTCTAGCCCTATAAATACTGGTTCATTTCACAAATTTTTCTCACCTTTTTGCACTAAAAACTTTTTGATCTTATCTCCATTTCTATTCCAAAAACCTTTGATCATATAATTCATAAGTCTTTGTTTCCAAGTGATCCAAAGCTTCATCCACACAAGTGCAAAAAGAAGAGCACTTGTCACAACTCGTAATTTCCGGTCATTTTCCAAACCTCGACAATTTACTATTCACAGGTTACTATTCATCATTTACTATTCATCGATCACTATTCATCATTTTTTAGGTCAATTTGATATTCTGATAAGCGTTCAGAAATTTTACTATTCACTTGACACTATTCATTTCCGAAAGAAATTTCACTATTCACGTGCATTACTCATTTCATCGTAAATTTAGTTTACGAGTATTCAAATTCGCGTAACCGTATTGGTTTGGGTGCGAATTCATGCATTATCATTTGGGACATCTCATGCAGACTAGAAATAGTCTGCGTATTATCATTATGTCACTTGCATACTATTCCACTCGTAGGATATTTAAATTAGTACTTTTGGTATAATTAACTTTTACGTATAATTATTTCTAAATAAACGTTAACAAACGACCAATAATGTGACTAACACGTCCGACACTCCCGACTATGATCCAAAATATATTTTTATATTCATTTTAATAATATAAAAATTATAATATTAATTTACCCGGTGTTTTCCAATCAATTGCTACATTTTACGGTCGGAGCTTATAACTCCGTCGGTTTGCGTTATTTCAACCCGATAAATATTTTAACACCCAATTCTCATCAGGAATGTAAATTTATAATTTTTACAACGTCATCACATTTTATTTGGTATAGTTAAACTTTATTTCTAGTAAACTCGGTACCCGGTATCACCTAAAACTAATAATATATACCTAAAACTACCTAAAGTCCACCAAAACTCTTACACAATCTCATTTTTCTTCCCTTTCTCTCCAATATGCCGCCCCCCCCCCCCCCCCCCCCCCTTATTGATTTCCATGATTTGTGGATCTTGTCTTGTACCATTTTCCTTATTATACATATAACATATACATAATCATTTCATCTCATTTTCATCCAAAACAACTAGCAACTTTCTCTTTTCTTTCTCTCTTTGGTGGGGATCGGTTCAAACAAAAACAACAAGAAGAAATCATCATTTTTCAAGAACAAGATAATTACAAGTCATTTATATAATCCTTGTTAAGGTTTTGAAATAAAAATCTCAAAGATAATTAAGTATTTCTCATCAAAAGCTCATTAATCTTTCAAGTAAGTGTATAAAACTTATTTTTATAATTTTACCAAGCATTTAT
This sequence comes from Artemisia argyi, assembly GCA_030686995.1. Lineage (NCBI taxonomy): Eukaryota > Viridiplantae > Streptophyta > Magnoliopsida > Asterales > Asteraceae > Artemisia > Artemisia argyi. Next base: position 281,942 of record JARVZY010002382.1, on the reverse strand, counting down.
AATACTCATATGGTTTTCATACAAGATCTTATGCATTTGTTAGCTTATACCACTTCATTTTATAAACTATTAACTTATAAACCCTAGAAATGTTTATTTTGGATTTCCTTGTTAGATCCACTAGATTGATGATGTTTAGGAACCCATGACACCCTAAGAAGGTGTATGGTAAGATTAGACTAGATTTGTGGTGATTGAAAGTGGTTTGGTTGAAGTTGAAACAAGTTTGAAACTAGGAAAATGATTTTTGAAACTATATAAATACCTACTGTCCTTATTTTGAAAACGTGGGAAACTCAGTAACTCAGGGGATATTTTTGAACAAAGATTTAGAAAATACTTTCAAAAATGAAGCCGTGGGCGAAAGAACGGATTAAAACGAGTTAATAACGAAGGAGATATGATTTTCCGAATTTAACGACGAAAACTATTTTCTGAAAAACTGCATGCTGTTTGACAGTTTTCGACGGGCAAATAGAGGCGTTAAACGTAACCTAGAGGAGCCGAGCTATTGAAAATGTATTAGTATATACTAAAACGAATTCGTGAATATAAAGAACGAGTAAAATGAGCTTAAAACGACCAAGTTATACACGTTTTAAAATCGTCAAAAACTATATATATATATATATATATATATATATATATATATATATATATATATATATATATATATATATATATATATATATATATATATTTAGTCACTACTAGAAAATAATATAACTACGTACTAAATGAGATATTTTCTAGATTTCTTATTCAAGGAGTTTATTTTTAACTAACGAAGTACGTACGACTCAAGGTTTATTACGCTACTACTAGACATTATTTTAAGGTTTTCTAGACGAGGAATATAACACTAACATTTTTGTACGATATACTACGACAAGTTATATACTTCTATATTTGGACTTATTTTCCTAAGTATGGAAACTATTATACTTTGACAATAACTAGTATTTCCAAGTTACGAGTGGTATAGGCATCATGTGCATGTGCATTCATTTCATCACGTCATGATCTAAAGTAGATCGTTATTACTCATATTAGGTTGCGGTTAGAGATCGTGCCTCATTTCAGTGTATCCACTTTGTCATCGTAGCTATCGCTCCAGGTGAGTCATAGCCCCCACTTTTTAATTATTTTGCAAACTCTTTGGGGGAGAATACATGCTCGTTTTACTTAAATGCATTCCTTGCTTTACCTGGTTGATTACCTACATTTCATTGGTATGCTTGATTACCTGTATTTCATGTGACTTGTCTCTTAAACATTATTACTTATTTCATATGACCTCATTGTCAGTATTATTTATCTGGCGACATTGTCAGCATTATTTATTTGACGACATTGTCAGCATTGTTTATATAACCTCATTGACTGAATTATTTATATAGCCGTTTTGCTATATTTATCTGGGAATTTGGATACCAGTATTACTTTTGTTCACGTAGACTTTAACATATTGGGTAGTGGGTTGTAAACACACAGGTTACAAGTCTCTTATGGCGGGACTTGCAACTGAGTGGATTTACAAAGCCTTTGCTGGGCGATCTTTTCTCTATAAGCATTATTTATTAAACAAACTCTATGAACTCACCAACCTTGTGTTGACACTTTAGCATGCATTTTCAGGTTTTAACCAATGGCACGCTACTGGAGGTTTTGGCAGGGCATGGCATGGTCATAGAAGACTCTGATTATTTATATGGGGACCGTTTTTAACTATTTTAAGGGCCTACTTCCGCACTACTTTTAACGATGTAAATTCAATATTTTTGACTTAACTATTTTATTCTAAATGATTGAAGTGAAAACCATTTTTGTACTTGTGTTGTGATACCGATTGAGTTACACCCCAGCTACACATATACTTCCGCTGGACCCGATTTTGGGGGTGTGACAGATTGGTACCAGAGCTTTGGCTATAGCGAACTAAGTGTTTTTAAAACCTAGACTATAGCTACTTTTACGAAAAACTTAACCCTATGACCGTCACGTGCCTGCCTGCCAAGCTGAAGCCTCACTTGTGGTTTGTTGCTGACTTAGGTGATGAGATTTGTATCTCATTATCTGGTATATTATATTCACTTATTCTAGTTGATTACTATAATTGTCTTCCCTATTAGTATGCTTACATAACTTATGCGCCTCATATTACGCATTCTCCTTGCATAGTTTCATCATTTGACCTTGAGTTTGGTCACCTGCCTTAGTCTTTCTGAACGTCTTGGTATTTGTAAAGGACATAGTCTTAGTATAACTGAGCTGAGTATTTCAAAATTTATGGAACCTCGGTGGAATATAGACTAGTCACCTATATTCAACCCGGGATAGTGGGACATAGGCTGACTACCTATATCCGACTCAGAAATGAATTTTGCAACACTGAGAATGGTTATAATAAAATTTTGTCTGGATTGAATTCTCTACTCAATTTCGAAATGTTTCATTTGTGTGTGTGTGTGTGTATACACTCTCGTTGTCGGAACATTCATATTTTTCATCACTTCGTGAACCACCGATTGGAAGCGGGTTAACTGGCCATTTCATCTCATGAATCTTCACATTGATGCACAATACACTTACATTTATCACAATCTCGTTTTGTCGCATTTGTCACAGTCTTTTCCCTTCTCACCATCACTATCATTTCCTTTTCCCCATCTGCATATGTATATATAAGGAATTAGGTGACACTCTATAGATTCCTATGTCACTCATCACTCATTACTCCCAATATTGATAAGTGGATATTATCAATGACCTCCCTAAGAAAGACTTTCCATATCATATATAAAGAGGATCCCTAGGTACATTATGATCATTTAAAACCCAACAGAAATCTCAGGATATCACAAAACCACTCGAGCCACGTCAACTCGTTATATCGCAACATCAACCTTTCATTCTATGATAATCCACTCTCGAACATCTACTACTAGGAAACGTCTTAATTATGTCTCACCCTTCTTTTCTCGTTTTGAAGAGCTATGCCGCCAAGGAAAGTTAAAGCTACTCCAACTATGACACCTGTTGCTATTCGGAAATTGGTTAAGGATAGTATCGCCGAAGCTCTAGAGATCGAGAGAGCTGAGGTAGCTGCAAGGGCTACTGAGGCCGCTTTACAGACAGGGACAAATGGGCAATCTGATAATAAGCGCGAATGTACTTGGAAGAATTTTAAGGTTAGTGATCCCATCAAGTTTAAGGGCACTGAAGGAGCGGTTGCTTTGATTCGCTGGTTCAAAAAGACTGAAAATGTGTTCCTCATGTGCAACTGTCCTGATGGCAGCAAGGTAAAATTCGCTACTGGTATGCTTTTGGATGAAGCTATGTCATGGTGGAATTCTTATGCTCAACCGATTGGTATGGAAAATGCCTACAAGCTCACTTGGGAGCAATTCAAGAAATTGATGACTGATAAGTTTCGCCCTCGTACTGAGGTGCAGAAGTTGGAAACAGAGTTTTATAAGCTAGTGACAGCAGGTAATGATATCGAGGCATATATCCGAAGGTTTCAGGAGTTGGCTGTGCTATGTCCAACTATGGTTCCAAATAACGAAAAGCTGCTAGAAAATTTCATCGGTGGACTACCGTGCAACATAAGTGGGAACGTAATTGCTTCTAAATCAGACACGCTGGATGAAGCTATCAGAATGTCTCAAAAGCTTATGGCTCAAGTGATGAAGCAAGAAACTACTGTCAACAACAACAACGAAAACAAGAGGAAAAGGGATGACAACCAAGGAGACGATCAAGTATGGCAGTCAAACAAACAACATGAAGTTGTTAGGGCCTACGTTGTGAAGCCAAGTGAAAAGAAAGGTTACCAGGGTACTCTACCTAAATGCAACAAGTGTCAGAATCATCATAACCATGGACCTTGTCTTAATCCATGTGGCAACTGTAAGAAGGTTGGTCATGCAACTTGGGAATGCAAATTTCCAATCATTACCGGAGATCAGAAACCCTCAGTGACATGTTTTGGCTGTGGAGAAATAGGCCATTACAGGAATGAATGCCCAAAACAAGGAAACCTAGAGAAAAGGAACCAAGGTGGAAGGGCTCGTGGGAGAGCCTAGGTCATCGGAGGAGGAAATGGTCCACACATCAACAACGCTGAGGATGACAACAATGTTCAAGAACCAAGAACTTCTACCTTAAAAATAAGCTAAAGCCTAAACTCTCTTGTGTTGTATTTCTTTTGTGTTTAATTCTACGTTCTATCGTATAAGTTTCATGTACTATTAACGAATTCCGATCTAATGAATATTCTATCTTTTTTCACCGCAAACTCCTAGCGATTTCATTAAGATTCCTTTGGAACTACACCACCTATCATCTGCAGACCAATGGTTAGGATTAGAGAACGACTCAAACATAGGGAGATATGCTCAGAGCATGAGTGATTGACTTTAGAAATGGTAGGACTAACCATTTGCCATAAATTAGATTCCTCTATAACCATAGTTACCACACGAGCTTAGAGACTACACCATTTGAAGCACTCTATGGTCGAAGTGCCAACATCCAAGGACGGATCGAAATTTAGAAAAGCCCAACTCATTAGTCCAGTAAGCATTCATGAAATAACCAGGAATTTCCTACAAATCAAGAATCAGTTACAAGTTCGATAAGTTCCTAAACCTTGTAAGAGAACCAGTAGAAATCATGGACTGTTAGGTCGAACGGTTGAAGCAAAGTCGAATTCCTATCGTGAAAGTTCGTTGGAATTTTCAAATATCATCATCTTTTCACCAATACCACTCTAGAGACCAACACAAACTGAACTTCGGGACGAAGTTCCTGTTAGAAGGGAAGACTGTCACAACTCGTAATTTCCGGTCATATTCCAAACCTCGACAATTTACTATTCACAGGTTACTATTCATCATTTACTATTCATCGATCACTATTCATCATTTTTTAGGTCAATTTGATATTCTGAGAAGCGTTCATAAATTTTACTATTCACTTAACACTATTCATTTCCGAAAGAAATTTCACTATTCACGTGCATTACTCATTTCATCGTAAATTTAGTTTACGAGTATTCAAATTCGCGTAACCGTATTGGTTTGGGTGCGAATTCATGCATTATCATTTGGGACATCTCATGCAGACTAGAAATAGTCTGCGTATTATCATTATGTCACTTGCATACTATTCCACTCGTAGGATATTTAAATTAGTACTTTTGGTATAATTAACTTTTACGTATAATTATTTCTAAATAAACGTTAACAAACGACCAATAATGTGACTAACACGTCCGACACTCCCGACTATGATCCAAAATATATTTTTATATTCATTTTAATAATATAAAAATTATAATATTAATTTACCCGGTGTTTTCCAATCAATTGCTACATTTTACGGTCGGAGCTTATAACTCCGTCGGTTTGCGTTATTTCAACCCGATAAATATTTTAACACCCAATTCTCATCAGGAATGTAAATTTATAATTTTTACAACATCATCACATTTTATTTGGTATAGTTAAACTTTATTTCTAGTAAACTCGGTACCCCGGTATCACCTAAAACTAATAATATATACCTAAAACTACCTAAAGTCCACCAAAACTCTTACACAATCTCATTTTTCTTCCCTTTCTCTCCAATATGCCGCCCCCCCCCCCCCCCCCCTTATTGATTTCCATGATTTGTGGATCTTGTCTTGTACCATTTTCCTTATTATACATATAACATATACATAATCATTTCATCTCATTTTCATCCAAAACAACTAGCAACTTTCTCTTTTCTTTCTCTCTTTGGTGGGGATCGGTTCAAACAAAAACAACAAGAAGAAATCATCATTTTTCAAGAACAAGATAATTACAAGTCATTTATATAATCCTTGTTAAGGTTTTGAAATAAAAATCTCAAAGATAATTAAGTATTTCTCATCAAAAGCTCATTAATCTTTCAAGTAAGTGTATGAAACTTATTTTTATAATTTTACCAAGCATTTATAATACTCATATGGTTTTCATACAAGATCTTATGCATTTGTTAGCTTATACCACTTCATTTTATAAACTATTAACTTATAAACCCTAGAAATGTTTATTCTGGATTTCCTTGTTAGATCCACTAGATTGATGATGTTTAGGAACCCATGACACCCTAAGAAGGTGTATGGTAAGATTAGACTAGATTTTTGGTGATTGAAAGTGGTTTGGTTGAAGTTGAAACAAGTTTGAAACTAGGAAAATGATTTTTGAAACTATATAAATATCTACTGTCCTTATTTTGAAAACGTGGGAAACTCAGTAACTCAGGGGATATTTTTGAACAAAGATTTAGAAAATACTTTCAAAAACGAAGCCGTGGGCGAAAGAACGGATTAAAACGAGTTAATAACGAAGGAGATATGATTTTCCGAATTTAACGACGAAAACTATTTTCTGAAAAACTGCATGCTGTTTGACAGTTTTCGACGGGCAAATAGAGGCGTTAAACGTAACCTAGAGGAGCCGAGCTATTGAAAATGTATTAGTATATACTAAAACGAATTCGTGAATATAAAGAACGAGTAAAATGAGCTTAAAACGACCAAGTTATACACGTTTTAAAATCGTCAAAAACTATATATATATATATATATATATATATATATATATATATATATATATATATATATATATATATATATATATATATATATATATATATATATTTAGTTACTACTAGAAAATAATATAACTACGTACTAAATGAGATATTTTCTAGATTTCTTATTCAAGGAGTTTATTTTTAACTAACGAAGTACGTACGACTCAAGGTTTATTACGCTACTACTAGACATTATTTTAAGGTTTTCTAGACGAGGAATATAACACTAACATTTTTATACGATATACTATGACAAGTTATATATTTCTATATTTGGATTTATTTTCCTAAGTATGGAAACTATTATACTTTGACAATAACTAGTATTTCCAAGTTACGAGTGGTATAGGCATCATGTGCATGTGCATTCATTTCATCACGTCATGATCTAAAGTAGATCGTTATTACTCATATTAGGTTGCGGTTAGAGATCGTGCCTCATTTCAGTGTATCCACTTTGTCATCGTAGCTATCGCTCCAGGTGAGTCATAGCCCCACTTTTTAATTATTTTGCAAACTCTTTGGGGGAGAATACATGCTCGTTTTACTTAAATGCATTCCTTGCTTTACCTGGTTGATTACCTACATTTCATTGGTATGCTTGATTACCTGTATTTCATGTGACTTGTCTCTTAAACATTATTACTTATTTCATATGACCTCATTGTCAGTATTATTTATCTGGCGACATTGTCAGCATTATTTATCTGGCCTCATTGTCAGTATTATTTATCTGGCGACATTGTCAGCATTATTTATCTGACGACATTGTCAGCATTGTTTATATAACCTCATTGACTGAATTATTTATATAGCCGTTTTGCTATATTTATCTGGGAATTTGGATACCAGTATTACTTTTGTTCACGTAGACTTTAACATATTGGGCAGTGGGTTGTAAACACACAGGTTACAAGTCTCTTATGGCGGGACTTGCAACTGAGTGGATTTACAATGCCTTTGCTGGGCGATCTTTTCTCTATAGGCATTATTTATTAAACAAACTCTATGAACTCACCAACCTCGTGTTGACACTTTAGCATGTATTTTCAGGTTTTAACCAATGGCACGCTACTGGAGGTTTTGGCAGGGCATGGCATGGTCATAGAAGACTCTGATTATTTATATGGGGACCGTTTTTAACTATTTTAAGGGCCTACTTCCGCACTACTTTTAACGATGTAAATTCAATATTTTTGACTTAACTATTTTATTCTAAATGATTGAAGTGAAAACCATTTTTGTACTTGTGTTGTGATACCGATTGAGTTACACCCCAGCTACACGTATGCTTCCGCTGGACCCGATTTTGGGGGTGTGACAGCACTCCTTCAACATCCTTATATTGTAGTAGTGTTGTGATTAGTTAGTATCATCTTATAGTAGTGCTAGATATTTGTAAAGTGTTGTATGATTTAGTTGATTGTAGATATTAGGTGTGTTGTAAAGTAGTGTATAAGTTGTGAATTAGTTGTGCATAGAAGAATGCGTGTAGTAGATGAGAAGAAGAAGTTGTGGAGCTATCGCGAAGAAGTTGTGAAGTTGTGAGATTAGTTCTAGCTAGGATTAGAACTCGATATTTAGTTTAGTGTCGTTAATCGGTGTAAGCCAAGGTGTGTAAGGTTTCTCCGCCATAAGGAGTTTGTTGACATAGTGAAGAAAACTCTCGAGTGTGGTACTCGGGGAGTGGAGTAGGGCAAGGAAGGTGTCCTTGTAGCCGAACCACTATAAATTCGCGTGTTGTGGTTTGATCTTTCTATCTCTATCTTTCATTTCATTTCATTACAATACTTACATTATTAGATTATACTTGTTTAGACTTGCTCACATTTGTTGACATTTGAATTCACATAAGATCGAATCAAAGTTTATATAAGTTACAAAAGATTTTGAAAATAAACACAAAAAGAAAGTAAAACTATTCAACCCCTTCTAGTTTTCCACATATCCAACATCACCATAGTGTAACATATATGCATAATTTTACCATAGATATGTCGATCGCAAATAATAGTACTCATAGAGCAATATTAATAACAATGGTCTTATTTTAGAAAGGCCATTTGGAAACAGAATAAACAGTCAACTATTTAATGTTTCAAGTATGGTGTCATGAGCCATGTCATTGGTTATCCTTAACATTTCCAATTGTTTAAAGTCTAGGTCAAAAGTAAAGGAAACGAAAACTTGGGTAAAAAACCAAACGATACGTTGGGTTTGACTTGTTTACCTTGATGTTTATTGACGTGTATACTATATTCATTTTGTGATACTATCTTTTTATAAAATAAAAAAACTTAATGATCATCAATAGGCAAACTACTTTTCATTCCTTGATGTTTTCGTTGAACTAGTTCTAGTAATTTAATTAATTTTTTTTGTAGATTGCTAATTTTTCGTACCTTTGGAACGATATATATTTTGATAGAATTGGCTACTTTGACCTCCATCGTCTGACAAAACATTCTCGGCCGTTTTAACAATCTAGTCACTTCAACCATTTTGTTTATTCGATACGTTTTCTTTTGTTTTAAGATAAACAATAGTATCACTCGTAAACACCAAGTCGCCTACCTCCATTTTGTGTTCATTCATATCGCTCTGTTATGCTAGGCATTAGTGAAAAGGTCCATGTAGATATTATCAGTGGCGCAGCTTTTAAGGGGCCGGGGGGGGGGGGGGGGGGGGGGGCGCCCGACCCCCCGAAATTTTTTTTGCGATGTAGGGGGTATATAGTTTTCGTGTAGAAAAATTTCGGTATATTCGGTTTCGACCCCCCGAAAATTTCGGTATACCTGAAATATAGCCTTAGGAAAAAAAAAATTTAGATCCCGACCCCCCACTTAAAAATTCCAAGCTTCGCCACTGGATATTATTGGACATCAAGTTTGATAAATAGTCGACAGGTGAAAATAAAATGAGAATTGACAAATATTCATACTGGAAAGTGAAAACCATTCACGGATTCGGTACTAACTAGCTGGCCCAATAAGGCCTTAAAACAGGGCCCATTCAAATATTCAGTGACCAAGTTATCAAATCATATTTTTCAAAGCCCAATTATCACGTAACTAATACGTAGTAATACTCTGATAAATAGTGCATGTGGTTCAACCAGAAGACATTCCTGCCTTTGTGATTTGGTTAGTAATGCAAGAAAGACTCCAAACTCAAGATAGAATCATGAAATGGTCTCCAAATGTTATGTCCTTTATGTAATACATGTCCTCGTTCTCATCTTCATCTCTTCTTTAGTGTGGTTTTGCAAATGAGATTTAGACTCATGAAATGAAGGATAAGAGTGATATCTCAGCAATGCCTAATGAATGGTCAAGTATTATTCAAGTGATAGAGTGCTGGAAGTTGCAATATTAATAGTTTAAAAAGTGTGTTGGGTGTTAGCATCCATTGTATACCATGTTTGAAGTGAGCAGAATTTTTCAAGCAAAAACCCAACCTGCAGTAGTAATAAAGAGAATCATTTGTGAAAACATAAGAGCCTCAGGGTGGAAAAGACTAGTGCAGTACTAAAAATTGCAGATAAGTGAAATATCAAGATGAGCTATATATGTAATATTAGGCATTCACATCGGTATATTCTGTCCATGATATACAACAAATGTTGAAGAGCAGATGGCTAACACATTCCATCCAACTTTGAAGTTTATCATTCCTATTTCTATGTGTCTAGGTGACAGATGGCTTTGTACATTTTTTTTGAAAGCCTTGACCTTTGAACTTATCACTCCTTTACGTACTTCAAGTGGGCAGCTTGGATAAGGGAATGGTCTTGTTCTTAGTTGCCTTGGTTAGTAGATTTCATAAGGAAAGTTTCCTGTCACAGTAATCATGGTGTTATTGGTAGCTGATAAAAGTTTGAAGTTATTCCTGAAATGCAGATTTGTTGTATATCATCGATAGAATCTGCCGATGTGAATGCTTAGTATAGTTTTACAACATATAGTTTTGAGACTCAAAAGGATGTTTGGCATTGTGATATGAAGTATGATGATTTAAGGTTCAAGTTCTAATGCTAGTGTGAGATTCTAAGATAATTGGCGAGTCATGAAAGATGGGACTACCTCTTATGATCTTTAGAATCTTACTTCAGTATAATGAGATGTGGCTATCTGTATTTTCTGGCTTCATAATTCTAATGGTGTCTCGCTATGTCTATAAGAGATTTTAGATTTGGACGGGGGCTACTGAGCTGTGAAATATATGAAGCTACTTTGCCTTAACAAATACTAAAAATTCTCTGTGAAGAGTTGATAGTTGGTTGCTTCCATGGTTCTGCTATACAAATGGATGATGCCTGGGCTTGTTTGATCCTTTCTACCAATTTTGTTAGGTGTGGAATGTCCACCAAAAGTTGGTGGAGGAGTAATCCGGCTCAAGGAATTGTAGTTTGTTTGTATAGTAGGCCAGTGGAAAAGGCCGGACGAGTCCTATGCATTTGATGATGCCTGCTATTGACAGCTTATTGTGTTCAGTAGTGTAAGGGGTTGTTACACTGTATAGCTGTTAATGGTGGCTAGGAACTGTTGTATTTAAAGATAACTCAACAAAATGGAGACAACCACAAACTAAACTAAGGACAAATTAAAAGCAGCTCACAACTAAAATTATAGTATCATCATCCTTGGTCACTCGGACACCAGCATTAAATACAAAAAACGTTACAAAAGTTGATAGTTGAACAAAAGCAGATATTAGAATCAATAACAACATACTAGAGGACTATGAGATACAAGAGTTTTGTTTCTGGAAAAGACAACTGTTCCGAAATTACATAGTTTATTCTGAAGAAATAAATGAAGCCATGAAACTAGGTACTTGTTCGCTTTTTAAGCGGACATATTCTTCATAAGTCTTGGGAAGTTTAAAAACCCATTTATCAGCCCAGTCAGGAGGGTTAGAAGGTGAGTAGGTGCTGGGTGAGTTTTTCTTGGGTTTTTCGTCAAGAATCAATACAACCTGCACATACAAGAAGAAGATCGATCGAAGAAGTAGAACAAGTTTATTTAATTCTACCCTTAGGAAGGGAACAAATAAAATTTAAAGAAAGGTAGCTATACCTCTGGCCGGCTCTTAAGGTATTCCAAGTACGGACTAAAGGTATCTGAAGCAAGACATTTGGAGATATCCTGATATAAAAAGTCACTAGCTGGTTTCTGCTCCAATGGTTTCCCGCCTTTGGTAAAACAAAAATAAACATTTTATATGATAAGTTAATGGAAATGATGACGTATAGTCTATATCTGGGCCACGAGTCCAAATAATATACAATACTAGCGCCTAAGCCCACTACAAGTGGGCTGCCATGACAATGGTTTGGGCCGCAGTATCATTAGCTTTGGGCCCACGAAGCCCAAAGCCCAACTAAATCCATCGGGTACACGATAAGGATTTTCTATTCATAGAATAGATATCATTTCCTCGGATAAGCACCATGAGTGCGAAGAGTAAGGAGCAAGAAACCTACGCGGTTTCAGCCCCTATAAAAGGAATGACATCTCTCATTCAAAGGTACGATATACAAAACCCTAACTCTTTTACGAGAACCCTAAATCGATTACTTACTCTCACGCCGGAGTCTAATCGGGGGAGACAATCCCTCGATAAGTCTAACGGTGTTGTTTTATTTTCTTAGTACGCAGGTAACAAGTGCTAAGAAGTGAATTGGTACGAGAGCAAGAGCCCAATAACCAGGTACGCCCAACTTTTGTATCAACAAGTGGCGCCATCCGTGGGACCCGACTAAGAACCAAGCACTAGGATGACAAAACACAAAAATTCAAGCCAGCGGACTCCGTAGTCAGAAAAACGTGACCATCAGAGGAAGAATCGACAAGATTCAACCTCTAGACAGGTTGCTGGGACAACCAGCGCACCTGACCACCAAGAGGCAGGGACAACCCAACCTCTTCCAGCGGTAGAACTGCCTATAATTACTTCAGTGGTCCCAAGCGTTGAGGAACTCCAACGCACCCTTTTCACCACTCCTCATCAAGCTACACCCGCAGTGAACAACACTGCGCCGCCAGGCGCACCTGACCGAAACAGGGTGCCTAATACTGAGGCAGAAATTCTTGCAACAACTGAGGACGCACCCGATCTAACTTTGGGAAACTTTGTATCCCAAAATTATGACACCCTAAACGCTCTCATGCAAGAAGAAGCAACAAGAAGAGCAAGCGCGAGCCTACAAGCCCGACTCAATTTTGCTTTTGAACACGAACTATCACCAGTGCGTCACCCACGAGGAAGACGCGCAGAACGTACCACTATCCATGATAGGTTGGGTACAATATCTGATTCACAATACTCAGAAGACAGCGAGAGGCGCACTAATGTCCACTCCAGACTTGGCAGTTGGGGAATACAAGATCGATTAGGGCATCAACATTCGCCAAGCCAAGGATCTTCCAAACCTGGGAGTAGAAGGATTCAAGATAGATTAGGGAGAAGAAGATCCCCAAGCAGAGATCCCTCAAGCTCTTTTTCTGAAAGAAGCCGGCGCAAGCGCCGAAAAAGAGATTACCCTTCTTCCAGTGACTCCTCGGACAACGAGGATAAAGAAACAGGACACTGGAAGTCAAGAGGAAAACGCCGCGAGGAAGAGAATGAAGATATGTCTCTCCCATGGCGACGCCAGAAGATTGATGCGTTTACACGGCGCATCAGCGATTACTCAGATCGCAAACGTAGGCGCATGCCCACTAATGTGAAAACATATGATGGAACAGGTGATCCGGATGATCACCTAAAAATTTTCGAATCAGCCGCCACTATCGAAAACTGGCCACAGCCTGTGTGGTGCCACATGTTTAACTCAACGTTAGTAGGAAACGCGCGCACATGGTTTAGCAAACTCCCACGTAAGAGCATTGGTGGATTTGAGGAATTACGAAAAGCATTCCGCCTCAATTTCACTCAACGAAAGAAGTGTGCTAAAAACCCTGTGGAACTAGCAAGAGTAAAACAGCGTCAAGGCGAATCAACCAGCGCTTTTATGGAACGTTTCAAAGATGAGTGCATACAAGTCAAAACATGTCCTGAAATCCTAAAAATTTCAGGGTTCATGAATGGGATTAACAACCCAGAACTCATCCGAAAATTGAATGACAAAGTTCCACAAACTTTTGATGAGCTAACAAAGCGCACTAGATCCTTTATACAAGGAGAAGCAGCTGCTGCGGATAGCAAAAAAGGTTATTCAAACTATAGGCAGCAAGAGCAGCCGCGGAGACAATCCAATGATCAAAATAACAACCGCAGCAGGAATTATCGCAGTGGAAGAGACAATGACAAATATACCCCTCTCACAAAAACTCCGAGAGAAATATTTGTAACAGAAGGTGCGAACTTCCCAAAACCACCACCAATGCGCACTGCAGAGGAAAAGCGCCTAGGTAGTGGATACTGCGAGTATCACGGCCAAAAAGGCCATACAACTAACGAGTGCGTCCAACTAAAACAACTAATTGAAAAGCTAGTGAGAGAAGGCAGGATGGACCACCTCGTAAAGAACATCAAAGAGGGAAAAGATAAACAGAGAAACGGGGGTAAGAAAGAACCCCCAAAGGAAAAAGCTGATACTATATACATGATACAATCATGGCAACGCAAGATAAAGCAAAAAGTCAGCCAAAAATTCTCTCCAGAAAAAGAGATATCCTTCCCTACTATAGCTGCGGACAACGCAGTCGTGGAGCCTCTAACAATTGAAATACATACAGGGGGACATGACATCTACCGCATGTACATTGATGGAGGAGCATCCGCAGATATCCTGTACGATCACTGTTTCAAAAGACTGCGACCTGAAATTCAAAATCAATTGATACCAGCTACAACATCATTAACAGGATTCACAGGAGAAAAGATTTGGCCCATGGGGCAGCTACGCTTGTTGGTGGTTGTGGGGGATGAACAACACTCAACTGCAACATGGATAAACTTTATGGTAATAAAGTCTCCTTCACCATACAATGGTATCATTGGAAGACCGGGAATATCATCCATGCGCGCAGTACCATCCACAGCGCACGGAATGATTAAATTCCCAGTGGAAGGAGGAGTTGTCACACTCTATAACACAACAGTACCACCAAGAGAATGCATCGCAGTAACAACTGAAGCAGAGACTACTCCAGAACAGCACACGAAAAAAACGCCAAATTTAAAAGTCGCTATTCATCCAGATTATCCGGAACAACAAGTTTCGATTGGAGGATCTTTATCTGACAAAGGTAAAGCAGCTGTATGCGCACTCTTGCAAAAGAACCTAGACATCTTTGCATGGGAACCAAAGCATATGACGGAAGTACCGCGCTCTATCACAAAACATAAGCCACAAATCCGACAAGGATACCCTCCAATACGACAAAAGAAACGCGGCCAGGCCCCAGATCGTGCAAAGGCTATTCTGGAAGAAGTACATAAGCTCGTGGATGCAGGCACCATGCGCGAAGTATACTACCACGACTGGCTTTCTAACCCAGTTATGGTAAAGAAGAGCGATGGCAGTTGGAGGATGTGCGTGGACTTCACGGACCTCAACAAAGCATGTCCGCAGGACTGCTATCCACTGCCAGAGATAGACTGGAAGGTCGAGTCCTTGTGCGGATACCCTTTCAAATGCTTCCTAGATGCATATAAAGGGTATCATCAGATCCAGATGGCAGTGGAAGATGAAGAAAAAACAGCTTTCCACACCAGTCAAGGAGTGTACTGCTATACGAAAATGCCTTTTGGCCTGAAGAACGCAGGCGCGACATACCAACGACTGGTAGACACAGCTTTCGAAAAACAAGTAGGCCGCAACTTGGAAGTCTACGTTGACGACCTTGTCATCAAAAGCCACACAGAGGATGAATTGGTGCGCGACATCGAGGAAACATTCAGGACATTGGGAAGAATCAACATGAAGTTAAATCCAAAAAAGTGCACCTTTGGCTTGACCGAAGGCATGTTCCTTGGATACTTGATAGAACCCGATGGAATCAAGCCTTGCCCAGAAAAAACAAAGGCTGTTATTGATCTCCCCTCACCGCGCACACTCAAAGAAGTCCAGTCATTGAATGAAAAGTTAGCAGGGCTAAACCGTTTCTTATCTAAGTCAGCAGACAAATCCCTTCCTCTCTTTAAAACACTCACGAAGTGTACTAAAAAGGGAGACTTTCGCTGGACCGAAGAAGCGGAGGAAGCTTTCCAACAACTTAAACACCATCTGGCATCTCTTCCTAGACTTGTCGCACCACGACCAGGGGAAGAGCTAATCATGTACTTATCGGCAACACATGGAGCAGTTAGCGCAGTACTATTGACAGATAGAAACTCCATCCAGACACCCATATACTTTGTAAGCAAAGCCTTGAAGAAAACAGAGACTAACTACAGTGCTATGGAAAAACTGGTCCTATCTCTAGTATTCACAGCCAAAAGGCTGCGCAGATACTTCCAAGCGCACCCAATAGCGGTGATCACTGATCAGCCAATCAAACAAGTTATCTCTAAACCCGACGCATCAGGACGGTTACAAAAGTAGAGTGTACTTTTAAGCGAGTATAACATCTCATACAGACCGCGCACTGCAATCAAAGGACAAGTACTAGCCGATTTCATCGTGGAGAAGCCAGATAGCGACAGCCCAACATCTGCAACCAAAACAGATCTACAGGAACCTTGGATCCTGTTCACAGATGGATCCTCATGTGCAGATGGATCAGGCGCAGGCCTTATTCTTACAAATCCAGAAGGTATGGAATTCACCTATGCGCTACGCTTTGAGTTCACAGCCACAAACAATGAGGCAGAATATGAAGCCCTACTAGCCGGACTACGCATCGCAATCCAAATGGGTGTACGCAACCTGGAAGCAAACGTAGATGCTCGGCTAGTCGCTAACCACGTGCTAGGAGAATATGAAGCCAAGGATGAACACATGGTCCAATACCTGGAAAAGACAAAGTCTTTAATAAAAAACTTTGACAAGTTCACAATCAAACAGGTACCCAGAGGCGATAACAGAAAGGCTGATGCGCTCAGTAAGATCGCATCCACAAGTTTCGCACACCTCTCAAAACAGGTATTGGTAGAAACCCTAAAAAACAAGTCAATCTTGGACATGGAGATATCAACGGTGATAGAGGAACAAGATCCTACATGGATGACACCTATCATTGAATTTATTAGCAAGGGAACCCTACCCCAAGATCACAAAGACGCTCGAAGAATACGGCGCACAGCGCAACGATTTGAATTACGCGACAACGTACTCTATCGACGGTCTTTCTTACAGCCATGGCTCAGATGTGTTGGACCTCTTCAAGCAGACTACGTACTCCGCGAAATTCATGCTGGATCCTATAGTATGCACTCAGGGCCGCGATCCGTAGTGGCAAGCGCTCTAAGGTCGGGATACTATTGGCCAACAATGCATCGCGATGCACGCGATCTGATAAGAAAATGCAGCAATTGCCAAGTACATAGGCCAATCCCGCGCCGACCACAACAAGAGCTAACACCAATTACCTCACCATGGCCATTTTACAAATGGGGTATTGACATCGCAGGACCTTTCCCTGTCGCAGCTGGAGGAGTAAAATTCCTCATCGTAGCCATAGACTACTTTACGAAATGGATCGAAGCAAAGGCGGTGGTGAACATCACGGGAAACCAAGTCAAACGCTTTGTCTGGGACAACATTGTCTGTCGCTTCGGACTACCGGGTGCGATCATATCAGACAACGGAAAACAATTCTGTGATAACCCATTCAAAGATTGGTGCGCACAACTAAACATCACACAACACTTTGCTTCAGTCAAACACCCACAAACCAATGGCCTAGTTGAGCGCGCAAACCGCAGTCTAGGGGAAGGAATAAAAGCGCGCCTTGACAGACATAAAGGTAGGTGGGTAGATGAGCTCTCGCATGTCTTGTGGGCTCATCGCACAACAATTAAAACCAGTACTGGCGACACGCCATTCTCCCTCGTCTATGGAACAGAAGCCGTCATACCCGCAGAGATAGGAATGCCAACTATACGAACAGCAGAGGTCAACGTCACAACAAACGACGAAGAACGGCGCATAGACTTGGACTTACTGGAAGAAAGACGCGAACGCGCAGCTATACGTGAAGCAAAGGCCAAGGCAAAAATGAAGAAGTATTATGATGCAAAGGTCAGACACACTTCATTCAGGCCAGGAGACTTTGTTTACCGCGCCAATGACGCGAGCCACGCAGAAGACACAGGCAAGCTCAGACCTAAATGGGAAGGACCGTACGAGGTCACAGACGCGCTCGGCAACGGCGCATACAGACTGCGCGATATGGAAGGTCACGACCTGGCGCGCACTTGGAACATCTGCAATCTCAAAAGATGTTACTTTTAGGCTACGACCCTTACACAGACACCCTTGCATCCTACGAGGTGCCCAATAAGTGTTTGTCTTTCTTTTCTTTCCTAGGAATTGTATTTTCTATTTTTCAAAAAACTTGCAAGTATCAATAAAATGTTATGGTTTCTAGCTAACTCCATAGCGCATTTTACTTTATTGCATATATGTCAATATTGTTTATCTTATATTTTTGCCTACATGGCGTGCATGCACCACTTAAAGACCCACGAAGGCATAAAGGATGAGTTAACCTACTAATTCACTCGTTGAATAAGAGGGTTGCAAACCCATCAACATTGGATCACGTATCCTTGCTAAGCGCCTTACTCTTGAGACGTCGAGGTAAGTCTCGCGCGCGCACCCCACGACGGATGCGCATATACTAAGTACACCGTACAAGCTTAGCAATATAACGAGCCAAGACACTTGGTCAAATAATAAAACTTCGCAAACAATGCAAGTATAATTCTTCAAAGTCACGCACTTAAAACACTTAGTTAAATAATCAAACTTGGCAAACAATGCAAGTATATTTAGGTCACGAACTTAAACAAAAAGGTATCTTATTCCACATTTATTCATAAAAATTACAAAGAAAGATACATAAATATACAAAAAGCCTATATACTATGGCGATGCTCAGGACTCTCCTCCGGGGCGGCGGAACTCCCCGCTTCCTGCAGCTTCCTCAAAGTTATAGCATCCTGCATAGATACGGTTGGAACGCTTACAGGCACGCCATCTGACCTGGGGATGTGTGCAGCGCCGAGGCCACACAACACTGCCTTACCCTTAATACCCTTCTTCACAGCAACCCTCTGCTCATGGCGCTCCAGCACCTCTTTCAAGGGAATCTCCCTCTCAAGAGCAAAGGGTTTGAGGATGTCGCGAGGCCGCGCGAACACAGGAACTTGCAGCTGCGACACATCGGGTTTCAGATAGTAATCTGATTCCCCTTCCCCATTCTCCTCAAGATGGCGCTGCAATGTCAACCCCGCCATCAGTACATCTATGGGGTCATCTTGATCGCGCTCCAGCCTCCCAATGTGCGGCAACTCAAGAACCTTCAACCCCGCCATTGCTTGCATCAACTCATCATAAGCTGTAGGACTGTACCCAGGGACTTCCGCCAAGTCCTTCTTTAGCAGCTTGGCCTCATGGAGATCCTCCATAGCCTGCGATCGACCACGCGCCATCGCACAATGCACCACCTTCCCAAAGGCGTCCACTACCTCTGGGGACTCTAGTGTGCTCATAGCTGCCAGGCGCAGTCCATGGCTAATCAACCACCTACATTCACAAAGACAATTTGTGTAAATTAGAAAGCATGGCGATAAAGTTGTTATGAAGACAAGTAAACAAAATACCTGCGCTCAGCAATGGTAGACATCAAATGAGGATATAATTCCTCGTCGTACTCAATGCTAAGGCTTCGCAGCTTTTCCTCCTGCGCCTGGATGACCTTCTCAATATCCTCCTTAAACTTGGTGAGGCTAGCGAAGTGCTCCACCTTCTTCTCCTCCAAAAAGCGCACGGCAAAAGTCAAGTCGGATTTATAATGGTGCAGCTCTCCACGCGCCTTCACCACCTCAGCCATGGCAGACAGCTTCTCGTGGGTGATCTTCTCAGCACGCACCCGCGAGGCTTCCAACTCCGCTTGTGCATCAGACAACTGCGCACGGAGCCTCGCCAACTCCTCATCCTTCTGGGCAAGAGCACTGCTCTCCCCGGCATACTTGATTGAGGGAAAAGCAGTCAACTAAATTCAACCACGGATGTGGTCAAACAAGTCAAACTCCTAAGGCTCAATGCTCCGCGGAAGTATAAGGTTTCCCCGGGTCGTTTAAGTCCCGACGAGGTGTGAATTGTAAACAAACGGTTATTTGATCGGGTGAAATTGGACAGGAAAGGGTTTAAAGTGAGTGATGTGATTA
Source organism: Artemisia argyi (assembly GCA_030686995.1). Classification (NCBI taxonomy): domain Eukaryota; kingdom Viridiplantae; phylum Streptophyta; class Magnoliopsida; order Asterales; family Asteraceae; genus Artemisia; species Artemisia argyi. The sequence goes on along the minus strand of JARVZY010002382.1, from coordinate 261,968 downwards.
CACTAAGGGAATACGAATGAAAACGATGTAAACAAACTGTATTAAAAATAACGTGAAACCTAATTAACTTAAAACGCGAACTGAAAACTTAAAATCAGAAATTGCTTATACGTAAGCAGAAAAATAAGCCAAACGGCTTAAATAGAAGCTATCACTTTATTTATGTTTTTGGTTTTTCTTATTTTACAAACTACTTTCACAAATGTAACCTAAATTTAAAAGCGTAAAAGTTATTTAAATAAAACGCGAGCTAAAATTAAAATAAACGCGAGTGCGCGAAATAAAAAGTGAAAATTGAGCTACGCTAACCCTACGGACATGAAAATAATATTTTTACAATCCTAACAATCAAAGAAAATTTTAGAAAAAAGAAAATTATTTTTTTTGACTTTTTAATTATTTATTACTAATTAAAAACTATTTAATTACTAATTAATAATATGTAAATTACACTAATTATGAAATTAAGCAAGAAAAATGAAAATTTAATTCTAAAAATTCTAAAATAATATAAAAGTAATTTTAAAATTAAAAATATATTTTTCCTACTTTTTCTCTATTTATTATTAATTAATAACTATTTATTAATTACTAAAACTATTTTTGATTTATTAAAAATACTAAAAAGGCAAAGAAAAATCTGGAATTTTTAGGAAAATTCTAAAATGCAATTAGGAACTTAAGAAAAATAAAAATTACTGAAAAAGACACCAAAATAAGCAAAATGGGCAATAAGCTCTTACAAATAAGCACTTAAAAATAAGCAAACAATGCAATTAATTACCAAAAGCTATAGTACACTACAACTAACTTCTATAAGCTTAAATCAACTTAAAACTACCCAAGAAACTCAGAGATTAATCAACTACAAGCTAATAAGCAAAAGTCACAAGCTTAGAACCAAACAGGCCTAAAAGCTTGATTTCAGCCCTTGGTGGGGCCCACCTGGGTAACCCAGAGACCAAATAAGCTGGTGACCTGTGGAGAAGACCTGAGGGGCATTCCAAAGGACCAAGGTTCATGGGTTGGGGCCTACTATCTAACTGTTGGGAGCCATGGGAAGTTGAGTGGTTTGGACTGCTTAAAACTGATGCACAAGTCTGGGGGGTGTATTGCAGCCCAGACACAAGCCACCAAGCACCAAAATAAGCCACACCAATTAAGCAATATGAACAAGTGAAGCTTAATCAGGCAAACACAATGACAACAACAACAATTATAACTACAAATCACACTAATATCAACAACAGAAACAACAAACAAGATCAAATGTTAAGAAATAATAACAAGAGTAGCAGCAGCCAATGAAAACTTCAACAAACTCTACTAATAAGCTCACACAAGGAATAATTCAACAAGCTCAGCCTCACAAACATGTAAGCAACTCAATTCCAACATTCAATTACCCAGAATCAAACAAGAACAACTAGTTAAACAAGCTCAGTTGATAATCAAAAACAATAAGAAAAAGTAGCAGCAGTGGCCAAATAAGCCAACATGGAGCTTAAAATCAAGCTCCAAATAAGCTGTTTGGGTGAACCAACCGTACAATCCTAATTTACTACCTAGGAGACTATCTAAAACAGCAAAGAACACTACAAAAGACCAAGAATTAAGCAATCTATGGTTGGTTAGAAATGGGTCAGAACCAAAAACTTGGTGCAGGGGATGTGCTCCCCCTGCAGGTCTGTTTGAACTTAAATGGGGCCCACTAGAAAAATCACAAAAATGAGATGACCATGGGTTTTGAAAGTTGAGCTGGGATATGACAACCCCTAAAAATTCCAAAGCCTGAATACAAACTGAAAATTCACAAAAATTCTTGGAGGTTTGGGAAAAATTAAAGAAAATGCAATTTGACTTTTTTTTCCTTTTTATGAAAGTTTGACTAATTTGAACTTTAATTGGATCCTAATGACAGAGAATGATGTTTTAGACTAAAATGAAATGAAATTAAGCTAGCTTATCTAATTATACAATGAATCCTATGACTATGCATCCTAATTTGCTAACAGTTAGGCCTAAATGACATTTTAAGAGGGCACTTTGACTTTTAATCAAGGGATCCTAGTTCTTATGTTAAACTTTGGGTCATCAATGCCTCAGGTAACTAGCCTAGACCCAAAATTAACAACCAATTACTCCTAGCAAATGGGTATCACCACTGACCCAAACACCCTATTTATGATTATGATTTCACTACAAACCTAGTATCTAGGTGACATAAACCTACAAATTACTTCAAACTCAGTCACATATCAATAGAATAGGTCAAACAATCTCTAACATTCCATTATAACACTCAAAAATCTAAAGTTCAAGAATTAAAGAAATCAAGCAGTGGACAACTTAGTTTCATCAATTCTAACAAACAACAAAGGTGAATCCAACAAGCTACAGAGAAAATTAAATATACTCAGTGACCACAAAACAAAAAAATAACTCTAAATATCTAGAACTAGACAGATCAAATAAAATGGATTAATGAAACACTAACAATACTCACTGAATTCAAATGAAGCTTCACAAGGTGAGGGTATACTCCTTGAAAGCCTATCTTTAAACAGACCTATAACATCACCATGAGCCACCCATTGGCCACCCAGAACCTCATCACCATGAACCCCTGATTTGGTTGACTTTCGTTGACCGAGAACATATAACTACTTTAGGTAGATACACAATAACAACTTCTGACTACAACTATTTTATTTAGTTTGAATAAGCTCCAGAAACAGTCAACAATGTTTTTAATTGTGCTTGAATAATAAATGCAAACTAAGTAAATTTATGTAAATTCGAATTAAGGAAAAAACTTGCTATTAATTGATTAAACTCTTGAGAAATACAATGTTAAGGTTACACATACAACTTAGAAACTAAAATCATGACTGGAAATTAAAGTTTTTAATTATTTCGACCATGAGAAAACTAAACTAAGAACTACTACTACTTAACTACTGATTTCCTCTCTTTCTTCCTTCTTTTATAAGCTCCCCGGGGTCTTTGGTATCTTTCCCACTTCTTTCTTGGATCGTTGGATGCTTGAAATTTGATCTAGACCACTCATTCATTTTGGCGGGAAAATTATGTTAAGCTTTTTGGCAGTGGCAGGGAGGTGGGATTTGGAGTTTAGTGTTTGGAAAGGGATAAAGGGGATGGCTGGTGTTGAGTGTGGCAGGAAAAGTTGATGATGGTGTTTGGAGTAGTAGCAGGCTAGGAGGCTAGGAGGGGGGAGGTACACGTGAAGGAGGGTGAGTCAGGTTGTGTTTGTTTTATTCATTTATTTTTATTTGTTTTGGGCTTAAGGTGTAAACGGGCTAGGAAGGGTGGGATGGATTGGGGTAATGGGTATTTAATGTTTGGGTGGGCTTTGGTTGTGTGGATTGGATTGGGGGAATAACATTAGGTCCGGTTTGGTTTAGCAATATTTCACAAGGACTATAATTGCCAAAAGCTGAATTTTTGGGGACTGAATTTGCCACGTTTCCAAAGTTACTTCAAAAGACCATTGTTGCCAAACGTGAATAATACAAGGACCATAAATGTAATTTTCCACTTTTGAAAATCCCGAGGACTTGTTTTACCAAATTTCAAAGTTGAGGGGCCGTTTATGCCATTTTGTGAAAACTTTCATCCAGGGATTAATATTGAACAAATTTGATTTCCCAAAGACCAAAGTTGACTTTTCTATTGTTTTAAACATTCAGGGACTAGTTTTGTCAATTTTTGAAACTTGAGGGACTGAAACTGCCAATTGTGCAAACTTTGTTCGTTTTTCATTTGTTTTTAAACATTTTGCATCTAAAACATATAAAACACAATTTTGAAATATTTTTGGTATTTTGATGCATTACTGAGTGTTTTTGTATGTTTTGGCAGTTCATATAAGACAAAAATGATGAGTATTTGCACACTCATCAATCCCCCACACTAAACTATTGCTAGTCCCTAGCAATACTGTTTTGAAAACCTGATGGATTTGAAAAACTCTTTACCAAAAGCCATCACTTCTGGAGTAGCCAGGTGTAAGAACTGTGGCACACCTGATAACCGTGTGATTTTGAGCAAACCACCAGCTTTCAACGGATTTGAGTAGTCTTTACCAAAAGCCGTTTGCTTCTGGACTAGCCAGCTCTTGATGGAATAGTCAACATCTTGGTGAGCTGATTACCAATTATGGATTTTCCACGGCCTTTACCACAAGCCATAATCTTGCGGGCTAGCCAACTCATTTGTTTTCGGGGAGTTGATGAACCATACAATTTTGGGCAAATTGCCAGCCGTCAACGGATTTGATATGTCTTTACCAAGAGCCGTTTGCTCCTGGACTAGCCAATCCCTTTTGTCATTTAGACAAGGCGGACTGATTACCAAAAATTTTGAAGCACCAGTGAAAAATTTTTGAAAAATTTTTGAAATTTTGGCAAAAACGGGGGTATTATATAGTAAAATGTGATAAAATTCGCTAGAATAGCGAATACCCCCCCACACTAAGCATGAATATTGTCCTCAATATTCAAAATCCCGGCTATTATGCCGACATTTTGAACGTAAAAGGGCAACATTACAAGCTGAGCGTGGAAAACACCATTTTGTATTTTCACTCTTTTGTAACCATAGCATGGGGGACTCCCCCACACTTAGGGTGAAAACCCTATAAGCGTGCTATTGTTTTTGTTTACCGAGTCGCTAGCTTGACTCGACCCCGCATTCATTGGTCCTTGGGGAAGCATGATGTGGAAGAAGCAATCTCACTCGGACTTTCATTCAAAATGTTTGGACAAACATATGAAGCACGTGAAAGTTCCACACCGATGAGATAAGTATCCGGCTCAAGATAATGATACATGAAAATGCCGGGATCAAATATAATGTCTTCATTCCCGAAGGAGTGAAGAACAGGAGATGTCACCCTGTAGGTGAAGAACAGGAAGAAAACCATGAGGAAAAGCATGATTTGATCTTCTTCCTCGAGAGCAGGCTCCGTAGCCTGAGTTTGGATTTCAAAGGGTAAGCTCGTAAACAACCCGGGAGGGTGGGTGGGAATTTGTAAATTCTCAAGATTGAGAGCATTTCCCCCCGGGCAATCAAACTGATGAGCGAGTTCACCGGAGAACTCCTCATGAAGAGAATTATTCACAAGATGTGAATCTGGGAACTCATGTTCCGGAATAGACTCATCACAATCCTCAATCTGAGTACCAAAGAGTGGATTATCAGAAATCAAAGTGAATTCAGAATCGAATTCAAATAGAGGATTGGTGAGAGTGGTATTGAATGTTTCGGGAACAAAGTGAATATTATTCTCTGTTGGACTGCTGGGATAAGAAGTGAGTGGTGGATCATGATATAGGAGACTTTCAATTTCTCCCAGATCGGCTTGGAAATCAAGGAGACCATCATCACTTTCCAATGAAAGTGGACCGATGTGAGCAAGTTCATCAGCGAACTCCTCAAGAAGAGGATCAACATCAGAATGAGGCAGTGGTGCCTCGATATACTCAATGTCTCCATGAGATATACAATCATCGCTATAATCTGAGAAAGTCTCAAATTGATCTTTAGGACACTCAATGGGGGAAGGAATATCACACATATCATCCAAAGTTCCCTGTGACTCTCTCGGGATTGGGACAAGGATCTCAACACTAGACTTTATTAATTCGTCCGATTCCTTATTAGGAACAGTGCTAAGATGCTCATCCCCCATGTTCAGAGAGTGAGTGGAAACCTCGGGTGTGATAAGAGTGGGTTGAGATGGAATCTCAACTGATAGAATCTCATTTGATGAACTTGATGAAGTTTTATAAAATTCAAGGATGTCAAGTGTATCCTCATCATCACTGTCATCAGGAATAAAACGGAACAAAGAGCTAGATTTGGCTGCTTTTTCTCTTGCAATGGATTCCCTCACGGATTTTTCATATGCATCTTGGGAATTTATTCTAGCAGCCTGCTCTTCAGCAAGCAATTCTTCCATGGATTTTTGATGAGTGTGTCTTTGGGCAAAGTCTTGAACTAAACCCTTAAGCTCATCAACGATTTTCATCATATTTTGCATTTCTGGAAGAAGTGCTTGATTCATATCGTACTGTGGAGGTTGGTCATAACAAGGTGTGTCAAAATTGCCACAAGGATATGGATTCCCCGCTTGACAATCTGAGCTGAAGTGTGGACCTCCACAGTAATCACAACAGTAAAACTGTTGAGGCTGTGGGTTGTACGTGCTAGAGTCATAACCGTTATCAGGAAACTGCTCATAGACAAGCGTGTTTCCCGATTGACAATCAGAACTGTAGTGTGAACCACCACAGTACTCACAACAGTAAAACTGCTGAGTATCATGGTGTGGTAACTGATGGAATAAATCAGTCGTGCCATGGTAGGAATAGGGATCTTGGTTATAGACAGACCCGTTTCCCGACTCTACCATGCCACAACTGGGGCAATCGCCACCATTATAAGGATTACCACACCAATGGCAAACCAGAAGGTGTGGATGAGACATAGAAAGAATCAAATGTGTATAGAGGGTGAGGAAATGAGAATCAAAAGGGTAGGAGGGTAAAGGTGAGTATTTTTGGGTTTTTGGATAAACATTTTGTACAAATGAGAAGGAAAATCTTTTTGGGTTTTTGTTTTTATGAAAATATGAACAAGGATGGATAAATGTACAATGGAACGAATTCCAAAGACACTAATCAGAAAAACCGTTTAGAAAACGCACACAACCTCCCCGGCAGCGGCGCCAAAAGTTGATTGAGGGAAAAGCAGTCAACTAAATTCAACCACGGATGTGGTCAAACAAGTCAAACTCCTAAGGCTCAATGCTCCGCGGAAGTATAAGGTTTCCCCGGGTCGTTTAAGTCCCGACGAGGTGTGAATTGTAAACAAACGGTTATTTGATCGGGTGAAATTGGACAGGAAAGGGTTTAAAGTGAGTGATGTGATTACACTAAGGGAATACGAATGAAAACGATGTAAACAAACTGTATTAAAAATAACGTGAAACCTAATTAACTTAAAACGCGAACTGAAAACTTAAAATCAGAAATTGCTTATACGTAAGCAGAAAAATAAGCCAAACGGCTTAAATAGAAGCTATCACTTTATTTATGTTTTTGGTTTTTCTTATTTTACAAACTACTTTCACAAATGTAACCTAAATTTAAAAGCGTAAAAGTTATTTAAATAAAACGCGAGCTAAAATTAAAATAAACGCGAGTGCGCGAAATAAAAAGTGAAAATTGAGCTACGCTAACCCTACGGACATGAAAATAATATTTTTACAATCCTAACAATCAAAGAAAATTTTAGAAAAAAGAAAATTATTTTTTTTGACTTTTTAATTATTTATTACTAATTAAAAACTATTTAATTACTAATTAATAATATGTAAATTACACTAATTATGAAATTAAGCAAGAAAAATGAAAATTTAATTCTAAAAATTCTAAAATAATATAAAAGTAATTTTAAAATTAAAAATATATTTTTCCTACTTTTTCTCTATTTATTATTAATTAATAACTATTTATTAATTACTAAAACTATTTTTGATTTATTAAAAATACTAAAAAGGCAAAGAAAAATCTGGAATTTTTAGGAAAATTCTAAAATGCAATTAGGAACTTAAGAAAAATAAAAATTACTGAAAAAGACACCAAAATAAGCAAAATGGGCAATAAGCTCTTACAAATAAGCACTTAAAAATAAGCAAACAATGCAATTAATTACCAAAAGCTATAGTACACTACAACTAACTTCTATAAGCTTAAATCAACTTAAAACTACCCAAGAAACTCAGAGATTAATCAACTACAAGCTAATAAGCAAAAGTCACAAGCTTAGAACCAAACAGGCCTAAAAGCTTGATTTCAGCCCTTGGTGGGGCCCACCTGGGTAACCCAGAGACCAAATAAGCTGGTGACCTGTGGAGAAGACCTGAGGGGCATTCCAAAGGACCAAGGTTCATGGGTTGGGGCCTACTATCTAACTGTTGGGAGCCATGGGAAGTTGAGTGGTTTGGACTGCTTAAAACTGATGCACAAGTCTGGGGGGTGTATTGCAGCCCAGACACAAGCCACCAAGCACCAAAATAAGCCACACCAATTAAGCAATATGAACAAGTGAAGCTTAATCAGGCAAACACAATGACAACAACAACAATTATAACTACAAATCACACTAATATCAACAACAGAAACAACAAACAAGATCAAATGTTAAGAAATAATAACAAGAGTAGCAGCAGCCAATGAAAACTTCAACAAACTCTACTAATAAGCTCACACAAGGAATAATTCAACAAGCTCAGCCTCACAAACATGTAAGCAACTCAATTCCAACATTCAATTACCCAGAATCAAACAAGAACAACTAGTTAAACAAGCTCAGTTGATAATCAAAAACAATAAGAAAAAGTAGCAGCAGTGGCCAAATAAGCCAACATGGAGCTTAAAATCAAGCTCCAAATAAGCTGTTTGGGTGAACCAACCGTACAATCCTAATTTACTACCTAGGAGACTATCTAAAACAGCAAAGAACACTACAAAAGACCAAGAATTAAGCAATCTATGGTTGGTTAGAAATGGGTCAGAACCAAAAACTTGGTGCAGGGGATGTGCTCCCCCTGCAGGTCTGTTTGAACTTAAATGGGGCCCACTAGAAAAATCACAAAAATGAGATGACCATGGGTTTTGAAAGTTGAGCTGGGATATGACAACCCCTAAAAATTCCAAAGCCTGAATACAAACTGAAAATTCACAAAAATTCTTGGAGGTTTGGGAAAAATTAAAGAAAATGCAATTTGACTTTTTTTTCCTTTTTATGAAAGTTTGACTAATTTGAACTTTAATTGGATCCTAATGACAGAGAATGATGTTTTAGACTAAAATGAAATGAAATTAAGCTAGCTTATCTAATTATACAATGAATCCTATGACTATGCATCCTAATTTGCTAACAGTTAGGCCTAAATGACATTTTAAGAGGGCACTTTGACTTTTAATCAAGGGATCCTAGTTCTTATGTTAAACTTTGGGTCATCAATGCCTCAGGTAACTAGCCTAGACCCAAAATTAACAACCAATTACTCCTAGCAAATGGGTATCACCACTGACCCAAACACCCTATTTATGATTATGATTTCACTACAAACCTAGTATCTAGGTGACATAAACCTACAAATTACTTCAAACTCAGTCACATATCAATAGAATAGGTCAAACAATCTCTAACATTCCATTATAACACTCAAAAATCTAAAGTTCAAGAATTAAAGAAATCAAGCAGTGGACAACTTAGTTTCATCAATTCTAACAAACAACAAAGGTGAATCCAACAAGCTACAGAGAAAATTAAATATACTCAGTGACCACAAAACAAAAAAATAACTCTAAATATCTAGAACTAGACAGATCAAATAAAATGGATTAATGAAACACTAACAATACTCACTGAATTCAAATGAAGCTTCACAAGGTGAGGGTATACTCCTTGAAAGCCTATCTTTAAACAGACCTATAACATCACCATGAGCCACCCATTGGCCACCCAGAACCTCATCACCATGAACCCCTGATTTGGTTGACTTTCGTTGACCGAGAACATATAACTACTTTAGGTAGATACACAATAACAACTTCTGACTACAACTATTTTATTTAGTTTGAATAAGCTCCAGAAACAGTCAACAATGTTTTTAATTGTGCTTGAATAATAAATGCAAACTAAGTAAATTTATGTAAATTCGAATTAAGGAAAAAACTTGCTATTAATTGATTAAACTCTTGAGAAATACAATGTTAAGGTTACACATACAACTTAGAAACTAAAATCATGACTGGAAATTAAAGTTTTTAATTATTTCGACCATGAGAAAACTAAACTAAGAACTACTACTACTTAACTACTGATTTCCTCTCTTTCTTCCTTCTTTTATAAGCTCCCCGGGGTCTTTGGTATCTTTCCCACTTCTTTCTTGGATCGTTGGATGCTTGAAATTTGATCTAGACCACTCATTCATTTTGGCGGGAAAATTATGTTAAGCTTTTTGGCAGTGGCAGGGAGGTGGGATTTGGAGTTTAGTGTTTGGAAAGGGATAAAGGGGATGGCTGGTGTTGAGTGTGGCAGGAAAAGTTGATGATGGTGTTTGGAGTAGTAGCAGGCTAGGAGGCTAGGAGGGGGGAGGTACACGTGAAGGAGGGTGAGTCAGGTTGTGTTTGTTTTATTCATTTATTTTTATTTGTTTTGGGCTTAAGGTGTAAACGGGCTAGGAAGGGTGGGATGGATTGGGGTAATGGGTATTTAATGTTTGGGTGGGCTTTGGTTGTGTGGATTGGATTGGGGGAATAACATTAGGTCCGGTTTGGTTTAGCAATATTTCACAAGGACTATAATTGCCAAAAGCTGAATTTTTGGGGACTGAATTTGCCACGTTTCCAAAGTTACTTCAAAAGACCATTGTTGCCAAACGTGAATAATACAAGGACCATAAATGTAATTTTCCACTTTTGAAAATCCCGAGGACTTGTTTTACCAAATTTCAAAGTTGAGGGGCCGTTTATGCCATTTTGTGAAAACTTTCATCCAGGGATTAATATTGAACAAATTTGATTTCCCAAAGACCAAAGTTGACTTTTCTATTGTTTTAAACATTCAGGGACTAGTTTTGTCAATTTTTGAAACTTGAGGGACTGAAACTGCCAATTGTGCAAACTTTGTTCGTTTTTCATTTGTTTTTAAACATTTTGCATCTAAAACATATAAAACACAATTTTGAAATATTTTTGGTATTTTGATGCATTACTGAGTGTTTTTGTATGTTTTGGCAGTTCATATAAGACAAAAATGATGAGTATTTGCACACTCATCAATACTTCTCTTTTAACTGAGCCACCAGCTCAGCTTGGCGCGCCGCAGTCGCAGCCAGCTCATCCATCAGCTGCTGCGCCTCTCCACCATCAGCAACTTTGGCTTTCCCCTCCCTGTTTTCATTCTGTGGAGAGGAAACCTCATCAACGAAGACTCCATCATTCTTCGCAGCATCATCCCTACGCAACAAAAAAAAAAAAAAAAACAATTAGTAAATATTACAACAAGTAATATAATAAAAAAAAGGGGGAGAGAGATGATAAAAAACGCAGATACTCACAGAAACGGAGAAGCCTCAGCAACCTTCAATCGTGCGCCAGAAGTAGATGTCTCTTCTGCATTCGACTCCGCGTCCCTAATGACGTGTCGACACCTCTTCCTGGTGCCACTGCCTCCAGCCTCTCCCTTGCGCTTCACATTCTGCGCAACTTCCTCCTTCAGCACCTCCTCAGGATTAAGGATCTTTATGCTATCAGACGACCCCGATTGCGCCTCCTTGTGCGCCACCTCTACAGTGGGTGCCACCTCCACAGTGGGCGCCACCTCCACAGTGGGCGCCACCTCCGCATCGGGCGCCACGCTCTGGACAGGCGTCACTTGGAGTGGTGGCGTGTTCTCAGGGACCGCCTCTGGCAGGACGGTCAAATGACCCTCCGTCGCCTCTAGTAGGGGCTGCTCACCTTCCCTCAGAGGGCGCACCCCTATAGTTACCAGCTTTGGCTTGTCCAGCTTAACCACTGCAAACAAATCCATTTCTGCGCATATCAATAAAGCAAGAAAGAAAAAAGGATTAGTTATTTAAAGCGTGCATACAAAAAGAGACTTACAAAGCTTGAAGTAGAAGGGATGGACACCCACCCCGACCATCCTCACTTAAAAAAGTGGGCACCTCATCCTCAGCGCCAAAATAAGCGCGGCTCAACCCCATGTGCACCAAAAACTCCTCCGGATAGGGGTTAATGGCCAGTCGGTTGGCATCCAGAATCTGCGCGTCAGCTAGCCTGTAGGAACCGGGTGCGGGGTGCCCATCCCTTGGCAATGTATCCTGAGTATAAAACTCATAGGGAAAGGGAAAGACCACGTCATCAACCCAAAAGAAGTACTCCCTCCAATTCTTTAGGGCGTCAACTTTCTCCGTATAACACTGAAGCGCCCCCTGGCGCTTCGCAAAAGAAACCCAACCATTCGACCACGTCGTGTGGTAAAAGGAGCGGAACAAGGCCACGGTCGGTTCTATCGCAAGTAAACGGCAGTTTACTTCAAAATTCGACACCTTAGCCGCACCTATACAGTGCAGCTGAGAGATGTGAAGGCGATAGTGATTGAGCAAATCGCTCAGAAAAATAGATATGGGTACGCGATAATTCGTGTACTCAAAGAATTACGTGTATAGCCCTATTTTCCCTCCGGGGAAGTCAGCTATACACGCGTCCACATCTGTAGCCTCTGGATGGACGTCCAGAGGCACGAAATAGTCGGACGTAAATTGAATAACATCCTCAATGGACATCGCAGAGTGAAAATCTTCTAACTGTGCAACCATCTTCATCAAAGTACTAAGTGAGACGCACACAACTTACCTACGAAAATGTGGTATTTTCTTTGTAAAAAAACTTTCAAGGAAGGTGAATAGTGATAAGTGTGTGTTTTTACTGTGTGATTGTAAAAAGTGGGGCGGTGACTCTTATATAGGGAGTGGAAAAAAACCCTAGTTTCTCTCCACGTGGAATCCACTCACAGAAAACGTATGGCTAGAAGCTGAACGGGTACATGCACTTTTTCCCTAATTACGAGGGCTACGTGGACACCACCCCCGATTTTCGAGGAATCCGTTTGAAATACTTTCTAGTTAGGTGCATTGCACTTCAAAAATAGGCGGTAAAATTAACTTGATCTCCCGCCACGCTTACCGCTGATGATATTAAGTCTAGTATCCACGGCTACGAGCCGCGCACACTAGACTGGGGGGACATGATGACGTATAGTCTATATCTGGGCCACGAGTCCAAATAATATACAATACTAGCGCCTAAGCCCACTACAAGTGGGCTGCCATGACAATGGTTTGGGCCGCAGTATCATTAGCTTTGGGCCCACGAAGCCCAAAGCCCAACTAAACCCATCGGGTACACGATAAGGATTTTCTATTCATAGAATAGATATCATTTCCTCGGATAAGCACCATGAGTGCGAAGAGTAAGGAGCAAGAAACCTACGCGGTTTCAGCCCCTATAAAAGGAATGACATCTCTCATTCAAAGGTACGATATACAAAACCCTAACTCTTTTACGAGAACCCTAAATCGATTACTTACTCTCACGCCGGAGTCTAATCGGGGGAGACAATCCCTCGATAAGTCTAACGGTGTTGTTTTATTTTCTTAGTACGCAGGTAACAAGTGCTAAGAAGTGAATTGGTACGAGAGCAAGAGCCCAATAACCAGGTACGCCCAACTTTTGTATCAACAGGAAAAGCATATGGAAAAGAATGAGGCAAAACATACTGTTGGGGACTTGAGGCACATCATTCAACGACAGCTTTTGGAACTCCTTAGATTCCTCCTCTGTACATAAAATTATTGTCGCAAACAAATTATGAACGAAACAATACATAATGAAAATAACTCTAAAAAATCAAACATACCATCAACGTCTAAGTCAACAATATTCTCCTTCTGGTATTGTTGATGAATACAATCCACTGACATTGCCATTTTCTACAATACTCAAACAAAACATTGTTAATATTATATCAAATATAACATTCTTAATTCTAGAACAAATTTTATGCTATAATTTTTTTAGAGCTTTACTAGGCTTATAACAGTATCGATCAATTGATGATGATTGCGAGAGAGAGAGAGCCTATGCTATAGGGTTTTCTTTCGCTAATAGAATGAAACTTCCAAAAAAAATGGGACAAAAAAATTGTGCATGTCTTTGTTATTTAAAGGATGGCCCAGGCCTTTATCTGCTCAATGAGATATGTATTTGTATTTTAGAAGTGGACTCTATGGGCCAAATCATTTAAAGGTTGGTCCGGGCTTATCTACTACAAGGTGATTAACAAGATGTGATAAGTTTGCTCAATTTTTTTTAAACCGTCTATCCGAATATTGTTTAACCTACTTATAAACATTAAAATTTTAAAATCAACTATTTACTCAAGACATGCTTTAACTCATGCATTCAAAAACTGTATATTGAATATATAAAATTTAATGGGTATGTGAAACTATCCTTTTGCTTTTTAAATTTACCAAAATGATCATACTTGTTGCGCGAAGTAGACATGGTCTGAATTTAGCAAATGTTCAAGGCCGATCCCAAATCTGAGCAAGAGTACAATTTTTTTGGGGAATCTTAACTGCCAAGAGAAACAGAGAATTCTAGATGTTGTTCCTTTTAAAGTAGGTACATTGCCTATGAAATATCTAGGTGTCCTTCTAATCACTAAAAGGATAGGGATTAATGAATGTAAAGAATTGGTAGAGAAGGTGAAATCCAAGGTAAAGGATTGGAAGAACAAATTCTTATCCTTTGCCGGTAGACTGCAACTAATTGCATCTGTTCTGTCCACAATGCAAGTCTACTGGGCTGCTGTGTTCCTTATTCCCAAGGCAACAATTAATGGAATTGATAAGATCCTTAAAGCATTTTTATGGCGTCAAGGAGAATCTATGAAGGGGAAAGCCAAATTAGCTTGGAAAATTGTATGCACTCTTAAAAAAAAGGGTGGGCTTGGTATAAAACCTCTAAGCTTGTGGAATGAAACTCTGTTGATTAAACAAGTTTGGAACATAGCTGCTAAGAAGGAATCTCAAATGGGAACATGTTGTAAAGCTGAAAGGTAGGAATGTATGGGATGTTGAAATTGAAAAGAATGATAGCTGGATTTGGATGGTATTAATGGGACTAAGAGACAGAATTAGACATCATGTGGTGAGCAAAGTTGGTAATGGGAAGAATATATCTCCATGGTATGATAATTGGAGAAATACTGAAAGATTATGTAAAATAGTTCCAAAAGCTGCAAGAAATGCTGCAAGATTGGATGATAGTATGATTGTGGCATGACATGATTAACAATGGCAGCTGGCAAGTGGATTCAGTCTTACCCACACTTAGCTTCAGTTAATACTCCAGTCTTGAATGATGATATTCCAGATAAGGTTTTATGGAAGAAGAGAAATGGGGATATTTCAGAGTTCAGTATTAAGGTTGTTTGGGAGGATATGAGACCTCAAAGTCAGAAGGTGAAATGGGAAAAATTGGTATGGTAATCACAAGGGATCCCAAGACACTCGTTTATTCCCTGGTTAGCTATAAGGGAGAGACTACAAACACAAGACAGAATGATGAAGTGAAATACTAATATGTTGTGTCCACTGTGTGATGTATGCAATGATTCCCATAGCCACTTGTTCTTTAAGTGTGACTATTCAAGTATGGAAGGTGATGAGAAGCAAAATGAAAGTTCTGAACATTAATGATGATTGGAGGAATATTGTGAATAGGCTATTTGATATGCCCTGCAATAAAAACATTAGGAGTATGGTAAGAAAAACGGTTGTTGCTACATGTGTCTATGGTATTTGGAAAGAAAGGAATGCTAAAATATTTACAACTGGAAGGAAAAGCACTGAAGTGATTATTAAAGAAATTGAAGATAGTGTTAAACTACTGTTATTAAGCCTACAGGTCAAAAATTCAATTCAAGTGAGGGTTGTGGAAGAGGAATGAAGATCAAAATGAAAATTCAGAACTAAATGGGGTATATAGATAAGAACTGTATTGGTTGGGGGACATACATGAGTGTTTGGATATGGATTTTACATCAGACACTTAATCCTTTTGACTCTGTATTACCAAAGTCATTGAGTCTCTATTTGCAAACCGTAACAATGGATATGTATCTAGTACCTTGGAGTTCATTTAGTGTGACTGTACTCACTGGATCATCATTCTCCTATCAAGTTTGGCCTTCGGAGGGAACTGTCTTAGGCTTTGATACTAAAGTGAGAGGTCTAATTCATTTGAATGTACCATAATGTAGAGCATTCCATTGTGAAGGGTATATGGTTGGGGCGGCCAATGTATGATGAGTGGAATAGCGAGGAGTGAAAGATGAACTTGCTTGGTCCACTCAATACATTGGCATAGGAGGTATTGGTTGTCATCATCCAGGGAGTGTGTTCCTAAACAACTAAAGCCTTTTTTCAGAGAGGAAAATGTAGGTTGTTTGGCAGAGCCCCTGCATGGATGGGAATGGGTTCCTAACGAAGCCACACTCTATTCATGTCTTGATCATTGTGGGTGCTGGTTGAATGATCTTGATGGGGAATTGATGTGGAAATGTAGTTAGATGGTAGGTGCTTTATAGGTGAATTAAGCAGAGTCAAGTTGGATAGGTTTAGGTTATAGTGCAGTCTGATTCATTGGGATATAGATTTCAATGTTGTTTGATATAAGGTCTATTTTTATCAGATATCTGGTGCTTTAGTTTGTTGTATTGTTTTGAGATGAGAGTGTTCACTCAGTTAGTTCTTTATGATGTAATCTTTTGGGAATTTAATATATGAATTCACATTTTGCACCAAAAAAGTAGACATGGTCTACAAAATTTACGAATTTGGTCTAAGATGATGCACCTAATTTAATTTGGAAAGGATAAGATTATAGAAGCTTAAAGGTATTTTGTTGAAAAAGATGTGACATTAAAAAATATAATCTTTGTTTGAGTGACAAATGTGAATTGTTTCAGAAAAATAAGTTTTTAAAAAATAAGTTGCATAAACTAGCTTTTAAAAACATATTGGAGATTATATTTCACAAAATTCTGGTTTGCCTTTTTAAATTACTCGCATATCCTCCATGATTCCATAACCCTAATATTTGTATGTCTACTATTGTCATTACTTTTAATCTACAAGTACAACTAGTTTGTCAAACACCACAACAAGAAGAAAAACTACAATTTTAATTCTTTTCAGCAGCATCAGCAACAATAAGAGCATCAACACCTACAACAGCGACATCTATATTTGCCAAACATAAGTGCTAGGTGAATCAATCTACCAATAACACTTATTACTATGTCATTTTAGCGTCATCTCAACATTTTTTCAATAACCCACCAATGACTAAAATACTCGTTTTAGCACTAAAACCAATAATTGTTATTGGTGCTAGTAAGTCTCAAAATTTTTTAATCTTTTTTTCATTTTATTTTATATAAAAACATTTTAAACTAAAATTCAAATACGATATATTAAATATACGAGTACAAATACGATACGAAACGACAAATATATAAAAACTACAATACTACAAATACTTAAAAACTAAAAAAGGATACTAAAAATCTATAATACTGTAAGATTGTCCCCTCTAATTGAATGTGGAGGCGTCAAGATTGCATAGAGTAAAAATTGCTAATGCTCTTCATGATATAAATTCGAGTTTTTTCTACTTTATTTTTTTCTAATAATAATTACCAGCATATGAAAAGACCTATGGGTTACAATAAGGTTAAGCCCTCTAATTGAATGTGGAGTCATCAAGATTGCATAGAGTACAATATAGCTAATGCTCGGAATTCAATGCAGCCTCATAATAACTATGCAATCGTGAAAGAAGATGAAGTGCAAGGGTTGCCTGAAATGATCACATGACATTTAGTATAGAATTAAAAGTCGGTTAGATGAAGTAATACTATAAGATTGTCCCCTCTAATTGAATGTGGAGGCGTCAAGATTGCATAGAGTACAAATTACTAATGCTCTTCATGATATAAATTCGAGTTTTTTCTACTTTATTTTTTTCTAATAATAATTACCAGCATATGAAAAGACCTATGGGTTACAATAAGGTTAAGCCCTCTAATTGAATGTGGAGTCATCAAGATTGCATAGAGTACAATATAGCTAATGCACGAAATTCAATGGAGCCTCATAATAACTATACAATCATGAAAGAAGATGAAGTGCAAGGGTTGCCCGAATTGATCACATGACATTTAGTATAGAATTAAAAGTCGGTTAGATGAAGTGCAAGGGTTGCGAAAGGTTGCAAGAATATTTAATGATTTAACCTAATTCATGCCTATATAAATCGGCCAAAATCACATTTAGTATGTACATTTGAAGATGATTCACACATCTTTTAAATCTTTGATTGTTAATAGCGGTATGTAAATTCTCTTTTGCAACATTTTGGAGATGATTCACACATCTTTTAGATCTTTATAATTAACTTGGTCTTTTTTTTTCTTAATTTATTTATCATACGCAGGTACCATGAAAATCACACAAGATCATGCATGCTCAGATAAATGGAACCAAAGATTGGGATACCAACTATTTTCTTTGTTTCTTACATATTTAGGTGATTGTTATAGATAAGCATATATAAAGATATATGTATTATGTTAATGCATTTTCAGATACAAGTAATTTATGTGCATTTTCGATTGATGTAGCTCACATGTGCGAATTGATTCAAGAAAATATGCACGAGTATGTATGTAAAGCAACATTTAAATGGTTAAATGATACTTTTTAGCGTCATTAGTTTATGTAAGTAGGTGCTTTCGAATGCTCTTTGAGAAATATTAGAATGAATTTATCGTGTGCAATTGAATTATTATTGAAAAGAAAAAGGTCCGCGCATCGCAAAGTGTTTTCTTTTTGTATATGTAGAATCATTAGTGAGAAACCAATATTTACGCTCATTAAATGAGTTTGCCATAATAGCAAAATACGACATAGTAAAAATATCACATTGAGTAATGAATAGAAAGGAAAATATGCATAATTTTGACTTAAACCCGTTTGTAAATTATAATATCAAATAGAAAAGTTGAGTTTTAAGCATAAGCAAAAGTTCAAACTTTTATCGAAAAACAAAACCGGTGCATTTAATGTGAAGTATATACAACATCGAGATGGAAGTGCAAGGCTTGCCGGAATTGATTACATGATATTTAGTAATTATTATAGAATTGAAAGTCGGTTATGGATTGAGATGAAGTTGAAAAGGTTGCAAGAATATTTGATGATTTAACCTAATACAATATATATAGATATATGTATTATGTTAATGCATTTTCATATACAAGTAACTTATGTGAGTTTTCTATTGATGTAGCTCACATGTGCAAATTGATTCAAGAAAATGTGCACAAGCATTTATGTAAAGCAACATTTAAATAGTTAAATGATACTTTTTAGCGTGATTAGTTTATGTAAGCATGCAACTTGAATAATGAATATAAAAGAAAAAGTACATAATTTTTGCTCGAACCCATTTGTAAATTAAAAAATTAAGTTTAAGACATAATAGTGGAGTCCAAAGGTTTAGAAATTATTAATTGTGTGATAATTAATATTCATTGTTAGCTATTTAGAATTGAGTTTATTGATAAAATTTATTAATATTAGTTAGACTTCAATGTTAATTTTCAGTTAAGTTAGTTGTACAATAAAATGTGATAAAACTAAAATGGTTTGTAACGATTTTTATATAGTTTATGTGGCATTATTATATATACATTCTTACACAAACTTTAAGTTACAAACTTAATAAAGAAAATATTTAACGCACATTAAACTATGACCAATTAGATAGACCCCGTGTGCTCATATTACCAAGCAAAAACTATCTAATAGACAAGTATTGTAGGGTTAAGTAATAGCCAAAAAAAACAAAGCATTTTTTTATCATACAAATAAGTAATAAGCCAAAAGAAACAAAGCCATCACAAATTAGTAACCAAAAGCCCATTTATAAAATACAACACCACAAAAACAATACAACATCAAACATTTTTAAAATTTTATACAAGAAAGTCAAAACGTTTCGTACAACATATTAAAAATAATTAAGCATACACTCGCCAATACACAGAAAGAATACGCGATTAACAATTAATTAGATTCGAAGCATGTGCGTAGCACGGTACATAGGGTACAAGCTAGCTAATGCTCGGAATTCAATGCAGCCTCATAATAACTATACAATCATCAAAAAATATGAAGTGCAAGGGTTGCCTGAATTGATCACATGACATTTAGTATAGAAATAAAAGTCGGTTAGACGAAGTGTAAGGGTTGCGAAAGGTTGCAAGAATAATTAATTATTTAACCTAATTCATGCCTATATAAACCGGCCAAAATCACATTTAATATGTACATTTGAAGATGATTTACACATCTTTTAAATCTTTGATTGTTGGTAGCGGTATATAAAATTCTCATTTTTTTCTTAATTTAGATCTTTGTAATTAACCCGGTCTTCTTTTTTTCTTAATTTAGTTATCATACGCAGGTAATATGAAAATCACACAAGATAATGCATGCTCAGATAAATAGAACCAAAGACTGGGATACCAACTATTTTCTTTATTTCTTACATATTTAGGTGATTGTTAGGGGGTGGCAATGGTGCCTAATGATGCCTAAACATTAATTGTAATTAGCCGATCATGTTAAGCCAACTAATTTCATGCCTAATGATGCCTATGTCCATATTTTTAGTGGCAATGTTGTCTAACCATGCCTAAACCTTTTTTTAGTTATAATTATATTTAACAATTTAATTTAAAACATCAAATTTCATTAATAATTCAAATAAAAGTTACATAATACTTTAGGAAAATAAAAACAAAACAAAAATTAAAAATAGGAAATCACTACTCATCGAGGTATGGTAAGTCTTGCGCCGCTATAATAAACCGACACCAAAACAAACAAGTATCTGTTCTCTCCATCTCTTTTTAATAATAGGAGATATACCAGATCTTATCATATCTCTCTCACTCTCCCAAAAGTCCCATCTCCTCTCTCCTTCTCTCTGTTACCGCCACACCACACTCGGCCACCGCCACGCCATCACAAGGAGAAGACAAGGGTGGCTTGTTACAGGTTAAAGAGAATGGTCACATATAGGGTTTCGTGATTTGTTTTGGTCCGTGAATCACCATAGCCGCCACAATCATCACCATCACAGACGCACCACCACAGCCACACCCCGACATCATCATCTCTCCATCTCTATTGTCCATTGGTATGATGAGACTATTTGTTTTGTGATGTAATTTTTTTTATTTTTTTTTTTTTTGGAAAATGCATCAAACGGTACTATTTTTAAATGCTTGCAACGGTCACAAGCCTCCACACCGAGTCGGTAAAGAATACCGCTTGGTTTGCCGATTTGGCCATGCCGATGGAGTGGTTTTGTGTTGCCGATTCATGCCGAGTCTTCCCGATCCATTACCGACTACGATGCCACCCCCCTTATAGATAAGCATATATATAGATATATATATTATGTTAATGCATTTTCTATTGATGTAGCTCACATGTGCGAATTGATTCAAGAAAATGTGGACGAGCATGTATATAAAGCAACATTTAAATAGTTAAATGATAATTTTTAGCGTGATTACTTTATGTAAGTAGTTGCTTTCGAATGCTCTTTGAGAAATATTTTAATGAACTTATAGTGTGCAATTGAATTATTATTGAAAAGAAGAAGGTCCACGCATCGCAAAATGTTTTCTTTTTCTATATGTAGAATCATTAGTGAAAAACCAATATTTACGCCCATTAAATGAGTTTGCCATAATAGAAAAATACGACATATTAAAAATATCACATTGAGTAATGAATAGATAGGAAAAAAAATACATAATTTTGACTTAAAGCCGTTTGTAAATTATAATATCAAATAAAAAACTTGATTTAAACATAATCAAAAGTTCAAACTTTTATCAAAAAACAAAACCGGTGCATTTAATGTGAAGTATATACAACATCGAGATGGAAGTGCAAGGCTTGCCGGAATTGATCACATGATATTTAGTAATAAGTATAGAATTAAAAGTCGGTTATGGATTGAGATAAAGTTGAAAAGGTTGCAAGAATAATTGATGATTTAACCTAATGTAATATATATAGATTTTATATGTATTATGTTAATGCATTTTTATATAGAAGTAATTTATGTGTGTTTTCTATCGATGTAGCTCACATGTGCGAATTGATTCAAGAAAATGTGCACGAGCTTGTATGTAAAGTAACAATTAAATGGTTAAATGATACTTTTTAGCCTGATTAGTTTATGTAAGCATGCAACTTGGTTAATGAATATAAAAGAAAAAGTACATAATTTTTGCTCGAACCCATTTTTAAATTAAATAAATTAAGTTTAAGATATAATAGTGGAGTCCAAAGGTTTTAGGAATTATTAATAGTGTGTTAATTAATATTCATTTGGTTAGCTATTTAGAATTTAGTTTATTGATAAAATTTATTAATATTAGTTAGACTTCAATGTTAATTTTCAATGAAATTAGTTGTACAATAAAATGAGATGAAGCTAAAAGGGTTTGTATCGATTTTTATACTGTTTATGTGGCATTATTATATATACATTATTACACAAACTTTAACTTACAAACTTATTAAAGAAAATATTTAACGCACATTAAACTATGACCAATTAGATAGACCCCGTGTGCTTTATATTACCATGCAAAAACCATGTAATGGACAAGTATTGGAGGGCTAAGTAATAGACCAAAAGAAACAAAGCTATTTTTTTTATCATGCAAATAAGTAATAGGCCAAAAGAAACAAAGTCATCACAACTTCATAACCAAAAGCCAATATATAAAATACAACACCACAAAACCAAGAAAACATCACACATTTTTAAATTTTTATACAATAAAGTTAAAACATTTCATACAACATACTAAACAATACTTAAGTATACACTCACTAATATACAGAAAGAATACACGATTAACAATTAGATTCTCAGCCCGTGCGTAGCACGAGTTCTGCCTGCCTCGTACTAAAATACGTTACAATAAAAACTGAAAAGTACAATAATAGCCAATCATTTATTCCATGTCTGTTCCGCATTTCGAAGCTGATATGCATGACTGTTTGGTGTGGAGGAATAATCAAGGTGCTTTTGTTTGATTTCTCAGTTGCTAGAGTTTGGTAAGAGATTCGTCCAAGACAACAAGAAGTTATTTTGGACAAGTATAGTTTGGTTCCCGCATTGCATTCCATGACTTATTGAGACAATGGAATGTCGGTGAGTCTATCGACTTAAACCTGTTTCAATGTTCTTTGTACGAAATGGAGCCGGATTCTCATGATCACTTGTTTTTTAGTGTAATTTTGCTTCACATGTTTGGTCTCTTGTTCTATCTAGAAGCGGTTTTAACAATGTTCCTATGGCGTTGGAAGGTATTGTTGATTGGTTGACCCCTATCGCTAATAAGAGTTCGGTTAAAAATGTCCTTGGTAAGCTTATTTTTGCTGCTCCTCATATTTTATTTGGTAAGAGTGTAATGCTAGATTATTTAGAAACACAAAGCGGCCAAAGATCAAGTTACTGAGGTGATTTTGGCAACCGTTCCGCTCAAGCTCATGACTTTTCGTTTCAAGAAGTCATGTCACTTTGATAAGTTGACAAAATATTGGAATCTTCCTCGTCAATATGCCTTTTCAAGAAGTTCAAGTTCGGATTTGGCTCCCTAGGCATTTGTGATTTTTTGGATATTAGTCGCATCTTCCGCACTCATCCCCTCGGTGCTACGATTAAGAAAATTCAATTCCTTGAAAATCTTTTTAGTTTCGATAAAATCAAGTTTTTTAGCACGTTCTTGTCGCAAATCTTCTTGGACCATTTCCTTGAAAGCTTCTCTACTTGACGAAGATCCCGTTGAACGCGTAGAGTTCAATTTTTTACTCTATGAAGGCCTTGGCTTGCCGAGAGGACGTGTTGTATCATCTCGAAATAACTTGTTCGGTTATTCAACATCATCAACTGTACGAACGCGTCTTCCGGGAACAACATCTTGGGTATCACGCCATTTGTGGTGATCTTTCAAGACATCTCATGCTTCAATATAGATATACGAAAACCTCCAAATTTTTTGGAATTTCGTATAATAACGATTTAGTGAAACGGAATCGTTTTCACCACTCATCCATTGATGTTGATCGACAATCCCGACGAACTTAGTGCAATCACGATTTAACGTTCTCCACTTTCCCGTGATCATATCCTTGGTACGTTCGAAGGATGCATCGCGGTTGTATTCACTTTGAACTTTTTGCCAAAACAATTTTGAATTTCGGTCCATGCTAAGTCTTACGACCTCAGATATTTGTATGTAACTTTCGGCCAAATGTTTCTTCTTCCACTTGTGTCCAACGGGTATGCATAACGTTGGTTTTCTTTAGTCTCGGCGTTCTTGCTTTTTATTTTCCGTATCCTTTTTCCATCGGAAGACGACTCGTTTGTGAAGCTTGTGATGGTGAGTGTGGTAGTAAGTCGTGTAAAGTTTGTGGTGGAGGTTGTGTTGGTGGCATTATTTGTGTTGGTTGTAAAGAATTACCGAGAGCCGTTTGGTTGAAGTTGTGAAATGGGTTTTGTTGTTGAAGTTGGAGTAAAGCCATATGGTAAAAAAAATTGATCTTGGTTCATTTGTAGCAGGTTTTGTGGTGTGAAACGGGTTGTGAGAAATATGGATTTTGGGAAGCATATTGTGAAAATGATGGCTTTCCGAATTGTGCAAATGATAGTATCAGGTTTTGCAGGTGATGGGAAGAAATAGAATGACCGGATGATGGTGTAGCGGGTGACGGGAACTAGAATCAGCGTATGAAGAAGAAGGAAGAAATATATTGTTAAGGAACCAATCGTTGTTTTGTTGTTACGTTTTTGGAAGTTAAAATTTGTATTGTATGTGAAAGTTAATTTAATTTGTGATTTGCTTTCAACGTTTGAAAAATGTTAGTTAAAAGTGGTATTTATAGGTGGGGGGGGGGGGGGGGGGGGTTGTTTTTTTTAGCCGTTGCCTTCTTCTTGTTTTATGACGTTCAAAAAGTAAAAAAAAAAAAAAAAAAAAAAAAAAAAAAAAAAAAAAAATCCGAACAACGGCCCGTTAGTGGAACAGTAAATGGACGAACGGTGCACCAATGGCGTCGTCGTTTCCATTCATTGTTTATGGGGCGAATGGTGGGTAAAACCCACCTACACAGTGCTCTGTTAGAGAGCACGGTATTGGGGACAAATAACATGTTATTGGTAAAAATGGGGACGAATGGCACGTTATTCGTGCACCGCCCTTTGTGTGATTCGTGTGTTCCTTCGTTGTTGGAACAACGGGTGTTATTCACACATATTTTTTTGTTTTGTTTTGTGAGCGGGTGGGTATTTTTAGTGGGTATTTTGTGGGACCTAATTATAAATATTAAAACCAAAACGCAAGTTTTTAACTGATGTTAATATCACGCGTCTCTAAGAGCAACTTTTCCAAGTAATGATAAAACAAAAGATACCTTCGTAAGTGGTCAAGGAAATTTGTTGCAAGACTTGTTGTAATTATAGGTAATGGTTTATTAGATTCCTAAAATAATGGAAATAGGTTGGGCTAAGGGCATCTACTATGGTGGGTTTATGAAAAAGGTCTAAGAAAGATGAAAAAGTTTATGTTTATTTCACAATAGTGGACACTCATTTTATGTTTATGAGGCATGAAGAGGTCCTAATTCTTGAACCTCTTTATAAATTCAATACATTTAATGCATTTATTAAAAAAGACACTTTATGAACTTGCAAAGGTTTATACTATAGTAAATGTAGGTTTATAAAATCAAAAGGTTTAAAATTTATTGATGTATTAATGTATAAACCTTTGTAAAAGGTTTATAATAGTGGATGCTATAACTATGAATTGTCAAAACATGAAAGAGTAGGGATCACTAATGATATGAAGGGTGCACATGAAGTAATTTTGGAGGCATATGCTTGCTAGTTAGCATGAGCAAGTCGTGCTTGTCACATTCAATTCCTCCATTTCGTTCTCCTATTTCTTTGAGTTTATTCAGGAGAATGAAATTGAAGATGTCCATGGAAGTGACATTGCATCATTACTTTATATTTTAAGTTGGGTGTCGTTGAAAAGCTCATATGACCAAGGCAAAAGGTATTACTAGACAATTGCTCATGCCATAGATTATAAGCCTACTGAATTGCATTGTCGTTTGTATCTTTCTTACACTATATATACTTGCTTTTAGAGTTTTAGCGTAATCCTTACAGCTTCAGATTCTCACAACGGTCTGTTTGTTATTGTTATTATTCTAATGTGTCATGTATCTTGATTCTTTTCCAGGAACCAGTCTTCTGATAAGCTATTTATTCCCATGCCCACGCTTATGACCGGTTTAAAAATAGCGTTTATACTTTCCAGTGAGGATCAAGGGCTATTTCGCAAGGTAAGCATAGTTTCACAATTCTTTTATAACGTAGATTACTATACAAAGACGTGTGATTTATAATGTAAGAATTTTTTTTCCCACGTTCTGAAGATTGCAGTGTTTTTCCTTCAAAGTTTCCTTTGCGTATGTTGAAATTTATGCATGAAGTTTTAACTTAAGTCAGCATCTCTAACTTTAGCGTATAAATTATATCGTCACAGATCGCACAGTTGCTGGCTGTCCTGTATGTATGTTTTGATTCTCCTTGACCCCTTTTCCTTTGAAGCTAATTATTTACCAATTAGAGGAAAATAATATCTTTAGTTGACTCATCTAAAACTAAATTGGCTCGATATTGCCACCTCTGATGTTACTAACTAAAGACAAGAACTGTTATGATATTACATAATTTATTTTTAAGGAATAGCTGAAGACATGGCCCTAGCTTCAAAGAACCTGTTTAAGCGAACATATTCTTCAACATTCTTCGGGGCTTTGTAATCCCATTTATCAGGCCAGTCAGGAGGATTAAAAGGTGAGTAGGCGCTGGGTGAGCTTTTGTCTGGTTTTTCGTCATGAATAAATACACCCTGCACATACAAGAAGTAGAAGAAGTTTATTTGATTCTTCCTTTTGAAAAAAAAAAAAAAAAAAAAAAAAAAAAAAAAAAAAAAAAAAAAGCACACACACACACACACAAATATGAATTGACTTTTGATAAGTTATACCTTTGGCAGTGAATTATAGTAATGCAAGCAGGGACTATAAGTATCTGGTGCAAGACATTTGGTGATATCATGATATAAAAAGTCACCAGCTGGTTTCTGCTCCAATGGTTTTCCGCCTTTGGTAAAACAAATAAATATGATAAGTTACTTAACAGAAAAACATATCGAAAAGAATGAGGCAACCATACTCTTGGGGACTTGAGGCACGTCATTCAACAACAGCTTTTGAAACTCCTTTGATTCCTCTTCTGTACATAAAATTGTTATCGCAAACATATAATTAATGAAACAATACATAATGAAAAAATACAACAACGTCAAAGTCAGCAAAGTCGTTTGATTCCTCCTCTGAACATAATAATCGCAAGCAAATAGTTAAAAGGAAAACATATTGAAAAGAATGAGGCAAAAACATACTGTTGGGGACTTGAGGCACATCATTCAACGACAGCTTTTGGAACTCCTTTGATTCCTCCTCTGTACATAGAATACAATCCACTGACATTGCCATTCTCTACGATACTCAAACAAAACATTGTTAATATTGTATCAAATATAACATTCTTAATTCTGGAACAAATTTTATTTATTTTTTAAGAGCTTTACTAGGCTTAACTAGATACATACGATAATTATTGTCTGATTCTGAAGACGAAAATATTTACAAACAACAGTATCGATCGATTGATGGTCGATGATTGAGAGAGAGAGCCTAGGCTATAGGGTTTTGTTTCGTTAATGGAATGAAACTTCGAAAAAAATTGTGCATGTTGTACAGTAGTATTTTGTATTTTAAAAGTGGACTCTTTGGGCCAAATCATTCAAAGGTTGGTCCGGGCTTATCTACAAGGTCATGTTTGCCAATTTTAAATTACTATCTAAATCGCGTTTAACCTACTTAAACATAATTTTTTTTAAATCACATACTAACTCAAGACATGTTTTAACTCATTACATTCAAGAATTGTATTTTCAATATATATAGATTTTTAATCAACAACATACCGGGCAATCCTGTCGGCGGGGATTGTGAAGGTAGAATGTAAATAGATTCTACCCCTACCTCAGGGTAAACCCGAGAGTAGGGAGACTGCTTTCAGGAAGACCTCCGACAAATGCAAGTGTGTGGGTGGGAGTAATAAAAAATAAGTGCATGGTAGAAAAGGAACTATAACAAGGATAAGTATGCAAAAGACAAAAAAGCTAAAAACATGGAAACAAACAAACAAAGCAGATAGGCAATATATCATCAAAAGAAACATAAGAGAAAATGACGTAAACATATATAAGCCAAGCTGCAAGAGAAACATACAAAAAGAAAAGGAAAAGCCCGAAAGAGACAAGGGAACACGAGCAAAAGCATACAAGCACAAAAGCAAAAACGCATAAATTAAAAGCATTTTTTTAATAAAATTTTACCAAAATCATCATACGTGTTCCACGAATAAGGCAAGATCTACAAAATTTATGAATCTGGTCAAGGATCTCACGCGTAATTTGGCAAGGATGGAGCGGAGCGTAATTTCTTAAACTATATCCATAGTTATAACCAAAAACCCGGTATACATACGAGGTTACAAGTATTAAAATAGAAATACAAGTTTCCGACTGATATTAATATCTAAACTCCGTACCACTTAGTGATTTTCACGGGTCTCTAAGAACAACTTCTTCAAATCTCTACTACTTATAAAGAGTGTATGTGATGACGTATAGTCTATATTTGGGCCACGAGCCCAAATGATAAACATCACTAAGGCCCAAATCCATAATAAGTGGGCTATCATAACAATGACTTGGGCCGCATTACAAAAGGGATTGGGCTCACGTAGACCCAAACCTAACCAAACTATTTATGGTCTAGATAAGGATCTTCTATTTATGGATAAAGATCCTTAGACCGGATAAGCACCATGCGTGCGAAACGTAAGGAGCACAAAACCTACAAGGATTCTGCGCCTATATAAGGAATGACATAATTCTCATTAAAGGTACGATTCACAAACCCTAAACTCTTTACGAGAACCCTAAAACCAATTACTTACTCTCACGCCAGAGGATAATCGTGGGAGACAATCCCACGATAAGCCTAACGTTGTTTGTTTATTTTCTTAGTGCGCAGGTTTCAAGCATTAAGAGCGAATTGGTACGAGAGCAAGAGCCCAAACTAGGAACGCCCAACTTTTGTATCAACAAGTGGCGCCATCCGTGGGACCAACACTAAGAACTAAAGAACTAGAATGACGAAGAACAAAAACTCAAGCCAGCGGACTCCGCAGTTGGAGAAAACACGTGACCCCCAGAGGAAGAATCAACAAGATCCGACCTCTAGACAGGCTTCTGGGACAACCAGTGCGCCGGGTCACCAAGAAACGGGTCCAACCCTACCTCTCCCCGTGGTAGAATTGCCCATAAGGACTGCCCAAGCCACCACAGTAGTCCCAAGCGTTGAAGAACTCCAGCGCACCCTCTTCAATACTCCCCACCAAACGGCACCTATAGTGGACAACACTGTGCCGCCTGGCGCACCTAACCGAGATAGGGTGCCCAATACTAAGGCAGATATTCTTGCAGCGATTGAGGACGCACCTGACCTAACGTTGAGTAATTTTGTATCCCAAAATTACGAAACTTTAACCGCCCTCATGCAAGAAGAAGCGAGGAGAAGGTCAAGTACGAGCCTGCTAGCCCGACTCAACTTTGGTCCTGAACGCGAAGTATCACCACCGTGCCACCTACGTGGAAGACGCGAAAATAATGAAAGACGTACCACTATCCATGATAGGCTGGGTACGACATCTGACTCACAATATTCAGAGGAATATGAAAACGACGAGAGGCGCACCAATGTTCATTCCAGACTTGGTAGTCGAGGGATACAAGACAAATTAGGACCTCAACATTCACCAAGTGAAGGTTCCTCCAGGTCTGGGAGCAAAAGAATTCACGACAGATTAGGGAGGAGAATATCCCCAAGTGAAAGCCCCTCAAGCTCTTCCTCTGAAGGAAGCCGGCGCAAGCGCCGCAAAAGAGATTACTCTTCCTCCAACGACTCCTCGGACAACGAGGATAAGGAAACAGGACACTGGAAGTCTAGAGGAAGACGTCGCGAAGAAGAAGACGAAGACATGTCTCTTCCGTGGCGTCGCCAGAAAGTTGATGCATTTACACGACGCATCATCGATTACTTCGATCATAAGAGAAGGCGCATGCCCACTAATGTCAAAACATATGATGGAACAGGTGATCCGGATGACCACCTAAAAATTTTCGAATCGGCTGCTACTATCGAAAATTAGCCACAACCTGTGTGGTGCCATATGTTTAACTCCACCTTAGTAGGGAATGCGCGCACGTGGTTTAGCAAGCTTCCACGACGAAGCATTGGCGGGTTTGAAGAATTGCGAAAAGCATTCCGTTTAAACTTCACCCAAAGAAAGAAGTACGCTAAAAACCCTGTTGAACTAGCCAGAGTAAAACAATGCCAAGGGGAATCAACCAGTGCTTATATGGAACGCTTTAAAGATGAGTGTATACATGTCAAAGCGTGTCCCGAAGTCCTAAAAATTTCAGGGTTCATGAATGGGATTAATAACCCATAACTCATTCGGAAGCTAAATGACAAGGTTCCCCAAACCTTCGATGAGCTAATGAAGCGCACAAGAACCTTCATACAAGGAGAAGCAGCCGCTGCGGACAGCAAAAAAGGCTACTCAAATTATAGGCAACAAGAACAGCCTAGGAGACAATCCAATGATCAGAGCAGCAACCGCGGCAAGAATTATCGCAGTGGACGAGATAATGACAAGTATACCCCTCTCACAAAAACTCCGAGGGAAATATTTGTAACGGAGGGTGCAAACTTTCCAAAACCTCCACCAATGCGTACCGTAGAGGACAAACGCATAGGGAATGGATACTGCGAATATCATGGCCTAAAGGGCCATACAACCAACGAGTGTGTCCAGCTACGACAACTAATTGAAAAATTAGTAAGGGAGGGTAGAATGGATCATCTCGTAAAAAACATTAAAGAAGGAAAGGACAAACAAAGGAATGGAGGCAAGAAAGAACCTCCCAAAGACAAAGCGGACATCATCTACATGATACAGTCATGGCAACGCAAGACAAAACAAAAAGTCAGTCAAAAGTTCTCTTCAGAAAGGGAGATATCCTTCCCCACTCTAGCTGCGGACAACGCAGTAGTAGAGCCACTAACTATTGAGATACATACTGGGGGACACGAGATTCGCCGCATGTATATCGATGGAGGGGCATCCGCAGACATCCTATATGAGCATTGCTTCAAAAGGCTACGACCTGAGATACAAAGTCAATTGATACCAGCCACAACGTCGCTGACTGGGTTCACAGGAGAAAAGATATGGCCTATGGGGCAATTACACTTACTTGTAGTTGTGGGCGATGAACAACACTCAACAACAACATGGATAAATTTCATGGTAATCAAGTCTCCCTCACCGTACAACGGCATCATTGGGAGACCTGGAATATCATCCATGCGCGCTGTACCATCCACAACACATAGATGCTCAAATTTCCTGTAGAAGGAGGAATTGTCACCCTCTACAATACCACAGTACCACCCAAAGAATGCAACGCAGTAACCAGTGAGGTGGAGAATATTCCAGAACAGCGCGCAGAAAAAACACCAAACTTAAAGGTCGCTATTCATCCCGATTACCCAGATCAACAAATATCGATTGGAGGATCTTTATCTGACAAAGGTAAAGCAGCTGTGTGCGCACTCTTGCAAAAGAACCTGAATATCTTTGCGTGGGAACCAAAACACATGACCGGAGTGCCACGCTCTATCACGGAACACAAGCTACAAATCCGACAAGGATATCCCCCAATACGACAGAAGAAGCGCGGCCAAGCCCCAGATCACGCAAAAGCTATTCTGGAAGAAGTACATAAACTTGTAGACGCAGGCATTATGCGCGAAGTATACTATCACGACTGGCTCTCTAACCCAGTGATGGTAAAAAAAGAGTGATGGCAGTTGGAGGATGTGCGTGGACTTCACAGACCTCAACAAAGCATGCCCACAGGACTGCTATCCATTGCCGGAGATAGACTGGAAAGTAGAATCACTGTGCGGGTATCCTTTTAAGTGCTTCCTAGACGCATACAAAGGGTACCAACAAATCCAGATGGCAGTGGAGGATGAAGAAAAAACAGCTTTCCACACAAGTCAAGGGGTCTATTGCTACACAAAAATGCCTTTTGGCCTAAAAAACGCAGGCGCAACATACCAACGATTAGTGGACACGGCTTTCGAAAAACAAGTAGGTCAAAACTTGGAAGTCTACGTTGACGACCTTGTCATCAAGAGCCACACAGAGGATGAATTGGTGCGCGACGTCGAGGAGACGTTCAAAACATTGGGAAAAATAAACATGAAGTTAAACCCCAAGAAGTGCACCTTTTGCGCGACAGAAGGCATGTTCCTTGGATACTTAGTAGAACCTGTTGGAATCAAACCTTGCCCAGAAAAAACAAAAGCTGTTATCGATCTCCCCTCACCTCGCATACTAAAAGAAGTCCAGTCATTAAACGGAAAGTTAGCTGGGCTAAACTGTTTCTATCTAAGTCAGTAGAAAAATCACTCCCTCTCTTTAAAACACTCACGAAGTGCACCAAAAAAGGAGACTTTCGTTGGAGTGAGGAAGCAGAAGAAGCTTTCCAACAGCTAAAACAGCATCTGGCATCACTCCCCAAACTTGTCGCACCACGACCAGGGGAAGAGTTAATCATGTACCTATCTGCAACCCACGGAGCAGTTAGCGCAGTACTATTGACAGATAGGAACTCCGTCCAGACACCCATATACTTTGTAAGCAAAGCATTGAAGAAGACATAGACTAACTACAGCGCCATGGAAAAGCTGGTCTTAGCTCTAGTATTTGCAGCTAAAAGACTGCGCAGATACTTTCAAGCGCACCCAATAGCTGTGATCACGGACCAGCCAATCAAACAAGTTATCTCTAAACCTGACGCATCAGGACGGCTACAAAAGTGGAGTGTGTTGTTGAGCGAGTATAACATCTCGTATAGACCACGCACTGCAATCAAGGGGCAGATATTAGCCGACTTTATTGTTGAAAAGCTAGATACCGATGGTCCAACCTCAATAAGCAAAACAGATCTACAGGAACCGTGGATTCTGTTCACAGATGGATCCTCATGCGTGGATGGATCAGGCGCAGGCCTTATCCTTACTAATCCAGAAGGAATAGAGTTCACCTACGCGCTGCATTTCGAATTCACAGCCACAAACAATGAGGCAGAATACGAAGCCCTACCCGCTGGACTGCGTATTGCAATTCAAATGTGTGCACGCAACCTAGAGGCAAACGTGGATTCCAGGCTAGTAGCTAACCATGTGTTAGGTGAGTATGAAACCATGGATGAACACATGATCCAATACCTGGAAAAAACGAAGTCCTTAATTCAGAACTTTGATAGGTTCACAATCAAACAAGTACCTAGAGGGGACAACAGGAAAGCTGACGCGCTTAGCAAGATTGCATCTACAAGCTTTGCGCACTTATCAAAACAGGTATTGGTAGAAACTCTAAAAAACAAATCAATCTTGGAGATGGAAATATCCACGGTGATAGAAGAACAGGATCCCACGTGGATGACACCTATCATTGAATTCATTAGCAAAGGAATCTTACCACAAGATCATAAGGACGCTCGAAGAGTGCGGCGCACAGCGCAGCGATTTGAACTACGAGATAACACCCTATATCGACGTTCTTTCTTGCAACCTTGGCTCCGATGTGTTGGACCTCTTCAAGCAGACTATGTACTCCGAGAAATTCATGCTGGATCATGTAGCATGCACTCAGGACCACGGTCTGTTGTGGCGCGCGCCCTGCGATCAGGATATTATTGGCCTACTATGCACCGCGATGCGCGAGATATGATCAAAAAATGCAACAATTGCCAAGTACACAGGCCAATTCCGCGCCAACCACAACAAGAGTTAACCCCCATCACCTCACCATGGCCATTCTATAAATGGGGCATTGACATCGCAGGCCATTTCCCGGTTGCAGCGGGAGGGCTAAAATTCCTCACTGTAGCCATAGACTACTTTACAAAGTGGATTGAGGTAAAAGCAGTGGTGAGCATCACTGGCAACCAGATAAAACGCTTTGTATGGGATAATATTGTGTGTCGCTTCGGGCTACCTGGAGAAATCATATCAGACAATGGAAAACAATTCTGCGACAACCCATTTAAAGATTGGTGCACGCAATTAAACATCACACAACACTTTGCTTCAGTGAAACACCCACAAACCAACGGTTTGGTTGAACGCGCAAATCGCAGCTTAGGTGAAGGGATAAAAGCGCGCCTTGACAGACACAAAGGAAAATGGGTGGACGAGTTATCACATGTCTTATGTGCGCATCGCACCACAATCAAAACCAGTACCGGAGACACACCATTCTCCCTTGTCTATGGAACAGAAGCCGTCATACCAGCTGAAATAGGAATGCCAACTATACGAACGGCAGAGATTAACGTCACAACAAATGACGAGGAGCGGCGCATAGACTTGGACTTGCTGGAAGAAAGGCGTGAACGCGCAGCTATACGCGAAGCAAAGGCTAAAGCAAAAATGAAGAAGTATTATGATGCAAAAGTAAAACATACTTTGTATACCGCGCTAACGACGCGGCCATGCAGAAGACACAGGCAAGCTTGGACCCAAATGGGAAGGACCCTATGAGGTCACCGATGCGCTAGGTAATGGTGCATACAGGTTGCGCGATATGGAAGGTCACGATCTGGCGCGCACTTGGAATATCTGCAATCTCAAAAGATTCTATCTTAGGAAAGGCTACGGCCCACAAACAGACAACTTTGCAACTTAGCGTGTGCCCAATAATTGTTTGTCATTGAATTTTCTTTTCTTCTTTAGGAATTGTCTTTATTTTCCAAAAAACTTGCAAGTATTAATAAAACGTTATGGTTTCTAGCTAACTCCATAACACATTTTACTTTATTGCGTACATTCTTATATGTGTCAATATTGTTATTTTATACTTTTGCCTACATGGCGTGCATGCACTAATTAAGACCCACGATGACAGAAAGGATGAGTAAACCTACTAACTAACTCGTTGAGTAAGAGGGTTGCAAACCCATCAACATTGGATCACGCATCCTTGCTAGGCGCCTTACCTTCAAGACGTAGAAGTAAGTTTTCCTTGCGCATCCCACGAAGGATGCGCAAATATCACGTACACTGTACAAGCTTAGCAAATAACGAGCCAAGACTCTTGGTCACATAATAAGACTTTGCAATAATAATGCAAGTTTATTTTCATACTTATGATTTATCTTAAGTCACGCACTTAATTTAGATATAGGTTCCGAACGAGTATCTTAATTAATCTTTTTTTACACAAAGGATAACAATTTAAGAACGGATACCATCAATACGCAAAGCAAAGATATATAATTTGTTATTCATACAAGTGATATACAAGTTACAAAAGCATATATCTACACACTATGACGATGCTCAGGACTATGTTCTGGGGCAGCGGAGCTTCCTGCCTCTTGGAGCTTTCTCAAGAGTAACGCATCCTTAGGCGATACGGTTGCTACGCTGACTGCAACTCCATCTGATCTGGGAATATGCGCAGCGCCCACACCACATAGGATGGCTTTACCCTTAATACCCTTTTTCTTGGCCGCTCGATCTGCGTGCAGTTCCAAGACCTCCTTAAGGGGAACCTCCTTCTCGAGAACAAAGGGGTTCAGTATATCACGCGGCTGCGCAAAAACGAGAACTTGCAGCTGCGACTCATCAGGCTTTAGAAAAAAGTCTGGCTGCGCCTCTGCATCCTCCAAGATGTGTCGCCCCAGGGTTAACCCCTCCATAATTAACCTTATGGGGTAATCCTGGTCGCGCTCCAACCGCGCAATATAGGGAAGCTCAAGCAGCTTCATCCCCTCCATAGCCTTCATCAGCTCGTCATAGGCATCGGCATTATAACCGGGCACCTCAGCAAGTGCCACGGTTAACAACTTTGCCTCATGGAGCTCCTCCATAGCTTGCGCCCTACCACGCTCCACGGCGCATTAAACTACCTTTCCAAAGGTCTCCAATACCTCCGGGGACTCTAAGGTACCCATCGCAGCCAAGCGCACGCCATGACTGATCAACCACCTACACACGCAGAAAAAGGATACATTAGAAGCAAAGAGACAAGTTAATACATACAATAAGGCAACATTGCGGAATATACTAAAACGTACCTGCGCTCAACTATTGTAGACATAAGATGAGGATATAATTCCTCATCGTATTCTATACTAAGGCTGCGCAGCTTCTCCTCCTGCTCCTTCAGCAGCTTCTCCATACGAAGGCGAAACTCATCAATATGGCCAAAGTGCTCAGCCTTTTTCTCCTCAAGATACCTTACCCCCCCAGGTAAGGTTCGCCCTGAACTGATGCAGTTCCCCGCGCGCATGCTGCAGCTCAGCCATCATGGTCAACTTTTCATCAGTGACCTTGTCTGCGTGCGCCTTGACGGACCCTACCTCCGTTTGCGCCTCAGCTAGCTGCGCACGGAGAAGGGCAATCTCCTCATCCTTCTGAGCAAGAGTGCTGCTCTCCCCAACGTATCGCATCTTCAACTGAGCGACCAGCTCAGTCTGACGCTCAGCAGCACCAGCCAACTCCACCAACAGCTGCTGCGCAGATACCTCCTCAGCCCCCTTCACTCCCTCTTCCACGTTTGCATTCTGAGGAGGGATCACGCCTTCCACAAATGCCGCATCATCCTTCGCAGCATGGTCACTACAAAGCACAAGTAGAAGGTTAGAGTATTTATAAAAAAAAAAGCAAAAAATAAGAAGATAGAAACGACATGGATATAACTTACAAAAGGGGTGAAGCCTGCGTTATCCCCTTATCCACGCCAGTGGCGGATGTGTCATCTTCTGCGGATGTCTCTTCATCCGCGATCAGATAGCGCCTCCTCTTGGAAGTGCCACTGCCACCAGCCTCTCCTTTGCGCTTTAGATTTTGCGCTACAATCTCAGGCTCCAGCACCTCCACGCTGTCAGAAGACTCAGCCTGCAACTTCTCCACATGCGCAGGTTCTCCAGTAGGAGGCACACTCTGCACAGGCGTCACAAGCAGAGGAGGTGAATCTTCAGGCCCAGCTTGCCCCAACACAGTTAGATGCCCAGCAGTCGCATCCAGAAGTGGCTGCTCATTTTCCCTCAGAGGGCGCACACCAACTGTCACCTGCTTCGGCTTCTCAAGCTTCACTACGGCGAACAAATCCATCTCTGTGCAACACATGAGCAAATAACAAAACACAGATTAGTTATTGAAAGTGCGCATACATAAACACTTACATTATTTGAAGCGAACAAATAAAAGGGACGAACACCCACCCCGGCCGCTCTCATCAATGAAGGTTGGCACCTCGTCAGAACCATGGAAATAGTTGCGACTAAGCCCCATGTGCACCAAAAACTCCTCAGGGTAAGGGTTAATGGGGATGCGATTGGCATCAATCGTATCCGCATCCGCTACGCTATACGAACCGGGTGCAGGGCGCCCATCCCTCGGCAGCGTCTCTTGAGTATAAAACTCAAAAGGCGAAGGAAATACCCTATCATCTACCCAGAAAAACTTTTCCCTCCAATACCTAAGAGAATCCACCTTCTCCGTATAACACTGAAGGCGTCCACCGCGCTTCGCGAAAGATACCCATCCATGCGACCACGTTGTGCGGTAAAACGCACGGAATAGGTCAACAGTCGGGTTGATAGCAAGAAACCGACAATTTATTTCAAAATTGGATACCTTCGCCGCACCTATACAGTGCAGCTGGGAAATGTGAAGGTGGTAGTGGTTGAGCACATTGCTAAAAAATATGGATATGGGTACGCGCTGGTTCGCATACTCGAAGAAGCGCGTATATAACCCTATCTTTCCCTCAGGGAAATCCGCGATGCACGCGTTGGCCTCCGGTACAACCGGATGCACGTCAAGAGGAATAAAATAATCCGAGGAGAACTGACGCAGTTCATCCTCGTCTATTTCAGAAGGAAACTCGTGTAATTGGCGAACCATTTTAAAGAAACTAATAATAGAGCACGCTTACGCGGATTACCTAATAAAACAGTTGCTCTCTTTAAAAACGCTTTGAAGAAATGTAGAAATGGTGGAAGTGTATTTTTTACTATGTGTTTTTCAATAAAAGGGAGGCGGTGTTTATATAGGGTCACCAAAACCCTAGCATGTGAGCCACGTGGAACCCACTATCCTAATCGTGTGGCTAGAAGACAATCGGGTACATGCACTTTTTCCCATTTCCCAAAAAACACGTGGACACTCTCCCCACTTCCCTATGTAATTTTTGATAATATTGGTGACTAGATACATTGTTTACCATATTGGGCGGTAATTTTTCCTGCCACACTTACCGTTGCTTCAAGAAGTCTAGTATCCGCGGCTAGCAAGCCGCGCACACTAGACTGGGGGGACATGATGACGTATAGTCTATATTTGGGCCACGAGCCCAAATGATAAACATCACTAAGGCCCAAATCCACAATAAGTGGGCTATCATAACAATGACTTGGGCCGCATTACAAAAGGGATTGGGCTCACGTAGGCCCAAACCTAACCAAACTATTTATGGTCTAGATAAGGATCTTCTATTTATGGATAAAGATCCTTAGACTGGATAAGCACCATGCATGCGAAACGTAAGGAGCACGAAACCTACAAGGATTCTGCGCCTATATAAGGAATGACATAATTTTCATTAAAGGTACGATTCACAAACCCTAAACTCTTTACAAGAACCCTAAAACCGATTACTTACTCTCACGCCGGAGGATAATCGTGGAAGACAATCCCACGATAAGCCTAACGGTGTTTGTTTATTTTCTTAGTGCGCAGGTTTCAAGCATTAAGAGCGAATTGGTACGAGAGCAAGAGCCCAAACTAGGAACGCCCAACTTTTGTATCAACAGTATGCTTATTTTTAAAACTTAAAATGACTTAAAATTGAGTAATGTTACTCTAATATTATACTCATGATTGAAAATGGTAATAACATCTACCACAAAATTAATATTATAAATATAGTTTAATTCTTAAACTTTTTTTGTTTTTTGATTCTAACATATAGAGCTTTTTTCTCACTATGACTACAAAGCCGTAGGTTTTGCATCAATTGTCAAACCAAAGGGTTTTGCTAACCTCTACCCATTGTGCAGAGATTAATCTATTTATAAAAGGAATGTTTTAATTTATTTAAGTGAAAATCATGTTCAAATATAATAATTTACAAGTTCATTTAATGTATAATTAATGCATTTTTTGGTTAATTAAGAAAGTTTTTGTTCATTAACTACACATCAACTTTTGCTCAGTGGTCATTGGTTAGCAAAATCAATTAATAAAATACAATAAAAAGAAACTTTGGTAATTGGTAAAGCAAATTTGTTGCAAGACTCTTGTTGTAATTATATGCCATGGTTTATTAGATTACCAAAATAAAAGCAATTGGATGGGCATATGAATTGTTAAAACATGAAAGGGTAGGGATCAAGAATTGCATAAAGTTGAGATCATCGGCTTCTAATATCATTAAGGCAAAATTACACGATACAGTTTCTCTATCAAAAGATAAAAGTAAAATGGCTATGGATAACGTTGCTATTGACTTAGATGGTATATTAACTCTTTCAGCCGATTTTTCGAGTCACGGTCATCATGTTATTTTTCTTAATTTGTTTGCAATGATTTTATTACAGAAGAATCAAAGGAGTTCCAAAAGTTGTCATTGACTACTGATCCGCCTCGGCCTCAGGACCGCATGAACATTTTGCCTCATTGTTTTCGACATGTTTGCTTTTCTTATTTAGTTATTTGATTATGCCAAACATTTGTTTTGTCTTACAAAAGGCACAACTATTGGTGTACCTTAAGAACCGGCCAAAGGTAGAGCTATCTTTCTTTCTTTTTATGAAAATTAAATTTATTTGTCTGCTTCGGCGCTTCCTAAGATGATAATTATCTTAAAACCAAACACACAAGCCTTTTGTTCCTTCTTTTTTAGAGATACGTGGTAGTAAAGATACAATCTTATCGATGTAGCTGAACATACCATGCATCTCTTTTGATCTGTGAAACAAATCTAAGCATAACAATAAAAATCTCTTTTGATAAGTATGACTCCTGAAACCTTGTGTATAAAGGGAGGAATCAAATAAACTTGTTCTACTACTTCTTCTTCTTGTATGTGCAGGTTGAACTGATTCTTGACGACAAACCCAAGCAAAACTCACCCACACCCAGCACCTACCCACCTTTGAGTCCTCCTGACTTTCCTGATAAATGGGACTACAAAGTCCCGACTGTTGAAGAATATGCTCGCTTAAACAGGTTCTTTGCAGATAGGGCCATGTTTTCACTTCCTCCTCAAAAATAAACTATGTAATATCATAACAGATCTTGTCTTTTCCAGAAACAAAACTTCTGCATCTCATAGTCCTCTAGTATGTTGTTATTGATTCTAATATATGCTTTTGGTCAACTATAACCTCGTGTAAAGTTATATGTATTGAATGCTGGTGTCCAAGTGACCAAGGATGATAATATTACCATCATTTTAGATGCGAGTTGCTTTTGGACTTTTTTAGTTATTACTATGCTCAAGTGCGCTGACTGTTCATTTTGTTTTGTCATGCGGTGGTCTCCATTTTGTTGTGTTACCTTTTGATACAACACTGGCTTACCAGAATAACTCAAAAAAAGCAGCATTGAAAAATTGAAGTTTGCTTCTTTCTGAAGTTTACGCTAAAACTGTTTGCAATTGTGTTATACCTAGTTTCATGTCTTCATTTATTTCTCCAGAATAAATGACAGTTCTTTTCTTTTCAAGAAACAAAACTTGAAAACCATTTGTGAACACATAAGAGCCTCTGGGTGAAAAAGACAAGTGCAGTACTAAAAATTGCAGATAAGTGGGATATCTAGATGAGCCATGTAAGTAACCAGATTGCATGCTGCTCTGATTAAGTAAGATGTATGAAGTTATGGTTGAAGAGCAGATGGCTAATTATACATTCCATCCAACTTTGAAGTTTATCATTCTTATTGCTATGTGTGTAGGTGACAGATGACCGGCTTTGTACATTGTTTTTGAAAGCCTCGACCTTTGAGCTTATCGCTCCTTTACTTCAAGTTGGTCTGGGATGGGCAGCTAGTTTTGTCTTGGTTAGTAGATGATTTTATAAGGAAAGTTTCCTGTCACAGTAATCAAGGTGTTATTGTCTGCTGATGTGAATTGTTAATAAAGTTTTACAACATAGTTTTGAGACTCAAAGGGATGTTTGGCATTGTGATATGAAGTATGATGATTTAAGGTTCAAGATCTAATGCTAGTGTGAGATTCTAACATATAAATGGAGAGTCATGAAAGATGGCCGGGACTACCTCTTATAATCTTTAGAATCTTACTTTAGTATTATGAGATGCGGCTAATCTGTATTTTCAAGCTTCATAAATCTGATGGTGTCTCGTTATGGCTATAAGAGATTCTAGATTTGGATGGGGCCAGTGAGCTGTGAAATATGAAGCTACCTTGCCTTAACAGATGCTAAAAATTCTCTGTGATGAGTTGATAGTTGGTTGCTTCCATGGTTCTGCTATACTAATGGATGATGCCTATGCATTTGAAGATGCCTGCTATTGACAGCTTATTTGTGTTTAGTAGTGTGAGGGATTGTTACACTGTATAGCTGTTAATTGTAGGAAATGTAGTCTTTTGTGCTTAGGCCATCAATGGTGATACAAAAAAAAAAGTGAATGTTTCATGAGCCGAAAAATGCTCAAAAACAATCATTCAACAAAAACTGAATCCAAGAAGGTATAACACATCACAAACAGTTTTAACCTAAACTTCAGAAAGAAGCAAAATTCAATTTTTTCGATGCTGCTGTTTTTGAATTTTTCTGGTAAGCCAACTGTTGGTATTTAAAGATAACACAACAAAATGGAGACAACCACAAATGAACAGCCAGCGCACTTAGTATAGTAATAACTAAACTAAGGACAAAAGCAACTCACAACTTAAATTATAGTATCATCATCCTTGGTCACTCAGACACCAGCATTAAATACATAAAACGTTACAAGAGTTGATAGTTGAACAAAAGCAGATATTAGAATCAATAACAACATACTAGAGGACGATGAGATACAAGAGTTTTGTTTCTGGAAAAGACAAGATCTGTTATGATATTACATAGTTTATTTTTGAGGAGGAAGTGAAAACATGGCCCTATCTGCAAAGAACCTGTTTAAGCGAGCATATTCTTCAACAGTCGGGACTTTGTAGTCCCATTTATCAGGAAAGTCAGGAGTACTCAAAGGTGGGTAGGTGCTGGGTGAGCTTTTGACTGGTTTTTCGTCATGAATCAATACACCCTGCACGTACAAGAAGTAGAACAAGTTTATTTCCGATTTTTCCTTTTGAAAAAAAAAAAAAAAAAAAAACATGAATTGATTTTGAAACCTTTGGCAGTGAATTATAGTAATTCAAGCACGGACTAAAGTTATCATATGGTGCAAGACATTTGGTGATATCCTGATATAAAAAGTCACCAGCTGCTTTCTGCTCCGATGGTTTCCCACCTTTGGTAAAACAAATAAATATTGTGTATGATTAGTTAACGGAAAAACATATCGAAAAGAATGAGGCAAAACATACTGTTGGGGACTTGAGGCACATCATTCAACGACAGCTTTTGGAACTCCTTAGATTCCTCCTCTGTACATAAAATTATTGTCGCATACAAATTATGAACGAAACAATACATAATGAAAATAACTCTAAAAAATCAAACATACCATCAACGTCTAAGTCAGCAATATTCTCCTTCTAGTATTGTTGATGAATACAATCCACTGACATTGCCATTCTCTACAATCCTCAAACAAAAC
This sequence comes from Artemisia argyi, assembly GCA_030686995.1. Lineage (NCBI taxonomy): Eukaryota > Viridiplantae > Streptophyta > Magnoliopsida > Asterales > Asteraceae > Artemisia > Artemisia argyi. Next base: position 219,046 of record JARVZY010002382.1, on the reverse strand, counting down.
ATTACTGATACTGTATCAAATATAACATTCTTAATTCTAGAGCAAAATTTATATATATTTTTTAGAGCTTTACTAGGCTTAACCAGATACATACTATAATTATGTTTTGTTTATTTATGAAGACGAAGAATACTTACAAATAACAGTATCGATCGATTGACGATGATTGCGAGAGAGAGCCTAGGCTATAGGGTTTTCTTTCGTTAATAGAACGAAACCTCTGAAAAAAATGGGACAAAAAAATTGTGCATGTCGTTGTTATTTAAACGATGGTCCAGGCCTTTAGCTGCTCAAAGAGAGATGTATTTGTATATTAAAAGTGGACTCTTTGGGCCAAATCATTCAAAGGTTGGTCCGGGCTTATCTACAAGATAGTTCACAAGATATGTTTGCCTAACTTAAGATGAAAAAGTAGGGATCACTCACTATTAAAGAGTTGCATAAAGTTGGGCAAACATATAACTTGTGAAATTGGAGTTACAATCCATTAAACTAAGGGCCCGTTTGGTTGACGACTTTTGAGTGAGTTTTGGATTTGAAAATGAAAAACCCTCGATTGGTTAAGCTACATAGGTTTTAAAAGCGCTCTTATAAAAAAAATAAAAAAGAAAAAAAAGAGTAAATTTCACAGATCGTCCCTCAACTCTTTCAAATTCGCCCATTTGGTCTCCCGTTTACATTTTGTGGCGTTGGCAGTCCCTGATTTGTCCAAACGCTGCGCGTTTGGTCCTTATGGCTAACATATGTCATCCCGTCTTGTTAGCTGATGTGGCAAGGCGTGGTTTTTTGGTCTTTTCACCAATTTTGCGTTTGCTCATTTGGTCCCCAACAATTTTCTATAAGTACACTTCGCCTCCACTATTACTGACATTCCCTAGTTCCCAAATTGCCTTTCTCACTTTCGCGTCCAATCACATCAACCATCACATCTCAAAAACTCTCGAGCCTCGTCCCTAATTTTGCAATCTGAGTAGAAGGTTGGCACAAATCTGTGTAAACAATGGCGTTACCAACTTGGAAGATGATGGAAAAAGGAGCAAGGGTTACAATTGAATAGTTGGAAATGGAGTACGAAAAGGAATATGGTAATGACTTGAAATCCTGTTGCTTTGAGATACATTTTGATATGAACTTGTGATAATATATGTTTATTTACTAAGTAACTGACTTTTTGTTGCAGAATATGCACGCCATTTATTCAGCATACGAATACACCATGGTGGGGCATTCATGTGTTTTCCTGATAGAGAATACGTTGGTGGTGCTGAAGACATCTTTGATATGGTTGATGTTGATGTTTTCTCAGTGTTTAACCTAGACCAGATGGTTCAACAACTAGGCTACATAGGTAAGAATGAGCCTCTATTTTATCACTATTTAAGTCCAATGAGTACTTTAGATGATGGGTTGTTTCCACTGTCATGTGATGATGATGTTCGATGTTTGAGTTTTGTAGTGGTTAGTTTCAAGTTGATTGAGGTGTACATAGAGCATGGTTCTACTAGGGTTACTGGACAAACTAAGGCAAGAATAGTGGAAGATGTGTCTAGTGCACATAGTACTAGTGCCTCTAACGGGAAAAAACCTTGTCAAATGCTGTACTTGACATGGCATGAGAATAATGATAATTGTGCACCTTCAGCTAACTCACCTCAAGCTCTGACTTTTACACAATTGACTGAAAATGAATTTGGTGAAAACTAAAACAATGACCTTCCACACATAGATTCACAGTTTGGCAGTTTAAACCTTAGTTTCACCCCAGTGGAACCTGCTTCTAATGATGTGGTAAAAGAAAAAATAGCTGATATCGTTAGGTTAATGGAGTTTGAAGAGAATGAATTGGATAGGGTTCCATCGTTTAGTTATTTGGATGCTATGAATGTTGACAGTGCTTCTGGTTTAAGTCATGACGAACATTTTGGAGTTGATGACTTGGACTTAAACGTGGGCTTGGATGTTGACCTAAATGTTCCCCAAACTGAATTGCAAGTAGATGGTAGAACTGAGGAACATTTTCATGTCCAAGCTGCATTCGTAGAGCCTAGAGGTGAGGAAGTTGGCATGCAGGGTAATCGTGAACAGGCACAACATGATGAGGAGGAAGACATTCATAGTGTTAATGATAGTCAATATGAAGGAGACTCCAGTGACAATGCTGATTCAGATAATGAGGAAGAGGCTGTTATGGATGATGAAAGACACATGGAGACGAGCCTGATGTTCAAGTCAATATGTTTCAACTAACTGGGAATAAAGCTTTTGACAGCATTGGCAACTGCAATCTAATTGGAGATGTTGTAGAAGGAATAGAAGCCGTAAGTGTAGAAGGTTTTGATAGTGAAACATGTTCTGAGGATGAACCAGGTTTAGTAGAAGGAAGCAGTTAAGCGAAACAAAAAGAGTTATGGAAAATAACATGTCAGAGAATCCTGTTGTGGAGAAGTACTTTTTTTCAGTAGCCAAGAGTTTGCTACTCCAGAAGAGGTGAAGGAAAGAGTATATATGCATGCTATTGAGAGTAGGAGAAATTTGAAGTTGGTAAAGAATGATGGTGTTAGGATAAGAGTTAAATGTGATAACCAAATACCTGTCTTTACAGAGTCACACTTAAGTGGACCAACAGGCTCAAGTTAAGCAACAGGTGTTGGGCCTAGTGGATCAAGTGGCCTAGTTGGTAGAGGGACTAAAAGGAAGAGGAAGAGTGTAGGAAGTTCTGGTGTTCAACTTGAAAGCAATCAATGCCCATGGGTCATGTATGCCAGCAAAGACAAAATAAGAAAAAATTGGATTGTGAAGACACTCAGAGACACACATACTTGCCTTCAATCATGAGATATAAAACACTGCACTTATAAATTTTTGGAAAATAAGATCTATGACCTAGTTAAGGTTAACCCACAGATCCCAGGAAAGGCCATTCAAGACCAGCTCCAACGTGAATTACAACTTCAGGTATCTATAACCAAAGCATTCAGGGCAAAAGCTAAAGCGCAAAGAAATGTTGCAGGTGATCACAAGCTGCAGTATGCAATGCTTAGGGACTATATTGGTGAATTAATGTCTGAAAACCCTAATACCACTGTGAAGATTGCAATTGATAGAGATACTGCTGATCCAACGTTGACTACAAGGGTGTTTAAAAGAATATATGTTTGTCTGGGAGCGTTGAAGGAAGGGTACAGGCCTTGCAAAAGAGAATTGTTGGGGCTAGATGTTGCTTTCATAAAAGGTCCTTTTCCAGGCCAAGTGTTGGTTGCTGTTGGACTTGATCCAAACAATGGAATTTACCCATTGGCTTATGCCTTGGTAGAAGCTTAAAGTAAGAGTTTATGGTCTTGGTTCTTAATGTGCTTGGGTGATGACATAGATCTAAACCCTAGATCAAATTTCACATTCATCGGTGATAGACAAAAGCTTAGTAACATGCTTCCCTAGTTGAATTCTTAAATACAACATAATATGAGTTATTATTTTGCTTACTGAGTTGGTTTATCCAGGGACTCATTCCAGCCATAAAATCTGTGTTCCCAAATGCAGAACATAGATTTTGCTTGAGCCACATTCATGAAAATATGAAGCCCTATTTGACTGGAAAAGTATATAAGGATGCTTTGTGGAGATGTGCATCTGTTACAACTGTTAGTGCATATGAAAGGTGTATGCAACATTTGAAGACTTTGAATCCTAAAGCACATGAATGCATGGTTGAACAAGATACCAGCTGAACATTGGGCAAGATCTCATTTTTTTGGTAATTTTTTATTTGACTGAAAAAAGGTACAATAGTTTGACATGTATATCATTTAATGGTTTAATATTTACGTGTTATAGGCAGAGCAGTTACAGATTTATTGATCAACAAAATTTGTGAGGTCTTTAATGGTAAAATAGTTGGAGCAAGGGACAAGCCAGTCATTACATTTTTAGTGTATATCAGGGAATACTGCATGAAGAGAATAGTAAGTGTACAAGCTCTAATTGACAAAAGTGATGGTCCTCTAACCCCTACTGCAACAAAAATCTTGGAAGCCATTAAGAAAGAGGCTCATATGTTGAATGTGATATAGAATAGAGGAGTAAAATATCAGGTAACAAAGGCATGGGGTGATCAATGTGTTGTTGATTTACAGCTTAGGGTATGTTCATACAGGAAATAGGAATTGACAAGGATACCTTATAAGCATGCTGTTGCAGCCTGTTGGAATATGGCTCTCAATGGAATGGAAGTAGGACCTCCTGAATCTTGGGTACATTCCTGTTATTGGTTGAAAACATGGAAGGAAGTATACTCTCACTTAATAGAACCAATTAGAAGAAGCAACTACTGGGAGAAGACCAACTGTGAAACACGCCTGTTGCCACCAAAGCATCATGTCCAGATAGGAACACCAAAGAAGAAGAGAAAAAGGTTTAAGCTTGAGGATGCACCCTCTGTAAAAAATGGTAAACTGACCAATAGATGGAGAATCATTACTTGCCAACTCTGCGGTCACGTTGGACACAACAATATATGCAAAGGCCAAGGTTAACCTCCAAGAACAGGTAGTTATTAGATTTTCATAGTTAACTGTTTGATTGATTTAAATATTATGGATTGTTTTGAACTTGTTTTGTAATGTAGGTTTTAACAGTGCCGAAGCTGGACAAGCTAATGGTAATGTGTCTGCTCAAGGTGGTCCAAGTTCAACTGTGCAAGGTGAAGATGTAGCCTCTTAAGCTGGTCTTAGTTCAACGGTGCAAGGTAGAGATGTAGCCTCTCAAGGTGGTCCTAGTTCAAGTGTGCAAGGAATATCTGCTTATATACCAACTCAATCCAGCCAAGCAAATGAAAGTGAATGGGCTTTCCGTTAAGCATGTTTTAAATTTAGGACAAATATGTGTTTAAGTACAATGCTTGTTATCTAAGTATGTAATGCAAGTCCACATAAGTGGCAAACATCAAAGTCCACAGCTGTGGCAGTTATCTAAGTCCTTGTAAAGGCAGACATCTAAGTCCATATATGTGGCAATTTTCTAAGTCCTTGTAAAGGCAAACTTATAAAGTCCACATATGTGTGGCAATTTTCTATTGGTTATATGTTATGGGTTGGTTTATATGTGTGCGAGTTACTTTTTTTATTTAAGTTGTTTTGTGACTTGTTTGACTACATTTTGTCAACATGAATTACTTAGGTACATATTACATTACAAACACTAATTAGCTAACTATTTACATATCACATTGCTTCACAATTCACTTAGACTTTCAGTTGACTATAACACAGTGATAATGTTGAAAGTCAAACTAATGACCTAAATGTTATGGGTTGGTTTATATGTGTGTCATTTATTTCTCTTATTTAATACTTACCTACCTCATTTGTTGAAAGTCAAAACTTGCAAAACACACCTCCCTATTTCCTTAACCATGAACAACTCTCATTGTGATATTGATCTAAAGGTTCTCTGTAACTCGTTTGTACTAACTGAAATAATGCTTGGCTATTACCAGACAGAGATTCTTCAAGACATGCAGCAGGCACACGATTTGGAGAACAAGTCCAAAAAAATTAATGAAAGGGTCAGCCGTAGGGGGAGCTGATTGTTAGACTTCAAAACTTTTCACGTTCAAGAATTGCAAAGGGCAATACAAAGAAGCTTAGGAGACTACAGACTATTGATAAGCGTAGGGTGAAGGCACTGATGATGATGGCCAGGCAAGTCAAGGACAAGATGTTTAAGAAGATAGAGTTTGTTGTGAGGAAGAAATATACATGAGGGGTTGGTTGTTGGAGATTGGTGATGGGTTTCTTTTGTATACATTACCATGTTATGGTTAATGAATGAAATGGATCTTATGATTTAGATTTTCTATGTGTAATGTGTTCAAATATGTTTTTACTTTTTGAGTGTCTTTGATATGTATCACAAACATAAACATTGTAGAAGATCGTTTAAGCCCTATCTAGGATATAGCAACAATGATTAAGCACAACGGAATAAGAACATAAGAATCAAAGTTACTTCAAGGTTTTCTTTATTAAATATAAAATAAAACTACTACTACTACTAACGCTCTATGCGTTTCTAGACTCTCATTGGAGAGACTAGCTATGAAAGGATGCTCATAACCTAGACGCCACCCCTCTTTATATAATAGAGGGAGGTTACAAACCCTAAACCCTAGCTTACTAATCAAGCTAAGTAACTATTACATATTAGGCCCCTCTTGTTTCTTCTTTCTTCACTTCTAGTTGTTTGTTTTGTAATCTTCAAATCCGCAATTCCCAACAATCTTCCCCTATTTGATATTGCAAAACAATCTGCATGAAGAAACAATGCTAAAACATGTCATCACAAATAATAAGCTGCAAATCATAAATCTTCTTCCCCTTTTTGTAATCATCCAATAGGGATCTTGTGCATCTTCGTAAACGCTTCCCCTCAAGTGATGCATGTAGATGGATAAGTATATTTGAACAATAAGCTTCCCCTTAAAAATATACTAACCATCTGCTTGAATCATGAACTCAGTAGCATAGATCATCTTGTCCTTCAGTGAAAAAGACATCATAAAATGTCTTTGGATAATTCTTGTAGTCAATATATGCATGGCGATTACATGCAATGGCCGATAGTCTCAGTGAGCGCAGACGGATCAACCAGAAACCACTCAATGCTTATGATTATCGAATTTTTTGTAATCATATCATGAACTGTATGGTATCATATACCCCCCAAAATATTTGTAAAGCGCGTGTAACTGTTCCAGTCAAGAATTATACCACGAACTGAATCTCCAAACAAACCATACACATCTTCAATGTTCAAGATCCAAGGGCGTCTTCAGACCTATTAACTTAAATAATAACCAGCAGAAAAAACCAAGCAGCAGAAACAGAATCCACCAGCGGAAACGGACCAGTAGAAACCGTTCAGCAGAAACCAACTATTACTTTTTTTACTAATAAGCAGTAGTATCGAGCATCGGCAGTAACGAGTAGCAGTATCCGAGCAGCAGAAACTGATCAGCAGGAACAAGCAGAAGTATCTAACAGCAGAAATATGGTCAAGTATATTAACAATAAGCTTCCCCTTAAAAGTATACTTGCCATCTCTGCAATCCAGTAGGCTCCATGGAGTGATCACTGATGAAGAAAATCAAATATAACCGATTTGATGAATAAGTTAAATCTCCCAAACTTGCATCTTATGTCTTGCACTATCCACGTGACGTCGAACTCATAAAATATGAGTAGTGAATCAAGCCTCTTGACAAATTCCTCATTGACTTATCCAATGATACACTGAGCACAAATAACGTAACTCCTTCAAGTGATAGCAAATGTACGCATTAAGCACAATAAGATGGATCGTACCCTTTCGCTAGATTCATCAAGTCTTTGTCACATCATTAACGCACGAACAAGTTATCTCCAAAGTGTTCCACTCACTTTGAGATATGATAAGAACACGCACCTGTGAAATTCAACTACAACATCAAATAAATTATAATCAAATGTCTTCAACAAGTAATCTCATCAACGAAATAATGATGATGGTTGATAACTCCGTCCTCCCTAACCATTAGTAATCTCACATGACTAGTAGGAACCAAAACCGACCAAAAGAAAAAAAATATATATACAACAAGCCAGCAGGAACCATAAAGAAGTCAGCAAGAACCGTATGTATCAGCAGGAACCCATCAGTAGGAACCAATCAGGAGGAACTGATCAGTAGGAACCAACCATATGCATCAGCAGAAACAAAATAGAGTAACAGCAGAAACCAAAATAGCACCAATATGAATTCCATATACTGCCGACACAATTAATTCACAATCTCACATGACTAGTAGGAACCAAAACCGACCAAAAGAAAAAAAAATATATACAACAAGCCAGCAGGAACCATAAAGAAGTCAGCAAGAACCGTATGTATCAGCAGGAACCCATCAGTAGGAACCAATCAGGAGGAACTGATCAGTAGGAACCAACCATATGCATCAGCAGAAACAAAATAGAGTAACAGCAGAAACCAAAATAGCACCAATATGAATTCCATATACTGCCGACACAATTAATTCACTTTCCAAAAACACGAAAGCAACAAATCTTTGACCAATCACCATCTAATCATTACTTTTCCACCGACACCAATTTATTCCATTTTAATAATCCAATCACCAATCACAAATCACTACAAATCCGCAGCAACCAAAAATGTTAAATGTTAAATTCCAATAGCAACCTGCTATGAATTCTTGCAATCGAATAAAGCCAAACCGAACAATTAAAGAGGGGTAATAAAAGTTGTACGAGGTAACATTTATTGATAAAGAATGAGTAACATTCACCTCGACATCATAAGCACACGATGACAATACAGCAGCATTAACATTCACTTTTAGAAAGCGGCCCAATAGCTGTCAACAGATTAACATCTTCGACCAATGAATCAATACAATTATCCCACATTGATAATTAATTTACTTCAATAAATTCCACTGACCCATGTGAACAACCCTCGTGACCCATGAAAACGACAACCCATATATCCAATATTCGCTTGCAAATGACAACCCTTTTAATGAAATATTGAGTTGAGAAAGCGACAGATTAGATGTAAACTTATCATGGTACGAGAATTAATAATAAAGTATGAGATACCTTTGTTGTCTTTTTAAATTCATCACAGCAACAACAAAAATATACGAAACCCTTTTATTTGAATCTTTCTTCAAACTGCTTCCAACAACAACTTTTACCAGATCTGCTCTTCTTCGAAACTGCTTATTATTGATAAACATGAACATGAAAACCTTATATAAACCCTAGATATTGAGCCCCCTGTGCTCTGATACCAATTGTAGAAGATCGTTTAAGCCCTATCTAGGATATAGTAACAATGATTAAGCACAGCGGAATAAGAACATAAGAATCAAAGTTACTTCAAGGTTTTCTTTATTAAATATAAAATAAAACTACTACAACTACTACTACTACTAACGCTCTATGCGTTTCTAAACTCTCATTGGAGAGACTAGCTATGAAAGGATGCTCATAACCTAGACGCCACCCCTCTTTATATAATAGAGGAAGGTTACAAACCCTAAACCCTAGCTTACTAATCAAGCTAAGTTTCTATTACATATTAGGCCCCTCTTGTTTCTTCTTTATTCACTTTTAGTTGTTTGTTTTGTAATCTTCAAATCCGCAATTCCCAACAAACATGAAAATCACATTAATAAAACCATAAAACACAGACCAAACATGAAAATGGAAATATGCAAAAACATAGTAATGGCTTGGACATACCCAGAACCATGACGCATATCTAATAGAGCATAGTCATTCAATTTTTGTTGTTGTTTTTAATGAAGTTTCTTGGCTTTTTTTTTCTTCTTTTTTGCTTGAGTTGCATCTGCACTTTCTTCTTCTTCAATACTCTCCTTGGTGTTGTTGTCCAACTTCCATCTATACCACCCACTACACCACCCCTTACAGTTTTGTTTCCGCTTCTAATACCCAAACCTATAACACTACCACTTACTTTCTCTGCCTTTGCACCACCAGCTCCACCAACTACAACAACACTTCCACCTGTGTAAGCATGCCTCCAACACTTAACACCCATATAATAGACAATGCATCTTTCGTCCAACACCCCTACGTGAGTATCATTACCAGTCATTTTCTTTCTCTTTAATTTTTGAGTTGAAGGTTGTGCCATATCTATGTTGGAAGACAATTTGGAAGGAGACATTACTTCACTATGCTAGTTGGTAAGAGAATTTGCTTTACTCTAAAGGTTGTGCCATATTTTTGTACTTTGAGATACACCCGTTTGACTTTCATTGTGTGAGGTAGGTAAAGGAGTATTAACTTCTCACAAGTGCTATGCCAATCACCCCTAAGAATGAGCTTCTATAGGTGCTATGCCAAACACTCCTACAAGGACCCTTTGTTCAAACAATAACTGCAAGTTAGTACTGCTAGAAGGTAAGAACTTAGTACTTCAATACTAACTTAGTACTGCTAGACTATATAAGAACACTACCTGTACTAACTACTTAGTAGTGTTAGAAGGAAGTTAGTACTGCTAGAGTAACTTAGTACATTAGAAGATAACGTCGTGTGAAGGCCACCCAACCCATTAAATATCCACCCAACCGATCAAACACACATTTCCATCTCATTGAATACCCACCCAACCGATCAAACACACACACAAACACACATAATCAAACTTGTAACCTAAATTTCTCCCAAACATACATATCTTATAACCTTACTTCACACACAATGAAGGCCACAAACAAAAAAGGTATTGTTATTTTTGTTTTGATATATAATTGGGTGTATTTAATTAAAAAGGTCAAATTAGGGTTGTTTTGTGTTAACATTTGACTTTTTGTGAAGCTCTTTTTTTTTGTTTTTTGATGCTCTCTTTTTTCTTATTTGCATAAAGCAAATCTATAAGGTCTGACTATATCATTGGTCCTGTTGATCATGATTATGCCCATTATTTAAATCTTCAAGCTCAAAAAGGTTTGATGAGGCGAAAAATGAACCGTTTTTAGGGGGTCATTTAAGCCGAAATTGGAATTTATTTGATCAAATATTGCCCTAAATTGTTCCTTTTGTGATTTTAGGTACTTTGGGAGTGAATTCTGGAAAAGGAAGCATTTTGGACGTTTTTGGAGCATAAAAGTAAAGAAAACGGCAAAGTCTTGATTTTCGTTGCTGGGAACAGTACCTGACGGCGTCAAGAAGAATTTTATGACGGCGTCAGGAGCAAAATGGATGACGGCCCAGAGAAAACGTGACGGCGTCAGAAGTAGGGCGTCAAGAGTAATTTTGGTGACGGCCTGGAGCAAGATTACACATGACGGCGTCAAATCCAGATCTAGGCAGTCCGAGAACTTTATTGGCAGCGAGATGACGGCGTCAGAAATTTCCTCTTGACGCCGTCAAATCACAAAATCTATATATACTTTTCTATTTTTCATTCATAGGAGAGGAACTTGTGTGGAGAATTCTAGGGCCGAACCTGATAAACCCTAGGTCATTTGTAACAGTATTTTCAAGGGTTTTCACCCCTTGAAACCCTTCATGTTCAATTGAGATAAGTTTTCTTTCAATTCATTCAATATGTCTATGTGTTGTTTGAATATATATCTTATGCTTTTCTTGATTTTAACATGCTAGGCTAGATCTTTTGTGTGTTTGCTTAGATGTAATGAAACCTAGATGTTGATTATAGGTTGATTGCTTGTTTATAGTTGTAATGGATGAATGATTTCAATGTTAGGCTTAAGAAAACTGGCAGATCTCCATTGTGTAACTTGCTTGAACGTCTTAAGAAACATGAACCGATGTGTACTAGGTTTTTATGGTTGTATTTAATGCATGAGCGAATTCTAGTGATCCCATGTTAGGAGCTTCTTAGCCGGCTAGACATAGGAGTGAAGTAAGAGCTTATAGAATTGTGGAAGTAAGTACGCCACCCCATGATTGGTATTAAGGAATATAACCCGTCATCCACGCAACTGAAATAAGTAATTAACCTGTAAAAGATATCTAGGGAGTAGTGAAATATAAGTAAACACAATTCTCCCATTTATTGTTCACTCCATATTAGTTTAATTAGTTTATTTTCATTTTTATTATTTTATTTTGATTGCATCTTAGTTATTGGGCTAGTTGACAAGCAACTAATTCCGCCCATCCTTCCAAAAACCGAGTTTTTACTTGCTTTTATAAAACATAAAAATACAAAAAGAATCATCCTTCACCTCTAGACCTAGTTTTTAGGCTTTCTAATCCTAGCGACACTATTCCTGAGTTAAACGATCAATCCCCCGGTACTTGTCACTATACTATACTACAACGATCAGGTACACTGCCTGGTGCGGGTTGTAAGCTTCTCGAGATCCCTCGAGAGGTAAAGCCTGGTGCAATTCCCACGCATCAAGTTTTTGGCGCCGCTACCGGGGAATAGTTATTGTCTAGGTTAGGATTTCTTTTTATTAGGTCTACTTGCTAGATTCCTTTCTAGTAAGATTTTATTTTTATTTTTAGATTTTCTTTAGTCTATCTCATTTCTTCGTGTTTTTGTTCGTAACTCTTTACCATCCGACATCATGGAAGGTGGTAACATCTTTGAACCCATCAACCCACCACAACAAGACCACCCACAAAACCCACCACTAGCTAACCAACCTCTTAGGCCCCGAACCCTAGGAGAGTATTCCCGACCTAGCCACCAAGGCTATCGAAACACCATTGAGCTCACCCAAGAAGCCAATGTGTCTCCCTTGCGATCCGACACCATACGGTTGGTGCAAAGCGGATGTGCATTCCATGGACTTCGTTCCGAAGATCCAAATTAACATCTCAAGGACTTCCTTAAAATCGTAGATTCTATAGACCTTGATGTTACAACTAGAGAGTCAACCCGATTATGCCTATTCCAATTCTCTATACGTGATCAAGCTAGTCAATGGCTTGAACGTTTACCCGCGGGATCTATCAGCTAATGGGATGATCTCACCACTCGTTTCCTTGCTCAATTTTTCCCACCGGGGAGAACTACCAAGCTTAGAAATGATATCTTGATGTTCCAACAACGTCAAGGTGAAACTCTATATGAAGCATGGACTCGTTTCAAGGACTTACTCCAAAAAGTCCCTCATCATGGCATAGATCTTTGGCTCCAAGTCCAAATCTTCTATGACCATATCGATCTCTCCACAAGGCGAACCATTGACCAATCGGCCGGTGGCAAGCTACGTGATCTAAGTGTGGAAGAATCATGGGAACTCATAGAAGATCTTGCTCTCTATGACAACGAAAGTTGGAATGATCCCCATGATTTGAACAAAACGGTCAAGGCAATATCTTTGCCTTCGAACAATTCTAGCACTCCCGACCGTAGGATCATGGAACTTGAGGACCAAGTCAAGTTTCTCATGAAGTCTTACGAAGCTCCTAAGCCTACAAGCCAAGTGAACAAAATCACTTCTTCATGCGAATTATGTAGTGGTCCCCATGACACTCGTGATTGTGTAGAACTCCTCGGAACAGCTTTTGCGGACTACGCATCTTCGCGTACCGACGAAGCGGGAGATAAGTGGTACACTTTCAAGCCCGAGCCAAACCCTTATGGTGATACATACAACCCCTCTTGGAAGAATCACCCAAACCTTAGGTGGAAGCAAAACCAAAACAATTCTTCCAATCCGCCTAATCGTTACCAACCAAACGGTCCACCCTCCAACCGTACTTTCAACAACAATCCTTCTAATAACTATGGTAGTACCAACAATCTTGAAGGATTGATGTCCAAGTTTATGGCATCTCAAGAAGCTCGCATAGCTAAGTTTGAAACCGAATTCAACCAACAACAAACGGAGATGACCAGTAAGATTGACAACTTGTTGAAAGCCCTCAACAACCAAGCGTTAACTACACCTAGGAAGGACACTAGGGACGCCAATAGCGGAATCCACACTAAGGACCCCTCGTCATCCAAACACGTCCACCTTGTCAATGTTGTCCCCATTAAGCCAATAGATAAGAATATAGAAGAAAGTGATAAGGATGAAGTTGGAGTAGAAACCGAGACTAGGGATGAGATTAAGGAAGTTGAGGTTAATAAGGGAGAAAAGTTAGAGGAAGTAGAAAACATAGAAGAACACTTTGATAAGTTGCCTACCAAGGAAGAACGGGAATATCACAAAGATTTATTCGATGATCCCGAGACACAATATATCCTTGGTTCACCCCTTATTAAAGTAGGTGATCCCTCTAACATCAACATACCATGCAACATTGGGCATATGCATGTATGGAAAGCTTATATCGATCCTAGGTCTCCTATAAACATCATGACTAGGACTTATTATAATTGGGTAATGAAGAAACAACTTGGTTATAGGATGATGCCCAATAAGAATCTGATAAGCAATTTTGTAGGAAGAGTGAAAGGATTGCATGTGATTGTTGGAAACTTCACTTGTGAGACCGACTTTGTGATAGTGGAGGATACTCGTCCGGTGATAGATGATTGCCTAAGTCAAGTAGTTTTCGGGAAACCATTCGTTGAGACCTCTAAGATGAGTTATGATCCGACTCTAGGGATAGTTAGGTTCAAGAAAGAGAATGATGAGATTGCCTACCAAATGCCTTATAAGATTGAACAATACCGCCTCCTATCAAACATAGAAAAGGAACACAAACAAGCGGTTTACTATAGGAATGATGAGGATAGATGTAGAGGAGTTGAATATGTTATGAATAAGATACTTGGTTTCTACAAAGAATGCTTGCAACTAGGTCCGAAATACAAAACCAATATAGGAGATGACCTAGAGAGTGAAACCAACGATGAGGTCACGTAGTAACCCATGACCTTGAGTCTAGCTACAAGACTCGTAAATAAAGAAAAGCGCTTCTTGGGAGGCAACCCATGTTTTGTGTGATTTTTATTTTGTTTGATTGCTATTTGTTTCCTTATGCATGATTTATTTTTATTGTTGGTAGATCATGTTTCAAACTAAAATGGCGAAAATACTTTATTTTGTCGTTTGGCTTAGTCTTAACTTCATCCAAAGGTATTTTGCAAAAGATAAGTGTAAGGGGAAACCCCAAATATGTTTTTAAAGAAATGAAACCAATCATGATTCTCCACAATATTAAATGAACATGTATATTCGTATTTGTTAGAGTCAAATGCTTGTATCGAGTCATAATGACGTTTTGCAGGATTTTCCAGGAAGTAGGACAAAGTTTTTCCAGAAATTTTTCGGAAACTTAACATAAAAATTTTTACAGGTCACTTCTGACGACGTCAGGAAGAAATTCCTAACGGCGTCACGTGTAAAAATCTGGAAATTTTACTAGTTTTGTTTTTCTAACGGAGTCTTAAAGTTTTTGTTGAATCTTTAGTTTTATAATCTCCAGGAAATCTGCAAACATCATTCCACAAGCATTATATCTTACTTTGTTTTCTAGGATTTGTTAGCATATATAGATTGCCGCCGATTTTACGCGAGGTTGCCTTGTTTGTTTTCTCAGATTTAACAGGTTATGTTTGACAAGAAGATGATTTATATTCTGGAAGGGAAGCTTTGATTGTTCATTTTCTTGGAGGAATATCTAACCTTATTACCTTACTATCCATACCGAGCGAATCAGGGGAGTATTTGATTTCATTCTTTTACCTATTTTACGTTTACAATCTTTACTTGAACATTGGGGAAAATGTTCATCCTAAGTGTAAAGGGAGGGTAAAATGATGATACCTTATAGGATACACTTTCGCTTGAGTTTGTTTGTTTGATGGTAGGTGTGTAATAAAACTATGAGAAATACTTGTTAGTGTAATTTTAGCGCCAAATTTAAATTTTTTTACAACATTTAAGAGTGAAACTTTAGCCTTAGCAAGCGTCTCATGGATAGGAGTAGTATGACTAGCACAAAACCGTACCATTCAGAAAAATTTTCCACCCAAATATGTGAGGTTCGCCTTTAGATTTGATAGGAAAAGCTTTTACTATTAGTGCTTATGAGTGTACCGGTAGCATTTAGATTCTAGAACTTGCGTTAGTGATGCATCCCGAGACCGCTAGTGAGACTACATTCGTGTGGTAGGATTTACTACATGATAAGAGGCATTAGGATCACCCTTGTGTTAAACCCGTATCATAATTACTTGACCATTTAAGTTATATTACTTGGCTAGTTAAGTCAATTAATTTTTCCCACACCTTAGCGTTGTACTCATTTTTAGTACACGAAACCCCTAGTACACCCCTCCGAGCCTATCTTTTTGTTTCTAACTTTAAGCATCTTACTTAAAGGAAGAATTTGTTACAGCCCACTTAAATGTACACCCAAATCGCCTTAGCCTTCCGTGTATGTACTCATCTTTAGTGCATTATTGTTATTTGTTTAATCCCTTAGTTAATTATCTAATTGATTACATGGTTGCTAAGTCGTGTCATATCCTTGTACATATTGTTTTGGGACGATTGGGACTCATGGGTAAAGTACTTATTTTATGGAGTAATGGGGAAGAAAATCATTTATTACCCCCATATGTGCATTAATCTTAAAAGTACTCCAAGTGTTTTGATTATCTTAATTCGAGTCATTAAATTAGTTTATTGTAAAGTATGTAAAAATTCAAGTGTAAGGGGAATGTTCATTTTTGGATGGTAGGGTAAGAGTGTATGCAAAAAAAAAAAAAAAAAAAAAAAAAAAAAAAAAAAAAATCGAAAATTTAAGAAAGAAAAAAAAATAGAAAAAGAAAAAGGGAAAAACAAATGGACTACCATCCCGTTTCTTTCTATGTTTGTTTTATGTTTTTATTATTTTTCATTTATTAGCTTAAGTCGAGTCTAGTATTGGCTTAGCAACGCCATATTGTACATGTAATTAACCAAGATTATTAACTCGCCACCAGTAAAGACTGCATATATCCAACAAAACCGTGTATTCCATATCCCTACAGCTAACGTTACAACCCTTTAAAAAGACCTCTTTGATAGTTTATCCTAGGTGCTTACGCCATGTGGTGGAGGTTTGATCTTTTCCCAAGCCTATGGTAATCTATTTTGCTATGACAGGTAGTGAGAGATATTTTCCATTTCCATATTGTGATATATACTTTATTACACCCAAGAGATGTGAGTATCTAAACACTATTTGTGAGGTGCTAGTGTATGACCTCCGTGCTTGTCTTTGGTTCTTTAGTGGAACAATTATTTGTTGTAATTACTTTTATATTAGTGTTAAATGACCCCTAACTTGTATTTTGATTAGACTACAAGCGCATTTGCTTGAGGACAAGCAAATCTCAAATGTAAGGGTATATGATGAGGCGAAAAATGAACCGTTTTTAGGGGGTCATTTAAGCCGAAATTGGAATTTATTTGATCAAATATTGCCCTAAATCGTACCTTTTGTGATTTTAGGTACTTTAGGAGTGAATTCTGGAAAAGGAAGCATTTTCGACGTTTTTGGAGCATAAAAGTGAAGAAAACGGCAAAGTCTTGATTTTCCTTGCTGGGAACAGTACCTGACGACGTCAAGAAGAATTTTATGACGGCGTCAGGAGCAAAATGGATGACGGCCCAGAGAAAACGTGACGGCGTCAGAAGTAGGGTATCAAGAGTAATTTTGGTGACGGCCTGGAGCAAGATTACACATGACGGCGTCAGATCCAGATCTAGGCAGTCCGAGAACTTTATTGGCGGCGTGATGACGGTGTCAGAAATTTCCTCTTGACGCCGTCACCTCACAAAATCTATATATACTTTTCTATTTTTCATTCATAGGAGAGGAACTTGTGTGGAGAATTCTAGGGCTGAACCTAATAAACCCTAGGTCATTTGTAACAGTATTTTCAAGGGTTTTCTCCCCTTGAAACCCTTCATGTTCAATTGAGATATGTTTTCTTTCAATTCATTCAATATGTCTATGTGTTGTTTGAATATATCTTATGCTTGTCTTGATTTTAACATGCTAGGCTAGATCTTTTGTGTGTTTGCTTAGATGTCATGAAACCTAGATGTTGATTATAGGTTGATTGCTTGTTTATAGTTGTAATGGATGAATGATTTCAATGTTAGGCTTAAGAAAACTGGCAGATCTCCATTGTGTAACTTGCTTGAACGTCTTAAGAAACATGAACCGATGTGTACTAGGTTTTTATGGTTGTATTTAATGCATGAGCGAATTCTAGTGATCCCATGTTAGGAGCTTCTTAGCCGGCTCGACATAGGAGTGAAGTAGGAGCTTATAGAATTGGGGAAGTAAGTACGCCACCCCATGATTGGTATTAAGGAATATAACCCGTCATCCACGCAACTGTAACAAGTAATTAACCTGTAAAAGATATCTAGGGAGTAGTGAAATCTAAGTAAACACAATTCTCCCATTTATTGTTCACTTCATATTAGTTTAATTAGTTTATTTTCATTTTTATTATTTTATTTTGATTGCATCTTAGTTATTGGGTTAGTTGACTAGCAACTAATTCTGCCCATCCTTCCAAAAACCGAGATTTTTACTTGCTTTTATAAAACATAAAAATACAAAAAGAATCATCCCTCACCTCTAGACCTAGTTTTTAGGCTTTCTAATCCTAGCGACACTATTCCTGAGTTGAACGATCAATCCCCCGATACTTGTCACTATACTATACTACAACGATCAGGTACACTGCCAGGTGGGGGTTGTAAGCTTCTCGAGATCCCTCGAGAGGTAAAGCCTGGTGCAATTCCCACGCATCAAGTTTTTGGCGCCGCTACCGGGGAATAGTTATTGTCTAGGTTAGGATTTCTTTTTATTAGGTCTACTTGCTAGATTCCTTTCTAGTAAGATTTTATTTTTATTTTTAGATTTTCTTTAGTCTATCTCATTTCTTCGTGTTTTTGTTCGTAACTCTTTACCATCCGACATCATGGAAGGTGGTAACATCTTTGAACCCATCAACCCACCACAACAAGACCACCCACAAAACCCACCACTAGCTAACCAACCTCTTAGGCCCCGAACCCTAGGAGAGTATTCCCGACCTAGCCACCAAGGCTATCGAAACACCATTGAGCTCACCCAAGGAGCCAATGTGTCTCCCTTGCGATCCGACACCATACGGTTGGTGCAAAGCGGATGTGCATTCCATGGACTTCGTTCCGAAGATCCAAATCAACATCTCAAGGACTTCCTTAAAATCGTAGATTCTATAGACCTTGATGTTACAACTAGAGAGTCAACCCGATTATGTCTATTCCAATTCTCTCTACGTGATCAAGCTAGTCAATGGCTTGAACGTTTACCCACGGGATCTATCAGCTCATGGGATGATCTCACCACTCGTTTCCTTGCTCAATTTTTCCCACCGGGGAGAACTACCAAGCTTAGAAATGATATCTTGATGTTCCAACAATGTCAAGGTGAAACTCTATATGAAGCATGGACTCGTTTCAAGGACTTACTCCAAAAAGTCCCTCATCATGGCATAGATCTTTGGCTCCAAGTCCAAATCTTCTATGACCATATCAATCTCTCCACAAGGCGAACCATTGACCAATCGGCCGGTGGCAAGCTACGTGATCTAAGTGCGGAAGAATCATGGGAACTCATAGAAGATCTTGCTCTCTATGACAACGAAAGTTGGAATGATCCCCATGATTTGAACAAAACGGTCAAGGCAATATCTTTGCCTTCGAACAATTCTAGCACTCCTGACCGTAGGATCATGGAACTTGAGGACCAAGTCAAGTTTCTCATGAAATCTTACGAAGCTCCTAAGCCTACAAGCCAAGTGAACAAAATCACTTCTTCATGCGAATTATGTAGTGGTCCCCATGACACTCGTGATTGTGTGGAACTCCTCGGAATAGCTTTTGCGGACTACGCATCTTCGCGTACCGATGAAGCGGGAGATAAGTGGTACACTTTCAAGCCCGAGCCAAACCCTTATGGTGATACATACAACCCCTCTTGGAAGAATCACCCAAACCTTAGGTGGAAGCAAAACCAAAACAATTCTTCCAATCCGCCTAATCGTTACCAACCAAACGGTCCACCCTCCAACCGTACTTTCAACAACAATCCTTCTAATAACTATGGTAGTACCAACAATCTTGAAGGATTGATGTCCAAGTTTATGGCATCTCAAGAAGCTCGCATAGCTAAGTTTGTAACCGAATTCAACCAACAACAAACGGAGATGACCAGTAAGATTGACAACTTGTTGAAAGCCCTCAACAACCAAGTGTTAACTACACCTAGGAAGGACACTAGGGACGCCAATAGCGGAATCCACACTAAGGACCCCTCGTCATTCAAACACGTACACTTTGTCAATGTTTTCACCATTAAGCCAATAGATAAGAATATAGAGGAAAGCGATAAGGATGAAGTTGGAGTAGAAACCGAGACTAGGGATGAGATTAAGGAAGTTGAGGTTAATAAGGGAGAAAAGTTAGAGGAAGTAGAAAACATAGAAGAACACTTTGATAAGTTGCCCACCAAGGAAGAACGGGAATATCACAAAGATTTATTCGATGATCCCAAGACACCATATATCCTTGGTTCACCCCTTATTAAAGTAGGTGATCCCTCTAACATCAACATACCATGCAACATTGGGCATATGCATGTATGGAAAGCTTATATCGATCCTAGGTCTCCTATAAACATCATGACTAGGACTTATTATAATTGGGTAATGAAGAAACAACTTGGTTATAGGATGATGCCCAATAAGAATCTGATAAGCAATTTTGTAGGAAGAGTGAAAGGATTGCATGTGATTGTTGGAAACTTCACTTATGAGACCGACTTTGTGATAGTGGAAGATACTCGTCCGGTGATAGATGATTGCCTAAGTCAAGTAGTTTTCGGGAAACCATTCGTTGAGACCACTAAGATGAGTTATGATCTGACTCTAGGGATAGTTAGGTTCAAGAAAGAGAATGATGAGATTGCCTACCAAATGCCTCATAAGATTGAACAATACCGCCTCCTATCAAACATAGAAAAGGAACACAAACAAGCGGTTTACTATAGGAATGATGAGGATAGATGTAGAGGAGTTGAATGTGTTATGAATAAGATACTTGGTTTCTACAAAGAATGCTTGCAACTAGGTCCGGAATACAAAACCAATATAGGAGATGACCTAGAGAGTGAAACCAACTATGAGGTCACGTAGTAACCCATGACCTTGAGTCTAGCTACAAGACTCGTAAATATAGAAAAGCGCTTCTTGGGAGGCAACCCATGTTTTGTGTGATTTTTATTTTATTTGATTGTTATTTGTTTTCGTATGCATTATTTTATTTTTATTGTTGGTAGATCATGTTTCAAACTAAAATGGTGAAAATACTTTATTTTGTCGTTTGGCTTAGTCTTAACTTCATCCAAAGGTATTTCACAAAAGATAAGTGTAAGGGGAAACCCCAAATATGTTTTTAAAGAAATGAAACCGATCATGATTCTCCACAATATTAAATGAACATGTATATTCGTATTTGTTAGAGTCAAATGCTTGTATCGAGCCATAATGATGTTTTGCAGGATTTTCCTGGAAGTAGGAGAAAGTTTTTCCAGAAATTTTCCGAAACTTAACATAAGAATTTTTGCAGGTCACTTCTGACGGCGTCAGGAAGAAATTCCTAACGGCGTCACGTGTAAAAATCTGGAAATTTTACTAGTTTTGTTTTTCAAACGGAGTCTTAAAGTTTTTGTTGAATCTTTAGTTTTATAATCTCCAGGAAATCTGCAAACATCATTCCACAAGCATTATATCTTACTTTGTTTTCTAGGATTTGTTAGCATATATAGATTGCCGCCGATTTTACGCGAGGTTGCCTTGTTTGTTTTCTCAGATTTAACAGGTTATGTTTGACAAGAAGATGATTTATATTCTGGAAGGGAAGCTTTGATTGTTCATTTTCTTGGAGGAAGATCTAACCTTATTACCTTACTATCCATACCGAGCGAATCAGGGGAGTATTTGATTTCATTCTTTTACCTATTTTACTTTTACAATCTTTACTTGAACATTGTGGAAAATGTTCATCTTAAGTGTAAAGGGGGGGGGGGGGGGGGGTAAAATGATGATACCTTATAGGATACACTTTGACTTGAGTTTGTTTGTTTGATGGTAGGTGTGTAATAAAACTATGAGAAATACTTGTTAGTGTAATTTTAGCGCCAAATTTAAATTTTTTTACAACATTTAAGAGTGAAACTTTAGCCTCAGCAAGTGTCTCATGGATAGGAGTAGTATGACTAGCACAAAACCGTACCATTCAGAAAAATTTTCCCCCCAAATATGTGAGGTTTGCCTTTAGATTTGATAGGAAAAGCATTTACTATTAGTGCTTATGAGTGTACCGGTAGCATTTAGATTCTAGAACTTGCGTTAGTGATGCATCCCGAGACCGCTAGTGAGACTACATTCGTGTGGTAGGATTTACTACATGATAAGAGGCATTAGGATCACCCTTGTGTTAAACCCGTATCATAATTACTTGACCATTTAAGTCATATTACTTGGCAAGTTAAGTCAATTAATTTTTCCCACACCTTAGCGTTGTACTCATTTTTAGTACACGAAACCCCTAGTACACCCCTCCGAGCCTATCTTTTTGTTTCTAACTTTAAGCATCTTACTTAAAGGAAGAATTTGTTACACCCCACTTAAATGTACACCCAAATCGCCTTAGCCTTCCGTGTATGCACTCATCTTTAGTGCATTATTGTTATTTGTTTAAACCCTTAGTTAATTATCTAATTGATTACATGGTTGCTAAGTCGAGTTATATCCTTGTACATATTGTTTTGGGACGATTGGGACTCATGGGTAAAGTACTTATTTTATGGAGTAATGGGGAAGAAAATCATTTATCACCCCCATATGTGCATTAATCTTAAAAGTACTCCAAGTGTTTTGATTATCTTAATTCGAGTCATTAAATTAGTTTATTGGTAAGTATGTAAAAATTCAAGTGTAAGGGGAATGTTCATTCCCTGTGATGTATTATTTTGGATGGTAGGGTAAGAGTGTATGCAAAAAAAAACAAAAAAAAACAAAAAAAAAAAAAAAAACAAAAAAAAAACAAAAAAAAACAACAAAAAAAAAACAAAAAAAAAAGAAAAAAAATCGAAAAATTAAGAAAGAAAAAAAAAAATAGAAAAAGAAAAGAGGAAAAACCTACGGACTACCATCCCGTTTCATTCTATGTTTATTTTATGTTTTTATTATTTTTCATTTATTAGCTTAAGTCGAGTCTAGTATTGGCTTAGCAACGCCATATTGTACATGTAATTAACCAAGATTATTAACTCGCCACCAGTAAAGACTGCATATATCCAACAAAACCGTGTATTCCATATCCCTACACCTAACTTTACAACACTTTAAAAAGACCTCTTTGATAGTTTATCCTAGGTGCTTACGCCATGTGGTGGAGGTTTGATCCTTTCCCAAGCCTATGGTAATCTATTTTGCTATGACAGGTAGTGAGAGATGTTTTTCATTTCCATATTGTGATATATACTTTATTACACCCGAGAGATGTGAGTATCTAAACACAATTTGTGAGGTGCTAGTGTATGACCTCCGTGCTTGTCTTTGGTCTTTAGTGGAACGATTATTTATTGTAATTACTTTTATATTAGTGTTAAATGACCCATAACTTGTATTTTGATTAGAATACAAGCGCATTTGCTTGAGGACAAGCAAATCTCAAGTGTAAGGGTATATGATGAGGCGAAAAATGAACCGTTTTTAAGGGATCATTTAAGCCGGAATTGGAATTTATTTGATCAAATATTGCCCTAAATCGTTCCTTTTGTGATTTTAGGTACTTTGGGAGTGAATTCTGGAAAAGAAAGCATTTTGGACGTTTTTGGAGCATAAAAGTGAAGAAAACGACAAAGTCTTGATTTTCCTTGCTGGGAACAGTACCTGACGGCGTCAAGAAGAATTTTATGACGGCGTCAGGAACAAAATGGATGACGGCCCAGAGAAAACGTGACGGCGTCAGAAGTAGGGCATCAAGAGTAATTTTGGTGACGGCCTTGAGCAAGATTACACATGACGGCGTCAGATCCAGATCTAGGCAGTCCGAGAACTTTATTGGCGGCGAGATGACGGCGTCAGAAATTTCCTCTTGACGCCGTCACCTCACAAAATCTATATATACTTTTCTATTTTTCATTCATAGGAGAGGAACTTGTGTGGAGAATTCTAGGGCCGAACCTAATAAACCCTAGGTCGTTTGTAACAGTATTTTCAAGGGTTTTCACCCCTTGAAACCCTTCATGTTCAATTGAGATAAGTTTTCTTTCAATTCATTCAATATGTCTATGTGTTGTTTGAATATATCTTATGCTTGTCTTGATTTTAACATGCTAGGCTAGATCTTTTGTGTGTTTGCTTAGATGTAATGAAACCTAGATGTTGATTATAGGTTGATTGCTTGTTTATAGTTGTAATGGATGAATGATTTCAATGTTAGGCTTAAGAAAACTGGCAGATCTCCATTGTGTAACTTGCTTGAACGTCTTAAGAAATATGAACCGATGTGTACTAGGTTTTTATGGTTGTATTTAATGCATGAGCGAATTCTAGTGATCCCATGTTAGGAGCTTCTTAGCCGGCTCGACATAGGAGTGAAGTAGGAGCTTATAGAATTGGGGAAGTAAGTACGCCACCCCATGATTGGTATTAAGGAATATAACCCGTCATCCACGCAACTGTAACAATTAATTAACCTGTAAAAGATATCTCGGGAGTAGTGAAATCAAAGTAAACACAATTCTCCCATTTATTGTTCACTCTATATTAGTTTAATTAGTTTATTTTCATTTTTATTATTTTATTTTGATTGCATCTTAGTTATTGGGTTAGTTGACTAGCAACTAATTCTGCCCATCATTCCAAAAACCGAGATTTTTACTTGCTTTTATAAAACATAAAAATACAAAAAGAATCATCCCTCACCTCTAGACCTAGTTTTTAGGCTTTCTAATCCTAGCGACACTATTCCTGAGTTGAACGATCAATCCCATGGTACTTGTCACTATACTATACTACAACGATCAGGTACACTGCCTGGTGGGGGTTGTAAGCTTCTCGAGATCCCTCCAGAGGTAAAGCCTGGTGCAATTCCCACGCATCAAGGTTCAAGCACCCCTCCTACAACCTCTGCGTATATCATTGGTCCTGTTGATCCTGATTATGCCAGTATTTAAAGGTTCAAGGTCCAAAAGGTTCAAGCACCATTCCAACAAGCTCTCATATATCATTGGTAATGCTGATTCTGATTATGGCAAGTATTTAAAGCTTGAAGCTAAAAAAGGTTCAACCTCCACTCCTGCAAATTAGCCTTGAAACCAGTCAAGGAAAAGGAAACTTATAGCAGTTAATTATGGTAGTTCATGATAATAATCATAATGTGTTTTGATAGTGTAACCAGTATCTCTGTATCTTTTGTAATGAAGAATAGTTTTCCGTTCTTTTTTTTATTGGTAATGAATCTGCATATGTTAACTCTCATTTACTGTTTGACTTAAATGTGTTCATATTTCCAACAAATAATTGGGAAACCGAAGAGTCAAAAAATGCTTCTAAAATTTAATAGTGACTATTCGTTTCCCAATTATTTGGGTATATATTCGTTCCATAAACATGTTGTTGCATACTAATCTTATATCATCAACCTAAAACAGCAATCACATTCACTTGTAAGCATGTTGTCTTGAAACAAAAGAGCAAGAGATACATATGCAGTTATCCAAAACAAGGAAATGTGCAAAAGACCAAGAGATGATGCAGATGTGGTAGCACAAACCCCTGTATCTAACCAACAACAATCGCACAAAGTTGAAGGTGATGAAAGCTTCTATTATGAACTAGAAGCTGCGTTGGAACAAGAAAGTAAGGAGGAAGAAGAAAAAGAAGAGGAAGAAGAAATGCATAGTGAAGTGGAAGAAGGAAGGCATGCTGCAGTGGCAAAGGAGCATTGGAAAGAAGTGGCAGCAGTTAGGAAATTAGAAAAAAAATATATACTAAGGAAACATAAAATGATAAATGTTTAGAAGATGAATGTTTAGAAACATTCAATTATGATGATTTACATTTGTCATACCTTTCATATTAACTTTATTATGTAATGAAACAAATTTTAATCTTGATGTTCCTAGTTTTTGGTTTCAATTGCATATTTTTGGTTTCAAATACAGCCTAATCTACCAAAAGGCATACTCTTCGATACAAACTGAATTGCAAATGTATATTCTAATCAAATGTTTGACTTAATATTGTCAAACAAGGTTTATGGCACCATGCTCAACAATTTACCATTTAATGAAAGTCAACACTTTTTATTCAATCAAAAATACACTTGCAAAGGTACATTTCCAAACAACAATTTGACCAAAATGGGTAAAATCACAACGGTTTTCAAGTGAATAATCAAAATGGTTCAGATAGTTGACTTTATTAAGTCAAACTACAGCCTTATGGTTTGTTGACTTTCCTAAGTCAATCATATTATGCATTGAACATGCAAACAACATACTTCACAATAACTAGCCACATTCACTTGATCACAAACCATTACGATTAAGCCATTATTCAAACAAGAACTTTCACTGATCATTATCCCAGATTGACAACCATTACAAACGACCGCTTCACAACCCAGCCACCATCATCTACTACAAAATACTAAAACCACTCATCCACTACCATCACAAACTAACAACTACTACCCAAAAGAGACTTGATGGTGGATGGATGAAGACATGTCAAGCATTAAAATAGACATACAAAGCAAACAAAACCCAACTGATAATGATATACTTCTTGTACTTGTCAGAATTCCATACTGTAAAGGTTTTGATGAAAATGGACCATATTTGTGGGGTTTGAAACATTATACAAAATAATTTTATTGAGATTTGAGCTACTACATTTAATAGCCACACATTTTCCTCAATCTTTTTACTTTTTTATAATGTATTTTTTCTTTCTTATATCAAACCCAAATCCAAAGCTAAATCCAAATCCAAATTCTAAACCTGACTACAAACCAAATGAGCTCTTACATAATTTAATAAGAGGGCCCACCATTTAACATTTTCATCGTTTATTTAACCTTTTCATTATCTATATCTTTCATTTAAAAATTATGAATTAAACAAAAAAAGGTTCGCAATGTTTGTATAATTGAAGTGCAAGCAAAGACCAACCAATTTACACGCACGGATACCACAATGGTATTTGTTGATACAAAAGTTGGGCGTACCTGGTTATTGGGATCTTGCTCTCGTACCAATTCACTTCTTAGCACTTGTTACCTGCGTACTAAGAAAATAAAACAACACCGTTAGACTTATCGAGGGATTGTCTCCCCCGATTAGACTCTGGCGTGAGAGTAAGTAATCGATTTAGGATTCTCGTAAAAGAGTTAGGGTTTTGTATATCGTACCTTTGAATGAGAGATGTCATTCCTTTTATAGGGGCTGAAACCGCGTAGGTTTCTTGCTCCTTACTCTTCGCACTCATGGTGCTTATCCGAGGAAAGGATATCTATTCTATGAATAGAAAATCCTTATCGTGTACCCGATGGGTTTAGTTGGGCTTTGGGCTTCGTGGGCCCAAAGCTAATGATAATGTGGCCCAAACCATTGTCATGGCAGCCCACTTGTAGTGGGCTTAGGCGCTAGTATTGTATATTATTTGGACTCGTGGCCCAGACATAGACTATACGTCATCATGTCCCCCCAGTCTAGTGTGCGCGGCTCGTAGCCGTGGATACTAGACTTAATATCATCAGCGGTAAGCGTGGCGGGAGATCAAGTTAATTTTACCGCCTATTTTTTAAGTGCAATGCACCTAACTAGAAAGTATTTCAAACGGATTCCTCGAAAATCGGGGGTGGTGTCCACGTAGCCCTCGTAATTCGGGAAAAAGTGCATGTACCCGTTCAGCTTCTAGCCATACGTTTTCTGTGAGTGGATTCCACGTGGAGAGAAACTAGGGTTTTTTTCCACTCCCTATATAAGAGTCACCGCCCCACTTTTTACAATCACACAGTAAAAACACACACTTATCACTATTCACCTTCCTTGAAAGTTTTTTTACAAAGAAAATACCACATTTTCGTAGGTAAGTTGTGTGCGTCTCACTTAGTATTTTGATGAAGATGGTTGCACAGTTAGAAGATTTTCACTCTGCGATGTCCATTGAGGATGTTATTCAATTTACATCCGACTATTTCGTGCCTCTGGACGTCCATCCAAAGGCTACAGATGTGGACGCGTGTATAGCTGACTTCCCCGAAGGGAAAATAGGGCTATACACGAAATTCTTTGAGTACGCGAATTATCGCGTACCCATATCTATTTTTCTGAGCGATTTGCTCAATCACTATCGCCTTCACATCTCTCAGCTGCACTGTATAGGTGCGGCTAAGGTGTCGAATTTTGAAGTAAACTGTCGTTTACTTGCGATAGAACCGACCGTGGCCTTGTTCCGCTCCTTTTACCACACGACGTGGTCGAATGGTTGGGTTTCTTTTGCGAAGCGCCAGGGGGCGCTTCAGTGTTATACGGAGAAAGTTGACGCCCTAAAGAATTGGAGGGAGTACTTCTTTTGGGTTGATGACGTGGTCTTTCCCTTTCCCTATGAGTTTTATACTCAGGATACATTGCCAAGGGATGGGCGCCCCGCACCCGGTTCCTACAGGCTAGCTGACGCGCAGATTCTGGATGCCAACCGACTGGCCATTAACCCCTATCCGAAGGAGTTTTTGGTGCACATGGGGTTGAGCCGCGCTTATTTTGGCGCTGAGGATGAGGTGCCCACTTTTTTAAGTGAGGATGGCCGGGGTGGGTGTTCATCCCTTCTACTTCAAGCTTTGTAAGTCTCTTTTTGTATGCACGCTTTAAATAACTAATCATTTTTTCTTTCTTGCTTTATTGATGTGCGCAGAAATGGATTTGTTTGCTGTGGTTAAGCTGGACAAGCCAAAGCTGGTAACTATAGGGGTGCGCCCTCTGAGGGAAGGTGAGCAGCCCCTACTAGAGGCGACAGAGGGTCATTTGACCGTCCTGCCAGAGGCGGTCCCTAAGAACACGCCACCACTCCAAGTGACGCCTGTCCAGAGCGTGGCGCCCGATGCGGAGGTGGCGCCCACTGTGGAGGTGGCGCCCACTGTGGAGGTGGCGCACAAGGAGGCGCAATCGGGGTCGTCTGATAGCATAAAGATCCTTAATCCTGAGGAGGTGCTGAAGGAGGAAGTTGCACAGAATGTGAAGCGCAAGGGAGAGGCTGGAGGCAGTGGCACCAGGAAGAGGCGTCGACACGTCATTAGGGACGCGGAGTCGAATGCAGAAGAGACATCTACTTCTGGCGCACGGTTGAAGGTTGCTGAGGCTTCTCCGTTTCTGTGAGTATCTGCGTTTTTTTATCATCTCTCTCCCCCTTTTTTATTATATTACTTGTTGTAATATTTACTAATTGTTTTTTTTTGTTGCGTAGGGATGATGCTGCGAAGAATGATGGAGTCTTCGTTGATGAGGTTTCCTCTCCACAGAATGAAAACAGGGAGGGGAAAGCTAAAGTTGCTGATGGTGGAGAGGCGCAGCAGCTGATGGATGAGCTGGCTGCGACTGCGGCGCGCCAAGCTGAGCTGGTGGCTCAGTTAAAAGAGAAGTATGCCAGGGAGAGCAGTGCTCTTGCCCAGAAGGATGAGGAGTTGGCGAGGCTCCGTGCGCAGTTGTCTGATGCGCAAGCGGAGTTGGAAGCCTCGCGGGTGCGTGCTGAGAAGATCACCCACGAGAAGCTGTCTGCCATGGCTGAGGTGGTGAAGGCGCGTGGAGAGCTGCACCATTATAAATCCGACTTGACTTTTGCCGTGCGCTTTTTGGAGGAGAAGAAGGTGGAGCACTTCGCTAGCCTCACCAAGTTTAAGGAGGATATTGAGAAGGTCATCCAGGCGCAGGAGGAAAAGCTGCGAAGCCTTAGCATTGAGTACGACGAGGAATTATATCCTCATTTGATGTCTACCATTGCTGAGCGCAGGTATTTTGTTTACTTGTCTTCATAACAACTTTATCGCCATGCTTTCTAATTTACACAAATTGTCTTTGTGAATGTAGGTGGTTGATTAGCCATGGACTGCGCCTGGCAGCTATGAGCACACTAGAGTCCCCAGAGGTAGTGGACGCCTTTGGGAAGGTGGTGCATTGCGCGATGGTACGTGGTCGATCGCAGGCTATGGAGGATCTCCATGAGGCCAAGCTGCTAAAGAAGGACTTGGCGGAAGTCCCTGGGTACAGTCCTACAGCTTATGATGAGTTGATGCAAGCAATGGCGGGGTTGAAGGTTCTTGAGTTGCCGCACATTGGGAGGCTGGAGCGCGATCAAGATGACCCCATAGATGTACTGATGGCGGGGTTGACATTGCAGCGCCATCTTGAGGAGAATGGGGAAAGGGAATCAAATTACTATCAGAAACCCGATGTGTCGCAGCTGCAAGTTCCTGTGTTCGCGCGGCCTCGCGACATCCTCAAACCCTTTGCTCTTGAGAGGGAGATTCCATTGAGAGAGGTGCTGGAGCGCCATGAGCAGAGGGTTGCTGTGAAGAAGGGTATTAAGGGTAAGGCAGTGTTGTGTGGCCTCGGCGCTGCACACATCCCCAGGTCAGATGGCGTGCCTGTAAGCGTTCCAACCGTATCTATGCAGGATGCTATAACTTTGAGGAAGCTGTAGGAAGCGGGGAGTTCCGCCGCCCCGGAGGAGAGTCCTGAGCATCGCCATAGTATATAGGCTTTTTGTATATTTATGTATCTTTCTTTGTAATTTTTATGAATAAATGTGGAATAAGATACCTTTTTGTTTAAGTTCGTGACTTAAATATACTTGCATTGTTTGCCAAGTTTGATTATTTAACTAAGTGTTTTAAGTGCGTGACTTTGAAGAATTATACTTGCATTGTTTGCGAAGTTTTATTATTTGACCAAGTGTCTTGGCTTGTTATATTGCTAAGCTTGTACGGTGTACTTAGTATATGCACATCCGTCGTGGGGTGCGCGCGTGAGACTTACCTCGACGTCTCAAGAGTAAGGCGCTTAGCAAGGATACGTGATCCAATGTTGATGGGTTTGCAACCCTCTTATTCAACGAGTGAATTAGTAGGTTAACTCATCCTTTATGCCTTCGTGGGTCTTTAAGTGGTGCATGCACGCCATGTAGGCAAAAATATAAGATAAACAATATTGACATATATGCAATAAAGTAAAATGCGCTATGGAGTTAGCTAGAAACCATAACATTTTATTGATACTTGCAAGTTTTTTGAAAAATAGAAAATACAATTCCTAGGAAAGAAAAGAAAGACAAACACTTATTGGGCACCTCGTAGGATGCAAGGGTGTCTGTGTAAGGGCCGTAGCCTAAAAGTAACATCTTTTGAGATTGCAGATGTTCCAAGTGCGCGCCAGGTCGTGACCTTCCATATCGCGCAGTCTGTATGCGCCGTTGCCGAGCGCGTCTGTGACCTCGTACGATCCTTCCCATTTAGGTCCGAGCTTGCCTGTGTCTTCTGCGTGGCTCGCGTCATTGGCGCGGTAAACAAAGTCTCCTGGCCTGAATGAAGTGTGTCTGACCTTTGCATCATAATACTTCTTCATTTTTGCCTTGGCCTTTGCTTCGCGTATAGCTGCGCGTTCGCGTCTTTCTTCCAGTAAGTCCAAGTCTATGCGCCGTTCTTCGTCATTTGTTGTGACGTTGACCTCTGCTGTTCGTATAGTTGGCATTCCTATCTCTGCGGGTATGACGGCTTCTGTTCCATAGACGAGGGAGAATGGCGTGTCGCCAGTACTGGTTTTAATTGTTGTGCGATGAGCCCACAAGACATGCGAGAGCTCATCTACCCACCTACCTTTGTGTCTGTCAAGGCGCGCTTTTATTCCTTCCCCTAGACTGCGGTTTGCGCGCTCAACTAGGCCATTGGTTTGTGGGTGTTTGACTGAAGCAAAGTGTTGTGTGATGTTCAGTTGTACGCACCAATCTTTGAATGGGTTATCACAGAATTGTTTTCCGTTGTCTGATATGATCGCACCCGGTAGTCCGAAGCGACAGACAATGTTGTCCCAGACAAAGCGTTTGACTTGGTTTCCCGTGATGTTCACCACCGCCTTTGCTTCGATCCATTTCGTAAAGTAGTCTATGGCTACGATGAGGAATTTTACTCCTCCAGCTGCGACAGGGAAAGGTCCTGCGATGTCAATACCCCATTTGTAAAATGGCCATGGCGAGGTAATTGGTGTTAGCTCTGGTTGTGGTCGGCGCGGGATTGGCCTATGTACTTGGCAATTGCTGCATTTTCTTATCAGATCGCGTGCATCGCGATGCATTGTTGGCCAATAGTATCCTGACCTTAGAGCGCTTGCCACTACGGATCGCGGCCCTGAGTGCATACTACAGGATCCAGCGTGAATTTCGCGGAGTACGTAGTCTGCTTGAAGAGGTCCAACACATCTGAGCCATGGCTGTAAAAAAGACCGTCGATAGAGTACGTTGTCGCGTAATTCAAATCGTTGCGCTGTGCGCCGTATTCTTCGAGCGTCTTTGTGATCTTGGGGTAGGGTTCCCTTGCTAATAAATTCAATGATAGGTGTCATCCATGTAGGATCTTGTTCCTCTATCACCGTTGATATCTCCATGTCCAAGATTGACTTGTTTTTTAGGGTTTCTACCAATACCTGTTTTGAGAGGTGTGCGAAACTTGTGGATGCGATCTTACTGAGCGCATCAGCCTTTCTGTTATCGCCTCTGGGTACCTGTTTGATTGTGAACTTGTCAAAGTTTTTTATTAAAGACTTTGTCTTTTCCAGGTATTGGACCATGTGTTCATCCTTGGCTTCATATTCGCCTAGCACGTGGTTAGCGACTAGCCGAGCATCTACGTTTGCTTCCAGGTTGCGTACACCCATTTGGATTGCGATGCGTAGTCCGGCTAGTAGGGCTTCATATTCTGCCTCGTTGTTTGTGGCTGTGAACTCAAAGCGTAGCGCATAGGTGAATTCCATACCTTCTGGATTTGTAAGAATAAGGCCTGCGCCTGATCCATCTGCACATGAGGATCCATCTGTGAACAGGATCCAAGGTTCCTATAGATCTGTTTTGGTTGCAGATGTTGGGCTGTCGCTATCTGGCTTCTCCACGATGAAATCGGCTAGTACTTGTCCTTTGATTGCAGTGCGCGGTCTGTATGAGATGTTATACTCGCTTAAAAGTACACTCCACTTTTATAACCGTCCTGATGCGTCGGGTTTAGAGATAACTTGTTTGATTGGCTGATCAGTGATCACCGCTATTGGGTGCGCTTGGAAGTATCTGCGCAGCCTTTTGGCTGCGAATACTAGAGATAGGACCAGTTTTTCCATAGCACTGTAGTTAGTCTCTGTTTTCTTCAAGGCTTTGCTTACAAAGTATATGGGTGTCTGGATGGAGTTTCTATCTGTCAATAGTACTACGCTAACTGCTCCATATGTTGCCGATAAGTACATGATTAGCTCTTCCCCTGGTCGTGGTGCGACAAGTTTAGGAAGAGATGCCAGATGGTGTTTAAGTTGTTGGAAAGCTTCCTCCGCTTCTTCGGTCCAGCGAAAGTCTCCCTTTTTAGTACACTTCGTGAGTGTTTTAAAGAGAGGAAGGGATTTGTCTACTGACTTAGATAAGAAACGGTTTAGCCCTGCTAACTTTCCATTCAATGATTGGACTTCTTTGAGTGTGCGCGGTGAGGGGAGATCAATAACAGCCTTTGTTTTTTCTGGGCAAGGCTTGATTCCATCGGGTTCTATCAAGTATCCAAGGAACATGCCTTCGGTCGCGCCAAAGGTGCACTTTTTTGGATTTAACTTCATGTTGATTCTTCCCAATGTCCTGAATGTTTCCTCGATGTCGCGCACCAATTCATCCTCTGTGTGGCTTTTGATGACAAGGTCGTCAACGTATACTTCCAAGTTGCGGCCTACTTGTTTTTCGAAAGCTGTGTCTACCAGTCATTGGTATGTCGTGCCTGCGTTCTTCAGGCCAAAAGGCATTTTCGTATAGCAGTACACTCCTTGACTGGTGTGGAAAGCTGTTTTTTCTTCATCTTCCACTGCCATCTGGATCTGATGATACCCTTTATATGCATCTAGGAAGCATTTGAAAGGGTATCCGCACAAGGACTCAACCTTCCAGTCTATCTCTGGCAGTGGATAGCAGTCCTGCAGACATGCTTTGTTGAGGTCCGTGAAGTCCACGCACATCCTCCAACTGCCATCGCTCTTCTTTACCATAACTGGGTTAGAAAGCCAGTCGTGGTAGTATACTTCGCGCATGATGCCTGCATCCATGAGCTTATGTACTTCTTCCAGAATATCCTTTGTACGATCTGGGGCCTGGTCGCGTTTCTTTTGTCGTATTAGAGGGTATCCTTGTCGGATTTGTAGCTTATGTTCTGTGATAGAGCGCGGTACTCCCGTCATATGCTTTGGTTCCCATGCAAAGATGTCTAGGTTCTTTTGCAAGAGTGCGCATACAGCTGCTTTACCTTTGTCAGATAAAGATCCTCCAATCGAAACTTGTTGTTCCGGATAATTTGGATGAATAGCGACTTTTAAATTTGGCGTTTTTTCCGTGTGCTATTCTGGAGTAGTCTTTGCTTCAGTTGTTACTGCGATGCATTCT
The DNA here is from genome assembly GCA_030686995.1 of Artemisia argyi. Taxonomy (NCBI): domain Eukaryota; kingdom Viridiplantae; phylum Streptophyta; class Magnoliopsida; order Asterales; family Asteraceae; genus Artemisia; species Artemisia argyi. The sequence continues at coordinate 184,783 of JARVZY010002382.1, read as the reverse complement.
CTTGGTGGTACTGTTGTGTTATAGAGAGTGACAACTCCTCATTCCACTGGGAATTTAATCATTCCGTGCGCTGTGGATGGTACTGCGCGCATGGATGATATTCCCGGTCTTCCAATGATACCATTGTATGGTGAAGGAGACTTTATTACCATAAAGTTTATCCATGTTGCAGTTGAGTGTTGTTCATCCCCCACAACCACCAACAAGCGTAGCTGCCCCATGGGCCAAATCTTTTCTCCTGTGAATCCTGTTAATGATGTTGTAGCTGGTATCAATTGATTTTGAATTTCAGGTCGCAGTCTTTTGAAACAGTGATCGTACAGGATATCTGCGGATGCTCCTCCATCAATGTACATGCGGTGGATGTCATGTCCCCCTGTATGTATTTCAATTGTTAGAGGCTCCACGACTGCGTTGTCCGCAGCTATAGTAGGGAAGGATATCTCTTTTTCTGGAGAGAATTTTTGGCTGACTTTTTGCTTTATCTTGCGTTGCCATGATTGTATCATGTATATAGTATTAGCTTTTTCCTTTGGGGGTTCTTTCTTACCCCCGTTTCTCTGTTTATCTTTTCCCTCTTTGATGTTCTTTACGAGGTGGTCCATCCTGCCTTCTCTCACTAGCTTTTCAATTAGCTGTTTTAGTTGGACGCACTCGTTAGTTGTATGGCCTTTTTGGCCGTGATACTCGCAGTATCCACTACCTAGGCGCTTTTCCTCTGCAGTGCGCATTGGTGGTGGTTTTGGGAAGTTCGCACCTTCTGTTACAAATATTTCTCTCGGAGTTTTTGTGAGAGGGGTATATTTGTCATTGTCTCTTCCACTGCGATAATTCCTGCTGCGGTTGTTATTTTGATCATTGGATTGTCTCCGCGGCTGCTCTTGCTGCCTATAGTTTGAATAACCTTTTTTGCTATCCGCAGCAGCTGCTTCTCCTTGTATAAAGGATCTAGTGCGCTTTGTTAGCTCATCAAAAGTTTGTGGAACTTTGTCATTCAATTTTCGGATGAGTTCTGGGTTGTTAATCCCATTCATGAACCCTGAAATTTTTAGGATTTCAGGACATGTTTTGACTTGTATGCACTCATCTTTGAAACGTTCCATAAAAGCGCTGGTTGATTCGCCTTGACGCTGTTTTACTCTTGCTAGTTCCACAGGGTTTTTAGCGCACTTCTTTCGTTGAGTGAAATTGAGGCGGAATGCTTTTCGTAATTCCTCAAATCCACCAATGCTCCTACGTGGGAGTTTGCTAAACCATGTGCGCGCGTTTCCTACTAACATTGAGTTAAACATGTGGCACCACACAGGCTGTGGCCAGTTTTCGATAGTGGCGGCTGATTCGAAAATTTTTAGGTGATCATCCGGATCACCTGTTCCATCATATGTTTTCACATTAGTGGGCATGCGCCTACGTTTGCGATCTGAGTAATCGCTGATGCGTCGTGTAAACGCATCGATCTTCTGGCGTCGCCATGGGAGAGACATATCTTCATTCTCTTCCTCGCGGCGTTTTCCTCTTGACTTCCAGTGTACTGTTTCTTTATCCTCGTTGTCCGAGGAGTCACTGGAAGAAGGGTAATCTCTTTTTCGGCGCTTGCGCCGGCTTCTTTCAGAAGAAGAGCTTGAGGGATCTCTGCTTGGGGATCTTCTTCTCCCCAATCTATCTTGAATCCTTCTACTCCCAGGTTTGGAAGATCCTTGGCTTGGCGAATGTTGATGCCCTAATCGATCTTGTATTCCCAGACTGCCAAGTCTGGAGTGGACATTAGTGCGCCTCTCGCTATCTTCTGAGTATTGTGAATCAGATATTGTACCCAACCTATCATGGATAGTGGTACGTTCTGCGCGTCTTCCTCGTGGGTGACGCACTGGTGATAGTTCGCGTTCAAGAGCAAAATTGAGTCGGGCTTGTAGGCTCGCGCTTGCTCTTCTTGTTGCTTCTTCTTGCATGAGAGCGTTTAGGGTGTCATAATTTTGGGATACAAAGTTTCCCAAAGTTAGATCGGGTGCGTCCTCAGTTGTTGCAAGAATTTCTGCCTCAGTATTAGGCACCCTGTTTCGGTCAGGTGCGCCTGGCGGCGCAGTGTTGTTCACTGCGGGTGTAGCTTGATGAGGAGTGGTGAAAAGGGTGCGTTGGAGTTCCTCAACGCTTGGGACCACTGAAGTAATTATAGGCAGTTCTACTGATATTGGCTATAATATTAATATTTTCTTTTTCATGTAGGTCGGACAAAGCCGATATGTACTGGAAGACATGCTTGTGGTGATCAGTTCAAAGCTACTGATGCCATGATTAAAGGACCTGGAAAACCTGAAGATGGTATTTGGTATGATTATGAACTGATTTAATGGTTATTTGAGTATTGATCATCCCGTACACTTATTATATAACGACCATGTATCTTTTAGTTCTTGAAGGAGCAATAGAAACCATCGATTTGGATTACAACATCGCTTGTGCTGCAGGGGTAGCTAAGCTTTGTCAATGTACAATGCCGACAAGGTATGTTTGCAAGTCTTTAATCAAGTGTGTTAATGAATTAACCATTCACCCTTGGATTTATGTGTTTTGCTTGGTTATAGAAAATTGAAGAACTAGATATGATATTATGATTGTTAACAAGTTTCTCCTATTTAATAAAAAATCTCAGTTTATGAGCTTTTGCTCCTTTACAGCTTGTGGTTGCTTTACATGGATAATGTAAGTTTTCAAGCCGCTAACACTTTCCGTTTCAGATTCACTCCCTTTAGCATTATCGGGATTGAATGTAAATAGTAGGATCAAAGTCACATATGCAGTTATTGCCATTTTAGCATATGTTTTATCAGCTCAATAAGCTATTTTAAATAAGCATCTCAACAATTGCAACTGAAAAACAACCTATTTGTGCCAATAAGCTGTCTGAAAAATCTTACCCAAACATCCCCAGTAAATGAATGATAAATTATTACTATTTTACACATTAGATAGTGGTACATGCATTTTATTAATGTTCTATAGGGTTTCAGGGGTGAAGGAAGCTTTTTTGGAAATGCAGAGGTGATTACTCTGAATGTGGCATACTGACAACATCTTATGGGTACATAGGAGGTCATTAAGGAAGGATTATTTACAATTGGTACCTTCATGAGGTATTTCACTATTCAAAATTGGTACATAGGATTGTAACTTATAGGATTTCTGCTTAATAATAAGCACATAATGAGAACAAAAAAACAACCCCAAACACCAACTAAACATTCTCACTTTTTCAATATGTTTAAATAAAATAATTTTTGGCAACTCTGTATGCTAAACTATATGATTTTTTTTAGTGTCAAGGTGAACGTTGAGAAGGCGTTGGATTCGTTTAAATATGGGATCACCACGGACTGTTGAGCCATGGAAACCAAGCAGTTTATCGAATAACAACCAGATTGTTATGATTGACCAGTCTATTACAAAGCCTACACTCATTGACGTCCAAGGTTTGTTCATCTCTACTTCCTTAAATAATTAGAAGTTTAACAAATGCCACATCACCAACAGTGATTACTGAGGGGGCGTTTGGCTCTGCGTTTTGAAACTCATTATTGCCATAGTAAAGTCATAAAAATAATTAAATTGTTTTTAGTATTTGGATAAACAGTGTATGCTTCAAATCTTATTAGATAAACTTCATATTAGCCCAAGAATACTAATCCTTTAAAGCCTTATTTACCCACCTTCTAACGAAAATTTTGAGTTATTCGTTGTTGACGACTGTTTTCTACAGATAGTTGCCCAAACTCAAGACTGTTTTCTACAGATGGTTGATTGAGAACTTGACCACTGATGTTGGCATAGAAATTAAGTTATGACTGTGAAAAGACCTCTGATAATGCACGATTCCAATCCAAGAAAAGAAATTGCAGCCGAAACTGCAGCAACAATAGTTTCTACCACTACCAGTGAGTTGAAATTATTTTTCTTCTCCTTTAGTTTCCTTGCTAATAAGACTTTTTAATTATAGGGTGTTTGGTATTGCTTTCCCTTATAAGTCTCATATTGGTTGCAAGGAAAACTTGATTACCTGAGGTTAAGAAATACTCCATTTTTTTTCGACTTTCTCAAAATTACGGGGCTGATAAGATTTCTTTCGTTAAGCATTTTCCATAAGTGACACTCTATAATCTACACATGCCGCATATCACTTTAGGTGCTGATAAGATTTCTTTCTCAAAATTACGGGGCTGATAAGATTTCTTTCGTTAAGCATTTTCCATAAGTGACACTCTATAATCTACACATGCCGCATATCACTTTAGGTGCTGATAAGATTTCTTTCTCAAAATTACGGGGCTGATAAGATTTCTTTCGTTAAGCATTTTCCATGAAAGTTGAATACATTAGTGCGCCTAATGTGTGCATTATGCAACTTTTGGTCTATAATAGTGCAGATTACACATGTTTTATCTTACTGGTGCTATTAAAAAAAACATAACATACTAATAAGTTGCATAATGCACACATTGGTCTATAATAGTGCAGATTACACATGTTTTATCTTACGGGTGCTATAAAAAACAACGTAATTTTTGGTCTATAATAGTATGTTAAGTTAAACAACGTAATTTTTAGTTTCATTTGGTTAATATCCAGACGTGCTCATTTTTCTGACCCATTAATTGTATATATGTATACACACATGAAGAAAACATGTTAAATGGGTGAAATTACCCGTTTTGACCTGTTACCTGACGTACTTACTTTCAACCTCAGTGAACATTATTTTCCATGGGTATTAACTTACATGGTAACATAACTGAAAATAGAAACCGATACTAGAAATTCAGCATTCCTCTTGGTGACAAGTACTTACACGGTGATACTTTTATCTCAAAGTATTGCATCTTTAAATATGTTTTTCATGCCATGTCTTGCTATCAATAGTCACTATTATTGGCAAAATCCTTTAGAAGACACTAATGTATACAATTACGTTAGCCCGCAAAAAATGGAATAGAGATGTACTGCACTTTTTAGTGTTTTCATAAGTATAGTAATGTTACAAAGTGACGTAGCTGCATCTCCTAGCTTGCACAATCTATCATATAGAAGACCCGAGGGTTTCAGTGATTTACTAATTAGGATTATTAGTGAAGCTATTGTAATATACTTTTGAGGATAGTTAATTAAGTTAATTGTATTATACATGTTTAGTGAAGTTACTAGAGTGCCTAATGGGCTGAAGTTAATTGCTTAGTTATGAGGCCACAAATTGTTTGAAATGGTCAATTCAACTCAATGTTTCGGTTACAATTGCAAGTTCTGAATGTTCTAAAATTGCAGCCATCACTGAACCAAATAAAGAAGCCGCACCTTAACCACCTCCAATTGGACCAAAGAGAGGAGCTAAGGTAAATGGGTCATACGCAACATCATATATGTAATTTAAAGGGTGTTTGGGAATCTGTTTTAGGAGTGTTAAATGGGATTCAGAGCTTGGTGGTCAAAATATGTAATTACGGTTGGTGGAATACTTAGAATATGAGTTTAAAAAACAACTTGGAAATGGGGTTAATGCCAGGCAGTTTCCTAAGTCAATGGCCGAATCGTATAAGCATGTTAAGCGCACACAGGAAATTCTTAGTGCAAATACTGCAGCACCTTCCCCTGAGTCCTGTTCTTCTTACTGTTGTCTATTTTTTTTTTGGTTTTGAATAGCCATCTTCGTATTGACCCATACAGTTACCAAAATTTAAACGTGACTAGGCATATTTTTTTTTTGTGAGTTCTTAAATACGCAACTTCATTGTCTTCTAAAACTAGGAGATGTTGCGGTGCGACTGAATTAACCTTAATAGTTAATGCGAAAGAATTTCTGATAAAAGGGTACGCGATATAGCTTTATTGTAAAAGGGTCTAAGTAACTTCTATGTGTAGGTGTGTATTTCCTATCATCTTTGTTCAGGTTTTAACTTCATTGCTTGAAATGTTATAACTGAGTTTTTGTTGTGAAGTAACCTTCTCTTTCTATTAAGTATTGAATAAACGAGCTTAAACGAATTTCCATAGTGTAAAAGAAGTGATAACAAATTTTGTTGGTGTCACTTTTTGTCAATAGTATGTCCATTTGCAAATTTTAATGTTGCTTTCGCATGTATGTAACAACTTTTTTTTTTGTTTCAAAATATAAGTCACGTATGAAAATTCTAAAAGTCAATCTCATTCTTCCCCAGAAAGTGTGAAACATGAGCTTAGTATATCTTTCATTAGTTGTACACTTAATTCCTCTTAGAAAGTTGATCATGATTTGAAGTTATATGTGTTTGCCTATGTTTAATAATGAGTATAATTTTTGCAGCCGGGTTTAACGGAAAGAAGTGATGATTCATATGTGAAGCGTATGTTGGTGAGGGCACGAAATAAAGGGTGGCGCGTAGTGGTATTCAATAGTTGGGTGTGCAGATATCCATGTCGCTACAACTCATTATCATTTTCAGCTTCGTTTTTATGAGATCTTGATGAAGTAGTGGAAATGGGGGCTGGAACATGTTGCAGATCTTCAAGTGTACATGAAGGCATGAAGCTTTTGTTTTAAGTTGATAGTGCCATGTGTTATAAGTATTGGGAACTTTGGTTTAGATGTTTATTCATAATTTTGGAGTATTTTATCTGCATATAACCATTTGAATTCTTATGGATGTTTCTTTGCTAGCTGAAATTCAAATGCGGTAATGAGACTACCGATGAAATTATCGATAAGTACCTGCAAACTTTGTATTTAAAGAATAATAAAAAAAATCTGTATAGGTGTTGTTGTTTTCATGGAATCGTAAACACTTATTGTTATATAAGGCGAATTGAGTTTATTTGTTGGTATGAATAAATTAAAAAACACTATACAAAATGTACCGCAATGAAGCGGAGCATCAGAACCTCTAAACTGAGTTAAATGGTTATTGAAACGTATAACGCGGCATGAACATGGTTAATAAATTAGTGATTGCGGAATTTTTTGAACCATGAATGTTAGAGTTACGAGTGGGGTGGGGGTGCTCGGTTTAGCTCATTATTAATCTTTTTTGGGTAATCATGGTTTCTGACCTTTTGGGCCGCCTAATCAACTGGGTTTGAACCCACCTCATTATTAATCTTTTTTGTAATGGTTTGGTGAACCATGTTCATGAAATCTATGGCAATCGGCCCAAGCAGCTCCTAAGGTACAATATTGGAGATAAAATATTCTCAGTGACCGTGTATCTTTATGTGAATCAAAATGTTTGATTTCTAAGGTAGGTACTTTAAACAGTAGGGTTTATTATTATTATTATTATTATTATTATTATTATTATTATTATTATTTTAAAGCAATAAGTATTGTGATTATTCATTATGTTTTGCAGTTATGACTACCATGTCCTCTAATTTGAGTATTCTTTTAAAATTGAAGGTAGCGAGTTCATGATTGGTGTGATCTTATGGTTGTTGATGCAAGTCCCAAATATCTCATAAAACAGTGGGTCGTAGAGCTAATTTATTTTGGTTATGTATCCGTACATCTATCTATTTCTCATATTTGGGTCAAGAGGTAAAAGTCGAGGTAAAACGTATTTCTCATTTTCTGCAATAATATTTTCACGATCATTTCTAATAACCATTTGAACTACACAATTTGGTAGGAATAGGGTGTTTTTCGCCCAAAGTTTATACATTTATGCATCTGGCCTAATGAGGTAAAACGTATTTCTCATGATATAAGATTTTGAAATACAATTTTAGCATAGCATGCCTAATGAGAATGTCGTTAGTGCTCGGGCACCTTAAGAAGAACAGATCAATTTTAATGAGCATGTCGTTAGTGTAAACAAGGATTGTTTATATCATACGAAAACTGAAGACATTTTTGTATCAACTAACAATGTTGATGATAAAGATTTTGTGTATGATGACAACGTAGAATGGGTATGCATTAACAAAGATTGTCTATACCATAATCACATTGTAGACACTGATGATGAAGATGAGAAATCCATACCTTTGTCCTAAGACTACCCGGACTATATGGTTTGATGGGTGGATCAGAACCTATTTCAATTCCTAAATTTTCATCCAAGGATGGAAGATTAGGTAACGGTTTTGGTTGAGGCTCCGATTCATCAAAACTAGGAACTTCCCTAAAACTAAGAGTAAGGTTATCATTATAAGTATTCAAACCTATATCCTCTAGTTGTATTTGGTTCAAATGTTCTACCTCCACTGGGGTTCCTATAGTCTCTTCTACTTTTTCCGGGTAAGTCAAGGGAGGTGTGTGTGCCTCAAGTGATGATGGGAGTTGTGGGGTAATTATGGTAGGGCCTAACCATGACATGCAGCTAGGTGGCTCATACGAAACTATCCTAGGTGAAGGCTCATATGGTGCATAGGTTTCACTAAGTGAGGTATTTTGAGGGGTTGATGGAGCTCCTAAGGTGAATTCTTTAAAAGCATTATGCACTTGGCCTCTTTTCTCAAGGTACTCAATAAAATCAATATAAAATCTTGTCCTCCTCATTTCATTCCTCCATCTTGTTATATCCAAACTAGTGTAATTATATTTTTCTGGTAAAACTCTAGTGTCGGACTTGGTGGATTCGCGTTCTCCATAATGGCTAACTGAATAGTCAATGGAAAGGTTTTTACAAACAAAGACACAAAGAAAAGATAGACTAAAGAAAACCTAAAAAATAAAAATTAAGTCTTACTAGAAAGGAATCTAGCAAGTAGACCTAATAAAAAGAGATTCTAACCTAGACAATAACTATTCCCCGGCAACGGCGCCAAAAACTTGATACGTGGGAATCGCACCAAGCTTTACCTATCAAGGGATCTTGAGAAGCTTACAACCCCCACCAGGCAGTGTACCTGATCGTTGTAGTATAGTATAGTGACAAGTACCGGGGGATTGATCGTTCAGCTAGGAATAGTGTCGCTAGGATTAGAAAACCTAAATACTAGTTCTAAAGATGAGGGATGATTATTTTTGTATTTTTGTATTTTTTAGAAAGCAAGTAAAAATCTCGGGGTTTGAAGGATTTGGGCGGAATTAGTTGCTAATCAACTAACCCAATACTAAAGATGCAATCAAAATAAAACTAAGGTTGTGAGCAATAAGTGGAGAAGTTGTGTTTACTTAGATTTCACTACTCCCTAGATATCTTTTACACGTTAATTACTTGTTATAGTTGCGTGGATGACGAATTGTATTCCTTAATACCATTCATGGGGTGGCGCACTTAATTCCCCAATCCTATGAGTGCCTACTTCACTCCTATGTCGAGCCGGCTAAGAAGCTCCTAACATGGGATCATTAGAATTTACTCATGCATTAAATACAACCAATAAAACCTAGTGCACGTCAGTTCATGTTTCCTAAGACGTTCAAGCATGTTACCATTTGGAGATCTGCCAGTTTTCTTAAGCCTAACATCAAAATCATTCATCCAATACAACCATAAACAAGTAATCAACACATAATTAACATCTAGGTTTCATTAGATCCAAGCAAACACAAGATAGATCTAGCCTAGCATGATGGAATTAAGACAAGAACAAGATATAGACAACCAACACATAGACATATTGATTGAATTAAAAGAATACTTATCTCAATTACACATGAAAGGTTTCAAGGGCTGAGAGCCCTTGAAAAACCTGTAAAATTCATACTAAGTTCGGCCTTAGGGTTTCTCCAAAACTTCTCTCTTTTTTAGGAATGAAAATTAGAAAACTATATATAGGAATTTGAGGCTGACGGCGTCAAGACCAAATTGGTGACGCCATCATCTCGCCGCCAAAAGAATTCTCGGACTGCCTTGATCTACTTTTGACGCCGTCACGTTATAACATTTTCCAGGCCGTCACGTATTTTACTTTTGACGCTCTACCTCGTGACGCCTTCAATTCTGTACTGGGTCGTCATGAAAATTACTCTTGACGCCGTCAGAATTTCCTTCTTGACGCCGTCACCAACTGTTCCCAGCAAGGAAAATTAAGACTTTGGCGTTTTCTTCACTTTTATGCTCCAAAAACGTCCGAGTTGCTTCCTGATGAGTGTCTAAATACTCATCATTTTATACCAATCTGAACTGCCAAAACATACAAAAACACTCAAATATGCATCAAAATACTTAAAATATCTTAGAAGTGTGTTTTATATGTTTCAAATGCAAAATATGCAAAAACAGATGAAAAACGTACAAAGTTTGCATAATTGGCAGTTTCAGTCCCCCAAGTTTCAAAAGTTGTCAAAACTAGTCCCTGGTTATTCTAAAAACATGAAAAAGTCACCAAAGGTCCTTTTTAATCACAAAGTTACATATTTAGTCCTTTGGTGCAAAGTTTCATAAAATTACAAGTTTAGTCCCTATACTTTGGAAATTGACATAAATGGTCCCTGGGATGTAAAAAATTTGAGAAAAATCAATTTTGGTCCTTGTACTAATAATATTTTGCAGGAATGGTCCTTGGTGTGAAGTTTGGTGAAATTACATAAATGGTCCCTGAAGTTTCACAGTTTGGCAAAAATAGTCCCCGGGTATTTAAAAAATGAAAAAACATCAAAAATACCCTTGTACTATTTATTTATGGCAACATAGGTCCTTATGAGAACTTTGGGAAAGTGGTATAATCCTACCCTCAACTTTGCTCAAATTACAAAATTAGTCCTTGTGGTATTATAAACCTAAAACCAACCGGACCCTTAATTAAAATACCCAAAACCAAACTAAATCCAATCCACAACAAAAACCAGCCCACCCTATTTACCCAAGCCCAATCCAAAAGCCCACCCCTTAGTCAACAACCGGTCAAACACCACCACTCCCAAACTACCCTTCCCTCCAAAACCACCCCTCACCACTGCTTCACCAATACCACCCTCCACCTCACCTGTTTTGCCACCTGCTACCACCACCTCATCACCTCCACCTCACCACAACCTTCCAAACTCAATTAAACCCCTAAAACCCTCACACGTTACTCATCTGATACAGTAATACCTTTGGCGCCAAGTTACACTTTTAAACGGCCAAGATTAGAAGCAGTGATTCAACGGCCAAGATAAATGATGGGATTTGACCAGAGTACTAGTGGGAACAAGAAAAGTCTTATAAAGATGTAGGGGAAGCAAAAGAAGAGGAGTATCTAGGAGTAGAATAATTTAGGTCACGTATGTAGTGTAATTTTATTTTAAAGTTGTAATTTCAGTAAACTTAAGTTGTTTTCAGTTAAATTAATGTGTTATGATCTTTCTTAAAACCTTTAATTACGTTCTTATTGTCTTAATTCAGTTTTAGCTTTTTTGAGTGAAATTGACAAATCCACTCAAATATTGTTAAAGTTGTTGTGTCATGATCTAATCACCTAATCTAAGTCACTGATAAGCTTTTACAAGCTTCCAAATCATTATTATTAGTTTTCAGTTTATAACTCAAAAATAAAAATAAATCTAGAAAAAAATAAAGAAAAATAAAAAAAGAAGGAAGAAGCAAGGGGGACTGTGGATTTTGGATTCTCATGGTTTAATTGCCTTATGGGAGGCTTTAGGAAGTGAAATTGGATCCTTGTTCCCTTGGTTCTGCCCTGCATCAATTGTAAGTCATTAACTTGAGTTTTGCATACTCTCATTCTTGTTGTTATTAGTGGTTTATTTGGTTCAAATAACTTTATTAGTGATTAACTAAACTGTTGCAAGTATAAAATTACTAGATTTAGTTTTGAAATCAAAAGTTGTAGTGTAAAACTTAGTATAAAGGGGTGTTTGGTTCTTGGTTAATCACTGTGTTCCATTAGGTTTTTATTGTTGCTTGAGTTCTAATCATACTTACCTAGTCAAATTAAGTAAGTATTGCCAAGAAACCAAGTCCATATTAAGCCAAAAGTCAAAATCACCCCCCCATAACCCTTGACAGTCCACTGTTGGGGACTGTGGAATTGAAACTTACCCATTTGGCTCTAACTTTGTTCTAGTAACTTAATCTAGGTCTAGTATAACATAAAATATCATAATTAGCTGTTACATTAAGCTCAAAATTCACAAAAGTCAAAGTAGTTCATAATTTCAAAAGTCAAAATTGTAGGTTGTTCAGTTTTTTCCAAAAACTCAAGGAATTATTGTGATTTTTCTGTGGAGATCTAGACCTTGTGCTTTTTAGGTTTAGTAGTCTCCCACCTCAACTTCAAGGTCTCAGTATCATCCTATTTTTGTGAATTTTCTGCTGGGCCCCACACAAGGCCAAACACACTTGCAGGGCAAGGGGGTTCCCCTGCATCAGCAGGTCACCACCACTCAGCTACCTTAGGTGGTGTTTTCTGACCAACTCAGTGGGTCCCACACCATAAACTTAGGTTCGCCCAATCCCCCTCCTACCAGGGATCAATAGCTGACCATTAGTTTGACCTAGTACTTAGTGGACCCCACCTGAAATAAGCACACAAATCTGTCCCATTTTCAGTTGTGTAACAAGTTACCAAGTGCTATTTAATTGCTTATTAGCTTATTCCAAGAGCTTATCTGGCCAAATCTAGCTCATACTTGTTTAAGTAACTTATTGGAACTAGAATTCACCATAGTGGGTCCCACACAAGCTCAGTTGAGCTTATTTGCTTCTTTGGTCAACCAAAGTCAACTGTGGAGGTAATAAGTCCCCACAGTGCTTATTATTAAGCTATAAAATAGTTGTTTTTATTAAAGTTGGTTGTTTTTATATATAAATTAGTTTTGTAAAAGAAAAATTCAAGAAAAACAAATATAATAATAAGTGATAGTTTGTAAAACCCTAAAATCTGAAATCCTAAAATAGGGTCTAATATGAAATTCCCTAAAGTTAAGGGACAAATTAACAACTAAATGCTTAAACCATTTGTTATATGACAAATGAAAGCTTAAACTACTTAACTAATATATATAACTTAAAGTAATTAAGTTACATAAACATGTATAATGTACAAAAATTCGGCTAGACATCTCCCTTGTACCTTTTGAACGCCTAACATGTATGGATAAACACAAAGTATATTTTATAAAAGACCAAATCAATTCTTATCAATCCCATTTGATTTGTTTCCATTCTTACCGCACGTTTTCTTAAAAACCGTATATCACATACAAAATAACAAAACCCTAAAATCTAAAACAAATTTGTCGGCTATTCCTTTTTTTATCCCATTCCTTTTTGTTCGATCAAAGCTTGCAAGAAGGCTCGAATGTGGTCTTCTGTTGAAGGTCTAGGCGTGGAGCTGTGTTGGTTTGAAGGTGGTATCATAGTCGTGGCTAGTTTCTTGTTCAACAAAGGTTTGGTCGTGATGTAAATTGTCCGACAAGGGGGCATTATGCGTAAACTGGTTTTTTTGATTCAAGGGTGCTGTTTTGGTGGGTTCAGTCGAGGTTGGCTGGTACACGAACTCGCTTCTTGTTTTCTTCTTTCATCGCACATCAAGGGTAACACTTTAACCTTGCTTGTTTTTCTTCGTTCTTATTTGATCTGTCACATTTTTACAACCTGGATAATTGGCTAGACTTGTTTAGACCCGATTAGAAACACATGAAATCATAACTCATATGTGTCGATATTCATTTATGTTTTGATCAGTCGAGATACGTTTGAAATACGTTTTAAATATGGTCGTTAGAACATGTTAAAGTGATTATATATAGAGGCGCATGACGTGTAAACCGAAACCATTGTGATGATAATACGAATATAGATTTTTGCATACATGATATGAAGAAGTGGACCTTATACTGATCTAATGAAACATCTGAATCTGTGAGACCAACAACATATAGATACACCACACGAAATCGCGAATATACGAAACGCTTATGTCGAACTTGTTTCTGTATTGAACTCACCCTTCGAACCTGTTTATATATATTTGATATGTGACAATGGTACGAAGAAGTAAACCCAAAAACTTATCGTAATAACACAAAATTAATAAGAGCGTATAAGATTTATGCATGGGATTTTGACTGTGACTTGGGTTGTTGTGTGCGTGAGTGTGTGTAAACAAAGGACTGTTTTGGTCATGGGGTCTTGGGTATGGTTTCATAAGCGTATATATATGTGTCAACCTAAAACTAATGTGCGTCTACATAGTATCTGTGGAGTTTGATGTCGTGGGTATGTGAACATGCATGTTATACGTTTTGACCTCATAGAGACAATCGAATGAAATCATATACAATGTCACATGATAAGTTACTTTGATTTATCTTTCATTGTTCCATAATACGTGTTAACTTAAAAACGTAAACGAGTTAAAATAAAGAGTAGAGAACGCATGCATATATGATTGTTTGACTTTCGAATTGAAAATAAATATAAGAGTGTTCGGATTTCTTTATGAATCACAAAATAATTGAAAGGGTGCGAGTCGGTGTCGGCCATGTTGCTGTTATAAGGATTATAAGAAGAAAGTATATTGCATGGCACATACATGTTATACGTGTGTAGGATTGTAGTAAATTTGCATGCATGGTTAAATGTGTGTCGACATGGTGGCTGTAACAAGCGTGTTTTTGTCTCGTCTTGGTCGTGAGTATGTCGCGCTAGTTGGGGTATTTTTATGGTATGTTTCGTGTTGAATCATGGTGTCATGAACCTGTTTTCTAAAATAGTTGAGAATCGGTTTTTAAAGAAGTAAACTAGTATATATATTCACGAAGAGATTTTAAAGAAGTAAACTAGTATATATATTCACGAAGACATATGAGTCTTTGAAAAGAAATATTTCATGTGGATTTATTGAGTCGTGTTTATACACAAAAGAGAGTCGTGTGGGTATACATGTGGATAATTGTATTTTTGGTCATCGCGGTCTAAACTTATGTCAAGAGAATGTTAATTAATATAATTATGAAATGATGGAATCTAAAGGTGCCATTTGATATAAATTATAGTATAAACCCTAAAGTTTAATTACTGGACTTTTTAAGTACTAATTTTTGATAATTTAGATTATTACCTTAAACTTTACTAAATTGACATAATTAACCCTAAACTATTATATTGGTCGTTTTAACTCTTAAATATATTTAATGGTTAATTATAACCTTAAAGTATTAGGTTACTACTTCAGGAAATTGGCTAAATATTAAAACTTACTAATTTGGGGAACATGCTAAAAATGGAAAATTACTAAAAATTGAAAGCCGACTAAAATGAGTAATCTGATTTAAAATAAAGTTATTAATAAGACGATCATGAATTCGTGTAGATTCGCTGAAGATGGAGTAACTTCCGATCTTTATGTCTTCTGATATGTTTGCACTTGCGGTTAAGGTACAGATATTCCGCCTTTTTAGTAAAGGCCATCCTTCTCTCTTTCGTTTAATGTTTCGATTATGATCCCTTCAGTTAAGCCATTGCTATGTTCCCTTTATCTGATTCGTGTTTGTTGATACTTGATATTGATAAGAGCTTGATATTCGTTTGCATGCTATATTTCTTTACTATAGCATTCTTGATTCTATGCCCATTATATGTTACTTGTATATGATTTGATTAATTTGTAGCCAGTCATGGGGAGTCCATGGCATTGCCACTGATGCACCAGTGGTATTGACACTATCTGTGGAGGTGGGTTTTTGTCCACAGCGTTCCCTTTAAGCTAGTTATTCAGGCCTATATTTATTATTGTATATGTTTACTTAGCCTAGAGCTTTGTGCATATATATTTGTTTTGCAGGGGGCGTATGGATGCATCCTAGGTACTTTGTTTAGTATAATTTGGTGAATGGACTTGTGTGTGTGCAATACACCCCATTTCACATTTGGTATATCGGAGTCTGCAGCTCCTATGTACACTATGATATATGTTTGTTGGGCATTCCTATTAGTTCTACATTTCTGTGATCTTTATAATCCTGTCATCTCTATTGCGATTAACTTATGCTTGCTTTATTTCTTTTGCTTACACTTATGACTCATTTCATTTTCCTTGAGTGTTTGGTATCCATTATCCGTATTTCCTTTGATCATGTTCTATGTTTCCATGTTCTTGATTCCTATCTCAGCAGGTTTGCTTGGACTTATGTCGTATTCACCTTCGTTTTCCTTTTGTTATTAGTTTCCGTTTGTTTATATCTGTTCACTGGGCTTTTTAAGCTCAGCCGCATTTCTTTTCCTGCGGCAGGTTTTAGAAGGAAGTTGGGTTGGGTGAAGAGTGCTTAGGAGCTCTCAGTGGACGACACTCTTGATAGCTCCCCATGGATTAGAGATAGACTTAGAGATTTCCTTCTTGGTTCTTAACTTGTATTTAATTTGGAAGTTGAAATGCTTAGAATTGTCCGTTATCTTTTCTTTAGAACTGTTTTGTGAACCTTGTATTATTAATGTATTCCGGCTGCTTATGTTCTGATTTGACCCCATAATGTTACACTTTAGCCCTTTTCGGGTTGGGGTGTTACATAGTTTCTATTTAATATAATTTAATTTTAATTTTTATTTTTAGATTTTTATTAAGAAAGTTGTATTTTTATATTTTTATTAATTTCCTATAATATTAAAGTATTTTTAGTAATTTTATTAGATTTTTATATTATCATTTGGTATTTATTAGAATTAAAAATAGTTTTATTAGTAATTAATTAATAATTAAGTTATAAATAGCATAATTAATTTTTATAAGGTAACACCTAGTTTTTATATTTTTCCTAGCTTTTATAAGTCATAAAATAATTTTAGAAATTTTCTTGTAATTTTTACTGTTCATTTACTAGTTTTCATAATTTAAATAGTTTAATTGGTAATTAATTAATAAATAGAATAATAATTAGTAAACTAGTTTAAAAATACATAAAATAAAATTTTTATAATTTTTTAGGATTCCTGTGATGGTTAATTAGATTTATAAAAATCTTCTTAATTATGTAAGTCTTTTTAGTATTTATAATAATTTAAATCATATAAATAGTTAATTAATAATTAAATAGTTAATAATTAATAATAATTAGAATAATAGTGTGAAAAATATAATTTTATTTTTAAAATAAGTTTTATAATATTTTAGACTTTTAGAAATTTTAATTTTATTTTTCTAGACTTATTTCACATTTTCTTAATTATTAGTGTATTATTAAATAATTAATAATAGTTATTAAATAATAATAATTAATTAAATAATTAAGTAATTATAAAATAAATATTTCAAGTTTATTTAATTTTCATTTAAGCCCCTAAGGCATATAAATTATTACTTTAGTTAAAATCGTTTTTGTTTCGTACGTTTACGTAGATTTAAATTAAGCGTACGCGTTTTAAGTTATTAAACGTTTTTAGATGTCTAGGTTTCACGTAATCGTTTAAATAGTTTATCTAAGTTATTTTGTTTTATAAAACCCTAGTGTAATCACACACACACACTTATACCTTTCCTGTTTATATTCACTCGATCACAGATTCGTTTTTAATACCATCACAACCTCGTTGGGACATTACGACCCGGGAAAACACTGTATTCCACGGAAGCATTGGCTTGATTAGTTTGACTTTTATGGTTGACCATTCATAAGTAGTTGACTAATAAAAGTTGACTAGTTTAGAACCAATCAAAATTTGGCGCCGCTGCCGGGGAAGTTGTGCGCTTATTCTAAACGATTTTGTGTATTAGTGAACCTGAATACACGCTCATTGTATATTTATCCATCCTTGTTCATATTATTATCATATAAAAACAAAACTGTTCCCGAAAACTTTTTAAAATCAGTTTTCAACGAACAAAAAAAAATAAAAAATAAAAAATAAAGAAAAAAACCTAAAATATTTTCCTTATTATTATTAGTACAAAAATTTTCAAAAATACCAAAAATATTCACCTTTACACTCCTACCTATTTGATTCTTCATTTCTCATCCTCCTAAACCCTTTGATTCTTTCTATGTCTTATTCTCACCCTCTTGTCTGTCAATGGTGTGGTAGTTCTTATAATGGTGGTAATTGCCTCTGTTGTGGCATGGTAGAGTCAGGAAACGGGTCTGTCTATAACCAGAATCCCTACTCCTACTCTGACATGACTGATTCATTCCATCAGCTTCCACACCATGAGACTCAGCAGTTTAACTGTTGTGAGTACTGTGGTGGTTCACACTACAGTTCTGATTGTCAATCAGGAAGCACGCTTGTCTATGAGCAGGTTCCTGATAACAATTATGACTTAAGCACATACGACTCACAGTCACATCAGTTCAACTGTTGTGAGTACTGTGGAGGTCCTCACTTTAGCTCGGATTGTCAAACAAGGAATCTATTTCCTTGTAACAATTACAATTATTCATTTCAAGACCCACCTCCACAGTACCAAATGAACCAAGCAACTCCTCAATACCAGCAAGACCTTTGTCTAGAGGTTCTTGAGAAACTTAAAGACCTTAAGGAGGAGTTAGCTAATATTTCGTTTCACAATGCACCAAGTTTTTCTTGTGTACATTGTGGGGGTCCTCATGATGATTTCAAATGTCAACCGTATTATAAACCTGAACATTGTTCTAGTTCTCATACATCCGGCTTTGACACATCCACACCCCCACAGTCTCCACTCACTCAATATTCTCGTGATAAATCAATCGCGGAATTACTTGCAGAAGAACATGCTGCTAGAGACGAAAGAAGCATGGAAGAATTACTAGTCTTAAAACAAGCAGCTATAACACATGTCAAATTTCAAAATGCTGCTCTTCTTGATGAAGATGATGAAAGTGATGATACCTCATCAAGTTCATCAGTTGAGACTCCTTCCATGGATATACAGGGAGAAAAGAGTATGGGAGAATTACTAGCAGCAGAACAAATGGAAATTATAAAATCCATGTATGCTAGTCCTTCTCAACTCCCTGAGTCTACTGTTATCACACCCGAGGTTCCCACTCACTCTCTGAGCATGGGGGACGAGCATCTTGACACTGTTCCTGAAAAGGAATCGGACGAATTCATAAAGTCTAGTGTTGAGAACCTTGTCTCAATCCCAAGTGAGTCACAAGGAATTCTTGATCATATGTGTGATATCCCTCCCCCTCTTGTCTTTCCAAATGATCATATTGAGATGTTCTCTGATTCTGATGAGGACTATTCTTTATCTTGTGGAGACATTAGTTATGTGGGGGAATTACCTTCTGAGCTTGTCAACTCAGAAGAAGAGAATGATGAAGAAACAATCCAAGACGAAGCTCTTCGTCTTACATTATTAAATGCTAATCTTCTCATTTCTAGAATCGAGGCTTTTAATGAAAAGCCTATTTCATCTCCTATCCCCGTCAAGGATAGTGAGGTTTTGATCAATGATTCTATTCCAGAATTGCAAACGTTCCATTTTGATCATACGGGAGAGAAGATAAGTGGTATCACCACTTCTTATTCTTATAATTCTCTTCCCGTTTATGAATCATTTACTTTTGAGGAGTTCCCCAGTGAACTCACTCAAATCAATCCCGAATACGAATCATTCACCTTTGAGGAGTTCTCCGGTGAACTTACTCATATCATATCTCCTCCGGAGTATGATAATTTTTATTTTGATCTAGACATACCCATAATATGTCTTGATCAAACGAGCTTAAAAGAGGAGATTCATGAAACAATGAATTCTCCTATTGAAGATGGGGAGTTAGTTATGATTTTCATCATGACTTTCTTTCTTTTCTTCATATATCCCGTGGCTTCTCCTGTTCTTCACTCTTTTGGGAGTGAGGACATTATCTTTGACCCCGGCATTCTCATTTATAAATTTTGAGCCGGGTACTTATCTCATCGGTGTGGAACTTTCACGTGCTTCAAATGTTTATCCAAATATCTTGAATGAAAGTCTGATGGAGATTGTCTCTTCCACATCATGCTTCCCCATGGACAAATGAATTCGGGGTCGAGTCAAGCTAGCAACTCGGTAAACAAAAACAGTAGCATGTACTTAGGGTTTTCACCCTAAGTGTGGGGGAGATACTAACCCACATGTTGTATATATGTATATATCCTCTAAAAAAAAAAAAAAAAAAAAAAAAAAAAGTGTGTGTACATAAATTTAAATAAAGGCTATAGAGTATTTTCTTCTTACGTTCTAAGTGTTGGTTTAACACCCGGTGCTTTGAATATTGAGGACAATATTCAGTTCTAAGTGTGGGGGGAGATTCGTTATTCTAACGAATTTAAACACATGTTCCATCAAGAACCCCCATTTTAGCCAAAATTTTAAAATTTTTTCTCACTTAGAACGCAAATAAATGGTTATCAGTCCGCCATGTCTAACCCACATAAGGATTGGCTAATCCAGGAGCAAACGGCTCTTGGTAAAGATATCTCAAAACCGTTAATGGCTTGCAATTTGCCAAAAATTGTAAGGTACCTCAACTCGCCATATCCTAAAAAGCGAATGCGTTGGCTAGCCCGCAAGATTATGGCTTGTGGTAAAGGCAGTGGAAAAACCATAATTGGTAATCAGCTCACCAAGATGTTGACTATTCCATCAAGAGTTGGCTAGTCCAGAAGCAAACGGCTTTTGGTAAAGACAAATCAAATCCGTTGACAGCTGGTGGTTTGCTCAAAATCACACGGTTATCAGGTGTACCACAGTTCTTACATCTGGCTACTCCAGAAGTGATGGCTTTTGGTAAAGAGTTTTTCAAATCCATTAAGTTTTTCTCAAAAGATTGCTAGGGACTAGCAATAGTTTAGTGTGGGGGATTGATGAGTGTCTAAATACTCATCATTTTATACCAATCTGAACTGCCAAAACATACAAAAACACTCAAATATGCATTAAAATACTTAAAATATCTTAGAAGTGTGTTTTATATGTTTCAAATGCAAAATATGCAAAAATAGATGAAAAACGTACAAAGTTTGCATAATTGGCAGTTTCAGTCCCTCAAGTTTCAAAAGTTGTCAAAACTAGTCCCTGGTTATTCTAAAAACATGAAAAAGTCACCAAAGGTCCTTTTTAATCACAAAGTTACATATTTAGTCCTTTGGTGCAAAGTTTCATAAAATTACAAGTTTAGTCCCTATACTTTGGAAATTGACATAAATGGTCCCCGGGATGTAAAAACTTTGAGAAAAATCAATTTTGGTCCTTGTACTAATAATCTTTTATAGGAATGGTCCTTGGTGTGAAGTTTGGTGAAATTACATAAATGGTCCCTGAAGTTTCACAGTTTGGCAAAAATAGTCCCCGGGTATTTAAAAAATGAAAAAACATCAAAAATACCCTTGTACTATTTATTTATGGCAACATAGGTCCTTATGAGAACTTTGGGAAAGTGGTATAATCCTACCCTCAACTTTGCTCAAATTACAAAATTAGTCCTTGTGGTATTATAAACCTAAAACCAACCGGACCCTTAATTAAAATACCCAAAACCAAACTAAATCCAATCCACAACAAAAACCAGCCCACCCTATTTACCCAAGCCCAATCCAAAAGCCCACCCCTTAGTCAACAACCGGTCAAACACCACCACTCCCAAACTACCCTTCCCTCCAAAACCACCCCTCACCACTGCTTCACCAATACCACCCACCACCTCACCTGTTTTGCCACCTGCTACCACCACCTCATCACCTCCACCTCACCACAACCTTCCAAACTCAATTAAACCCCTAAAACCCTCACACATTACTCATCTGACACAGTAATACCTTTGGCGCCAAGTTACACTTTTAAACGGCCAAGATTAGAAGCAGTGATTCAACGGCCAAGATAAATGATGGGATTTGACCAGAGTGCTAGTGGGAACAAGAAAAATCTTATAAAGATGTAGGGGAAGCAAAAGAAGAGGAGTATCTAGGAGTAGAATAATTTAGGTCACGTATGTAGTGTAATTTTATTTTAAAGTTGTAATTTCAGTAAACTTAAGTTGTTTTCAGTTAAATTAATGTGTTATGATCTTTCTTAAAACCTTTAATTACGTTCTTATTGTCTTAATTCAGTTTTAGCTTTTTTGAGTGAAATTGACAAATCCACTCAAATATTGTTAAAGTTGTTGTGTCATGATCTAATCACCTAATCTAAGTCACTGATAAGCTTTTACAAGCTTCCAAATCATTATTATTAGTTTTCAGTTTATAACTCAAAAATAAAAATAAATCCAGAAAAAAATAAAGAAAAATAAAAAAAGATGGAAGAAGCAAGGGGGACTGTGGATTTTGGATTCTCATGGTTTAATTGCCTTATGGGAGGCTTTAGGAAGTGAAATTGGATCCTTGTTCCCTTGGTTCTGCCCTGCATCAATTGTAAGTCATTAACTTGAGTTTTGCATACTCTCATTCTTGTTGTTATTAGTGGTTTATTTGGTTCAAATAACTTTATTAGTGATTAACTAAACTGTTGCAAGTATAAAATTACTAGATTTAGTTTTGAAATCAAAAGTTGTAGTGTAAAACTTAGTATAAAGGGGTGTTTGGTTCTTGGTTAATCACTGTGTTCCATTAGGTTTTTATTGTTGCTTGAGTTCTAATCATACTTACCTAGTCAAATTAAGTAAGTATTGCCAAGAAACCAAGTCCATATTAAGCCAAAAGTCAAAATCACCCCCCATAACCCTTGACAGTCCACTGTTGGGGACTGTGGAATTGAAACTCACCCATTTGGCTCTAACTTTGTTCTAGTAACTTAATCTAGGTCTAGTATAACATAACATATCATAATTAGCTGTTACATTAAGCTCAAAAGTAACAAAAGTCAAAGTAGTTCATAATTTCAAAAGTCAAAATTGTAGGTTGTTCAGTTTTTTCCAAAAACTCAAGGAATTATTGTGATTTTTCTGTGGAGATCTAGACCTTGTGCTTTTTAGGTTTAGTAGTCTCCCACCTCAAATTCAAGGTCTCAGTATCATCCTATTTTTGTGAATTTTCTGCTGGGCCCCACACAAGGCCAAACACACTTGCAGGGCAAGGGGGTTCCCCTGCATCAGCAGGTCACCACCACTCAGCTACCTTAGGTGGTGTTTTCTGACCAACTCAGTGGGTCCCACACCATAAACTTAGGTTCTCCCAATCCCCCTCCTATCAGGGATCAATAGCTGACCATTAGTTTGACCTAGTACTTAGTGGACCCAACCTGAAATAAGCACACAAATCTGTCCCATTTTCAGTTGTGTAACAAGTTACCAAGTGCTATTTAACTGCTTATTAGCTTATTCCAAGAGCTTATCTGGCCAAATCTAGCTCATACTTGTTTAAGTAACTTATTGGAACTAGAATTCACCATAGTGGGTCCCACACAAGCTCAGTTGAGCTTATTTGCTTCTTTGGTTAACCAAAGTCAACTGTGGAGGTAATAAGCCCCCACATTGCTTATTATTAAGCTATAAAATAGTTGGTTTTATTAAAGTTAGTTGTTTTTATATATAAATTAGTTTTGTAAAAGAAAAATTCAAGAAAAACAAATATAATAATAAGTGATAGTTTCTATTTAATATAATTTAATTTTAATTTTTAGATTTTTATTAAGAAAGTTGTATGTTTATATTTTTATTAATTTCCTATAATATTAAAGTATTTTTAGTAATTTTATTAGATTTTTATATTATCATTTGGTATTTATTAGAATTAAAAATAGTTTTATTAGTAATTAATTAATAATTAAGTTATAAATAGCATAATTAATTTTTATAAGGTAACACCTAGTTTTTATATTTTTCCTAGCTTTTATAAGTCATAAAATAATTTTAGAAATTTTCTTGTAATTTTTACTGTTCATTTACTAGTTTTCATAATTTAAATAGTTTAATTGGTAATTAATTAATAAATAGAATAATAATTAGTAAACTAGTTTAAAAATACATAAAATAAACTTTTTATAATTTTTTAGGATTCCTGTGATGGTTAATTAGATTTATAAAAATCTTCTTAATTATCTAAGTCTTTTTAGTATTTATAATAATTTAAATCATATAAATAGTTAATTAATAATTAAATAGTTAATAATTAATAATAATTAGAATAATAGTGTGAAAAATATAATTTTATTTTTAAAATAAGTTTTATAATATTTTAGACTTTTAGAAATTTTAATTTTATTTTTCTAGACTTATTTCACATTTTCTTAATTATTAGTGTATTATTAAATAATTAATAATAGTTATTAAATAATAATAACTAATTAAATAATTAAGTAATTATAAAATAAATATTTTAAGTTTATTTAATTTGCATTTAAGCCCCTAAGGCATATAAATTATTACTTTAGTTAAAATCGTTTTTGTTTCGTACGTTTACGTAGATTTAAATTAAACGTACGCGTTTTAAGTTATTAAACGTTTTTAGATATCTAGGTTTCACGTAATCTTTTAAATAGTTTATCTAAGTTATTTTGTTTTATAAAACCCTAGTGTAATCACACACACACTTATACCTTTCCTGTTCATATTCACTCGATTACAGATTCGTTTTTAATACCATCACAACCTCGTTGGGACATTACGACCCGGGGAAACACTGTATTCCACGGAAGCATTGGCTTGATTAGTTTGACTTTTACGGTTGACCATTCACAAGTGGTTGACTAATAAAAGTTGACTAGTTTAGAACCAATCACTTCCTTTTCCAGATTTCTCTCCCAAAGTACCTAAAATCACAAAATGAACGATTTAGGGCAATATTTGATCAAATAAATTCAATTCCTGGCTTAAATGACCCCCTAAAAGTGGTTCATTTTTTGCCTTATCATTATGTTGTAATTTGACTTCATAAAGTCAATATTTTGTAATGCAATAAAAAATTTGCAATTTTCCATGGTCTCAATATTTGCAGTTCCTTTTTTTCATTATATGCAGTTTGTTTTTTTCATGCTTAACATATAAAGGTTAAAGGTTGACTTCAGAAAGTCAAAGTTTTATTCAGTGACATTGTAGCCAAAGTAAAAGCACATACATTGGAATTACATAGCAGATGGCTAACCCATTTTTTTCCCTTTCCCTCATTCACATTCTTTTGGAATTTTGGAAGTCCATGGTTTGATACCATGGTCTGCACAAAATTTGGCATTTGGGAGGCCTAAAACCTTACCCCTTGCTTTGATTGCTACTTTTTCATCAAAGAGTTCAGGGACACTCTGTTTTGGATTTGTTTTCTTCTTAGCAGTCTCCTTTGTTGAGGATGTAGCAGTAGCACCATAGCCTATTGGCAAGTAGTCATCCCATGTTGGACTCACTTCCCATCCTGAAGAAGTTTCAGGTGATTCATTTGAGTCACTGGAAATGTATATGATCTCTGAACCAAAAAAAATCCTTAAATAAAGATTAAAATTACAACAAAATTTATAAGATTGTTAGCAAAGACAGTTAACATGACCATACCTTTCTTTTTGGAACTCATTTGTTTGGTATTCTGCTGCAAACTTCAATGTTGGGTGGTGCTTTGCCTATTGTAAAGTGTATCCCATTTATAGATGTAATTTTTTGGTAGGTAAAGCGTTTCAACATCCCTAAACTCAATGGAAAAGTGGTCAAAGTATAACTGTCCAATTCAATGCAAAAGCCTATACACAAATAGTGTATAGATTCCAAATGTGCAGGCATGTGAGTTTGAAAGTAGCATGCAACTGTCAATCAAACATGCAGTAATATAAAGTAGAAAAAAATAGTACTTTGGCCAAATTGAACAACATATAATGAACATGACTATTATAGTCATTGTAATGCATTAGCATAAATCAGTTGACTTTTAAAAAGTCAAAGTACATTCTTGACAATACTACTACATAGATAAGTCAATTGCCCAAATTAATAAACAAAAATTGGCAATTTTAAGTTAATTATCATCCTAAGAAAGTTAACTGCATACTTGCAATTTTGTTTTTGATTGCCAAATATATTACACAAAATATGACAATCTAAAGTAACTGCATAATGCTACTTAATCCAACTGCATTGCTTGGTCCTGTGAGCTTCCTTCACCATGAACCTTTTTAGTTAGCTTCCTTTGTAAGATTCTCTGGCTTGGCAACCTCTGTGCAGGTATCACAAATGGCCTTGGTTGTCTTGGTTGGTTTGCTTGACTGCTTTGAGTTGGGATACGCTGACTGCTTTGATTCAATTGACTTTCATGACCAGTTGCTTGACCACCTCCATTTCCACTTCCCTGAACACTTGGTTTACTTGACTAAGATAGTTGTGGTATGTTGCATAGTAGAGCTCCTTCCTGAACCAATTTGGAACATATTGTTCTGGAAGCCTGTTGATCCTTAAGATTGCAGCTGTACCATGGACACATGGCAGGCCAGATAACTGCTACATCCTGCAAGAACAGGTCCTCTCATTAACTTTGACTTTGAAAGAATAGCTCCCATTCCTAACCTTAAATGCATTGCCCCCTACAGGTATCACATGCCAAAACCTGTAAAGAATCAACATATATATGGTCATTATACAACAAATAAGAAAGTCATGAAGGAATAATATATGTGAAACAAACTTACCTCACATCATCCTTTAAAACATCAACTCTTTTCTTGATTGATGGACATATATCATCAGTCCATTTTGCTGAGATTTTCCTCACAGTATTCATCCTCTCAAGCACAATCACCCTAATTGCTTCTAACATTGTTAGTATTGGTTTGTCCCTAACAGTAACCAACACTGAGTTAAAGCACTCACTGAACCCATTTTCCACAGCCTCACAGCCTCTATCTAACTCAAAAAATGCTCTAGACCATGTTTTAGAATCCTTATCCATCAAGTATTTATGGGCATTAGGGTTTGCAGCTTTGATTTTTTCCATCACTTTGTTGAACCATTGTGGGTATGTAGCTTTAGATGCTCCCCAAAACAAAAGCCTAAACTCTTCACCACTGTATTGTTCCTAAAGTTTTCATATATATGTCTAGCACATTGTCTGTGCTCAGCTTGAGGCATAACTTGTTTCACAGCCTCAATAAGACCCTTATGCTGATCAGATATCAGTGTAAGCCCTGCTCCATTTGGCAGGTCCAAATCATCACCTACCAACTCTAGAAACCAACACCAAGTATCTTTATTCTCTACACTTACCACAGCCAAAGCAATAGGGTAAATTTGGTTATTGCCATCTCTGCCTATTGCAGTTAGTATCTCACCTTGGTTTGGTCTCTTTAAAAAACACTCATCTAAAGCAACCACTCTCCTACAACCCCTTTTAAACCCTTCCTTTAACCCCCCCAAGACATACATAGAACCTATAAAAAACAGTGGCCCCTTCCTCATTGTGTGTGACTCCTAGTTTAACTGTTGACCCAAGGTTGCTATCCAATAACTCTTTGCCATATGATCTTAACAAAGCATAATGTTCTTCAATAGTTTTCTCAAATTCTGTCAATGGCCATTTCTTAGCAGCCCTACACTGATTAAGGCTTACAGTGCACTTATACTTCTTCATAACTAGGTCAGCAATATCCACTAGCTTAATTTCTGGATTTTTCCTAATTTTGTCACCAAACTTTTTGCCTATCCATTTATAGACCCCTAATGGCCCATATTGAAAGTTTCTTACACAAGTGTGGTCAGGTATCAATGATATAACCTGAAAGCTTCTCTCTAAATTCATCCATCTAGCATACAACCTAAAGGTACACTTAGGCACATCTTCTGCAATTTCACTAGGAAACCTAAATTGCTTTCTTTGGTTACCTTTCTTAGGGTCTTTTAACTTACCTGGTGGTCTTTGCCCACACACAACAATGATCTTATCTGATGCACTCCTTTCATACCAGATGGAGTAACCATTTGCCAAAGCATAGTTTGTCAAGGCTTCTTTCAGCTTGGCAACACTTTCAAACTTTAGACCAACCTGTGAACAAGTATTTCAAATTAACATTCACATTATAAGGTAGCAATACACAATTTACAATATAATTCATAAAGTTATTTACCTTTGGGGCTTGGATCCTCCAATGTGTGTTTTCATCATATGTAGGATATCTGTCTTGAGTGGCTTGTACACCCAAAAATGGGTCTTGTAAATTCCCATAAGCATCCACATCATTCATCTTCCTCAACGACTCATCAATGAACTCATCATGCTCAACAAATACTTCACTTCTGTCACCACCTCTAGGTCTACTAGTGCTAGGATTTGTAGCCATATCAGGAACTGGTGTAGCTTTGGTCTTTACCCTACTTGCTTTCCTAGTTCTGTGCTGAATTAATTCTTCTTCACCAGCACTTAAATAATCAACTGACTTGTCAGAAAATTCACTATCATCACTGTCACTATCCTCTAACATACCAGTGTCAGCATAATCACTATCATCACTGTCACTATCACTTGCAGATGCATTAGTTGTTGCCACAGGTAAATCACTTACACCATTATCACTAACACTTGCCTTACCCTTATCAACCACACTAGCCTTACCCTTAACCTTATCAACCACACCAACACTTGCAATTCCTACATCAATACCAACCTCTTGTTCATCCCAATTCACCATTTCTTCTTCACTAAATTCATTACAATACCTTTTTTTGTCTGCTGCTCTATACTTAGAAGTAGGTGTACCAGGGTCACTGATAGCTAAGTACTTGCTAAAGTCAAGGTTAGTGTGATCTACATAAACTTCTAACTTCCCAAACAACCTTGCAAGATCATACATCCTATTGCATTCCCAATCACAATCTAATTTTACTAAACCCTTATCCAATTCACTATGTGGCATTTTATAGTATAAACCAAATACATGAGCACACTCAGTATACCTCTTCACATGTTCTATCAGATCCTTGAGTGGCAGCCTAACAATATACGCGTGCAAAATAACTCCATCTTCGTACCTTAAAGGATCTCCTTGAATATACCATCATTCCATACATCTAACTCAATACCATTGGGTCCAGGTATCATTCTGTCAAACATACAATCGCAAATTAGGGTTAGTAAATCAAAAATTGATACCATACCTTATAAACCAATCAGATTGAAAAAACAATGGTTGAATTGATCATAAATCGATACACAGGTTGAAATTAGGGTTCCTTTTTTTTGGGTAACTGTGTGAAGACGGGAATGGATTTTGGGAATGTGATTTGGGTGAGAGAGTGTAAAAAGGTACCATTATTATTTAAAAAATAGATATAACGGAAAACGGGGTCAAAGTAACAGTATTTTTATAAAAATAACGGGGTCAACAAGGTCCACTTTGCCAGCTCAGCTAATCTCAATGTCATGTGGGACGAGTACACAAGTTTGTCAAGATTAGTAAGTTTGTACTCCAAGATAGCAAAATTAAAAGTTGCATACATAACTCAGTAAAACGTGGCAAGTTAGATACATTTAGAAACCTAATATATATAGAAAACAAATATTGCTAGTTGCCGTGTCCTGATGTTCATTTTTTTAGTAATTTTTCTTCCATAATCTTTTTATAGTTTGTGTATGCTCGTTAAGTTACGATATAAAGTTTTGTAAATTGGCACATTCTGTCCACAACGTCTACAGTCTACTGACCCCAAATCCCCAACGTTAGTTGCAACTTAATTTATTTTCCCTTTTACAATCATTAGACATGAGGGCATTTGGAAAATAAACATGTCCTATTTAGTTTTTTAAAATTAATTTTAAAAATATGACGCCATGGTTAGATGCTAGTGTAATTGATTTTTTAAAACATCCGATCATTTTAAATAAAGAATGTTTGATGTTCTTTGATTATTAAATTTCTAATCTGAAAATGCTTAATATTAACTCATATAACTATGGTTAGTAAAATCTTAATTCTTTTTTTTTTTTTTTACTATCTTTTCAAAATTATACTATAAGATGTTTACTCATGACAAAATCAACAACGAAAACAATTAAAGAGAGTAATGCATATTTTGCAAAAGCCAGCGGAGTTTGTTTAGTGAGTACTCTCAAAGCACTAGTTGTAGATGTATTAGTTGAATTAAACTTTTTTTAACAAATAAATTTATTTAATACACATTAATTAAACTTATAAATTACCTTTATTCCACACTTGGGGGTGTGTTTGGTATAAGGGTTTCGGAATCAAGGAATGAGTTTGATATCTGTTTTATTGTTTGGTTAGTGGATATGGAATCAAAAAGTAACTTTGAAACCCATAGACTCAATCATGGGAGAGGGGTGGTTTGAATACTATTTTTATGTTAGACCATATTTTATCTATGAAATCTTTTATTTTCATAATTTTTTTACAATAAATTTCTACTAATCTAGACACACACCAATTTAATACCCATAACTTAGGGCGTGTTTGGCATGCGGGTTTTGAATGGGTTTATGTTTGATGTGACACTAGTTACTTGTTTGTTTGGAGTTTTGGTTTCAAGAATAGGAATCAAATCAACTATTACGAGTCTAGACAAAATAGGTGGGATTTTTTTGATTCTTTGTGGGTTATAATAATTCATCTCTATCTCTCACTTACTTTATCTATTAAAAAGATATTTTTTATTTAAAATTTATTATAAAATATATTTAAATAATTATAATTTCTATCTCCTAAATTTACCCCAAATCTAAATCATAATCCAACCCCACTAATAAGCCAAACGGACCCTTAAACTTTATACCAAACAGAAACATTGTAATTTACTTACTTTTATTCCACACTCTTATCAAAACCATAAATGCAAACCTAACACACCCTCAGATCCAAGTCATAAATAAAAGGATATGGATGAAAATGAGTTTCAAAACCATAAATGCAAACCTAACTCATCATAAATGCAAACCTAACACACTCTCAAATCCATGTCATAAATAAAAGGATATGGATGAAAATGAGTTAGGGCGAAACTGAAAACCCCAACTCAATAAAAAAAATCACTACTTTTCAGTTTTCCTACTATAGCAAACATGGCAAATGTAATGACCGGCATGTCCACCTCTGTCGAGGAGTACAAATCCTATCTCCTCACAACTCTCAAGCAATCATCTTACATGTCGCACATCTACCAACTCTACGATGAGTACCTTAAACCCTTTAAACAAGTATCCTCCTATATGAGTTGGCCAATGGGTTGTTGGCTTTAAACTGATCATACCCCCATACGGTGCTTCATTGTATTGTCTCTTTGCAGGCTCACCTCTTGTAATTGCCAATTTGTGGTCCATACAATCTGCAGATACGGTTATCTTTATCAAGGCTTTATTTAATGCTTGGATACAAGAAAGGTCGCGGAATTCTGAAGGTAGTATATCCTCACTTGCTTGTGAAGATGTGCCACATATTGGGTCACTTATACGACTAGTTAGAGAGGCTAACAACTTTAAATATATAGATGGTGGTCTAGAGGTATGTTTTGGCATCCCATCCCACCTGATATAAAAACAAGTCTTGGTGTAACACTTATTTTCTTGTTTAGTATTATTATTATATTTTAGTATAGTTAACAAACTTACACAGGTTATTAGTGACCATAGTTGAACTAATGGGTTGCTAAGTGAATGTTGCTTAAAAATTTGAATAAATTGAACTAGGTGTGGGATATTGTTCGGATCATGATAGTTATGCCCACGCCTAAATATATATGTTCAACTACACACACAAAACAAATCAAAAGCTATAGAGAGTAAGAATGGAAACAAATCAAAACCTATGAAAGTGTAATATTCACAGTTTAATAGGTTTTGATTCGTTTCCATTCTTAACTCTATAGCTTTTGATTTGTTTTGTGTGTGGGTAGGCAAACATATATATTTAGGCATGGGTGGGCAAAACTATCACGATCCGAACAACATCTCACACCTAGTTCAGTTCATTCAGATTTTTAAGCACCATTCACTTAGCCACCCATTAGTTCAGCTATGGTCACAAATAACCTGTGTAAGTTTGTTAACTATACTATAATACTAAACAAGATATTAAAAGAGTGTTACATCAAGACTTGTTTCTTATATCAAGTGGGATACCAAAACATATCTACAGACCACCATCTATATATTTAAAGTTGTTAGCATCTCTACCTAGTCGTATAAGTGACCCAATATTTGTCTCGTCTTCATAAGCAAGTAAGGATATATTACATTCAGAATCACGTGACCTTTCTTTTATCCAAGCATCAAATAAAGTCTTGCTAAAGATGAGTGTCTCTGGAGATCTTATGGACCACAAATTGGCAATTACAATAGGGGAACCGGCAAGTAGAGTATTCAATGGAGCACCGTGTGGGAGATATGGTCCATTTAAAGCTAACAACCCGCTAGCACATCCCATTAAAATGGTTGTTGGGCACCTATTAAGTTCTCCAAATTTATATGCAGGGATGTATTGTAAACCTAGAACACCATAAACAAAAAAAAGGTATCTTAAATACATAAATTGATGCATTGATAGCTTTTGTATATCTAGATGCATATTTTATTAAGACAAAAAGCATACCATTTCCATGTCCTACGTAAATGAATAGATCATGGTTTACTATTGCCTCGCTGAGTTCATTAACATTTGGTGATTCTCGTAGCTTACCCTGCATAGATGTTAAGAAGATTATTGAGAGAGCTTTTCCAATATCTTGACTTAGAGTAGATTCAAACATTCGATCTTTTGGTCATGGAAACCATGTTGTATTATATATATGCGATAGAAAACGAGCCAAGATTTATTTTAAATCATGTCCGCTATGGGCATAAGAAAATTAGAAAACTTGCCTTGAAATCGATTTTTTTGAAGTATCCATCAAGATTGCTGTCTGAATTTGTATTATCAAGTCTGCGTTGGGGTTCACCATATAGTAGACATCAAGCAAATTATCCAAGTCTGCAGGATTCTCCACTACCTTTTTCTCAACCGGGCAACATGCGTTTACTGAGTAAAAGATTCTTGCAATTGAGGGCATGCGATACACCTCTTGATGTCTCAACATCAGCATGCATCCCACGGTAACATCTGTAGCAAGAAAGCATGTTAATATCACAAAACATAAAGTCCCATTTAGATACAAACTTTTTATTTCATCAAATAATAAAACCCTAGGAACATCTTCGACACTTGCATTGTAAAATGGATTCTATTCAGAAGAACGTTGGTGGCGATCATGATGGTATGTTAGCTCTTTCTTATTCCTGTTGATTTGTAGAGTCATTGTTATCATGTTATTTTTCTTAAATTGTTTGCAATAATGTTTATGTACAGAAGAATTAAACCACATCCAAAATTTGTCACTGAATGATCCTCCTCATGACCATGAGAAGAATAATAGTTTTGGTACGCTTAATTTTACCACATTCTTTACGATATGTTTGTTCCGTGAACCAATCATATAATACACTGACTTATGTTTTTTCCGAAAGGTGGGAAACAATTGGAGCAGAAACCAGTTGCAGTTGGTGGTAACTATTTATATACAGATTTATCCGAATGGCGCATACAATGTACTTATAGCCCAGGCTTGCATTACGCTAACAGCCTTCCAAACGTAAGTACATTTATCTTTTTACCTTTTGCATGTCAAATTATATTTGTACGTGTGTGTTTTTATCATCCAAAGGAATTGAAGAATCAAATAAACTTTCGCTTCTTCTTCTCATGTACAGCCTGTACTGATTCCCGACAAAACACCCGATGACTGTTCATCCATACCCCGCACCTAGCTACTCACCTCTTTCTCCTGAGTGGTTCAAAATTTGGTCCAAGAAAGCCAAGGATGCTTTCAGTAGCTAGTGCTCTCTGGTCGTCTATTTCTTTAAAATAAATTACTTCTAGTATGTAATCGTATAAGTACTTTTCTATGTCATCGTCCTTTAGTATGTTGTCATTGATTCTAATATCTGCTTTTGTTAAACTATCAACTCTTGTAATGTTGTGGAGCATTAAATTTCTCAGTTGCTTTTGTCTTTATTTTAGCTATTACTAGACTCAAGTGCGCTGACTGTTCGTCTTCATTTTGTTGAGTTATCCTCTAATACAACACTTAGCTTACTGAAAAATTTACAAGCAGTAGCAATATAATGGGGCCTTGTTTTACAAACGAACCCTGTTTTCTTCTGCGGTCGTAAATGTGCTTCTTGAATCTTTCTTATTGCTTTAGAAATTATTACCATTCGGGACACCTTTTTGTATACGTCCACACACGTATCTTACTAATAGATTATGTTTATTCAGAGTTGGTGTGTTTCTTTTTTTCTTGTTTTGTTTTCGCCTCAGTTCAGAGTTTAGACTATGTTTACTAGGTAGACACAAAAACATCATTTTGCAACTCCAGAGATTGTATATGTTTAGACTATGTTTACAGTATGTGTTTCTAAAGCATGTTCATAGAACTAAACATTGATTCGTTTTATTTCTACGGAAGACGGGAAACCATTGGAGCAGAAATTAACAAGTTCCAGCTGGTGGTGACTTTTTTTATTTCAAGATTTCTCCAAATGGCGTACACCAAATACTTATAGCCCGTGCTTGGAATACGCAAAGAGCCTGCCAAAGGTATACATATCTTTTTTACTTTGAACATCAAATTTACTTGTAATCGTGTTTTTTTAGAGGAAGAATCAAATAAACTTCCTCTTGTAGTACAGGCTTCATTAAGACATTAATTTACGACAAAAAACTGGCCTGACGTATTCACCCACAACGTGCAACTATGCGCCTCTTTCTCCTGACTGGATTCGTAACAAAAATGGGTCCATGAGACCATGAATCTTTGAAGGAAAATGAAAACTCTACTTGCCAATCAAGGTCTGAGTAACTAGTGAGGTGTCTTCATGTATTTCTATGTAATATCATATTGAAACAGTACTCTTGTAATTCATCGTCCTGCGATATAGTTTGTTGTCATTGGCCCTAGAATGTGCTTTTGTTAAAGTATGGACTCTTGCAACATTTAATTATTAAGTTTTGATGCTGATGTCGGGAGATCGAGGATGATAGTTATCTAGAAGGAGTTCCGATTTGCTTTTGTCCTAATTGTAGCTATCACTAGTCTCAAGTGCATTGACTGTTTATCATTATGGCTTGGTGAGAAATTTATAAACAGTAGTTTATGCTTTTGTTCTTTCTGAAGTTTAGGTTGAAATGTTTTATTCATTGAAATGCCTACATGGCTTCAATTTTTGTTCAATGATTGTTTCTGAGCAATTTCAGTCTCAGATTTCTGTGTGTCCTTGCTCTTCCTGTTTTGACATAGTATTTTAAGTTGGGTTTTTCTATCTTGTGCCCTATAGCTAGGGCACAAGATAAGAAAGCAAAAAGTACACAAAAAATACTACGGACTCACAAAAGTAGCTAGACTTAGGGATCCATAAAAAGTTGTTATCTTTTTACGAAGGTGAATATTAGTTATCATCTGTTTAGGTGATGCGAACATGGAGGCTGAATATCAACTCCTAACCTGGTTGTTCGCGGTACTAATTAGAACCTACTTTGTGTGTAGCAAGACACCGAGTCCTTGGCTTGGCATTGTTACGGTGTACTTGTAAAAATATCATATCACATCTGTGAGCTCTTCCCGTTACCTTGGTGACCTCTGAAATTTGTATTGTGATCGACTAGTTACCGAAGAATGATCTTTCAATGTAACCTATTGATACAAATAAAACATGTGATGGTTTTCAATGCATGCATGTCGCAAATAATTTGCAAACTTTTTTAAAGATTGGGCTAGGGTGAGCTTATATCAAAAGGCCTAACCAGTTCATCTTGTGGATGGTAAATGGTTGGACAGCATCTGACCCGGCCCTACCTAAACTCCAAAGGTCAGATTTATTGAACATATTTTTTTGAAAGAATATCGTTCTCGTAACTCTTAAGTTACTAAAACAGAAGTGATTAGGTATACACACTTCGAATACGTAATCTATAAGTCTAGGATGAATTAATGCTTTATGCATGTTTAGCAAATCAAAAGATAGACGTATAAGGATATGGATATTGAACCCCTCACGTTTCCATTCATGATATGTATTTGAGTGTGTTGTGAGCACATTTGGTAAAAAGTAAAAACTAAAATGTTTGGGTTAATGTTGCACTCACAACAAACATATAATTCAATCTACACATTCTTTTTTCCACACTTTAAAACATATGTAAATTTTATAAGTTTGTCAACATAAAAAACGTGTAAAAATTGATTACATTTAAAAGTGTGAAAACCGTAAAGCAATAAATATTCACAATTACAAAAAAAAAATAAAAAAATAAAAAAAAAAATAAATAAATAAAAAGATTAAAAAATCACACTATGAAAAAATCTACGAAATGTCCGCACTTTAACTTTTAATGTTTTTCCCCTTCAACTTAGTAACTCTTACGCGTTAATATTAATATTACCATGTTTATTATATTTCGTATAACCAAATGTTACCGTCGAACTATAGGCTTATTTAGCCTATGAATCTGCAATAACTCAGAAAACTCGTGATTGTTCCAAATCTTATTCAAGGTTACGTGCTTCTAAGAAATTGTGCTGAAACAAGTTAACTTGACATAACGAGTAAAGATGAATGATCCTTCCTTAAGAGAAAAACATGATACAATTAATTGGGAGAATAAAAAAAAATGATACTCAACTAATAAAATACAACTCCATCTATTAATTAATTAATATAACACCATATATAGAAACCATACAATAGATTGAAAAACCCACAGTTATATACACACTTTCTCATGCAATTTCTCAAAAACCAAACTTACGTAAACAAATGCATCAAACGAAGTTATATAGGTTTTGATAATCGCGCAATTGCGCAAATCTTGTTACTGTGTTTTGAAAGTATAAAAATTACTTTTTGCAAATTTTTATTAACATTTTTATTATTATTCGTTATATGCCTTCATGTTTACACGAGATTTTAACATAAATCTTACTTATTGTTACTATTATTAGTGCATGCAAATTGTATATTGTCTAATTTTAGCAACACTGTTTGTTAAGAATGTAAACTTATATCTTGATATAGTAAAGCCTGCCTGTTCAAGTGCATATACGAAGTCGTTAATTTAGATTTTACTATAACATTATGCAAAATCTTCAATACTTATATAGTTATAATACTTGTTCATGCGCTGGATTTTACATAAAATTTTCATTATGATGAATATCGATCAATATTTTTGACATACTTTTATGTTGGGTGAAATTTTGACTTTGTTTAATTGTCATGGTGTTGGAACCGATATTGTTTATATTTAACTGTTGATATTAGATATTATGTATGTTTAACAACATGTAATGACCATTTAAAAATGTTTTTCCGGATATCCTTATTTAGACTATAAGAAGGGTGGCCATGATTTTGATACTTATAAATTTGTTACTAATAACTTTAGTCGTAGTTAATTTTTAAACTCATGTATGCGCAAGTTAAATTTAAGCTTTATTTTATGTTATAAAAGACTTCAATAGACTATTTCCATACAGAAGTACTTTTTCTTTAACAGAAGAGGAGAAAATAATAAAGTTTTTTAACGGGGAGAAAATTAATCCCCTTGTGGCTATATATAGAGGTTCATCTGTGCTGACTGGCTATCCGAAAAAGTAATCGTTCTGATATTAATCGGCTCGCAATGTCAAATCAGAACCCAGGTAACTTATAAAAAAAAAAATGCTCCGTAATAAAGTTTGCCACTAATGGTCATTATTATTTTGTTAACGAATGGGTCAATTCTTGTGTGTACAAAGGATGAGTTTGTTAATGAAATATGCATTGTTGGAATGGTCAACAACCAAACATTCGTTAAGAAAACGTGCATTAATATGTTTGTATAAAGCTTGGAGTTTGTTACTTTATGTAATGGATGAACTTAGTGGACTAATTATATAAAGAATACCACTAATCATTAGTCAAAAATAGAGAGGTATAAAGTGTACAGTGTTGGAAAATTTGTACAATATATATTGTTTAATGTTTATTAATATTAGATGAATGAATATTCCATATTTCCATATAGTGTGTAGGAGTTCCCAACTTCGATTATGTAGCCTAAGAAATACCTCAAATTCCTCTTTTGAATTATTGTTCAGTTTAAACTTCCTGGTTTAGCAAAT
This sequence comes from Artemisia argyi, assembly GCA_030686995.1. Classification (NCBI taxonomy): domain Eukaryota; kingdom Viridiplantae; phylum Streptophyta; class Magnoliopsida; order Asterales; family Asteraceae; genus Artemisia; species Artemisia argyi. The sequence goes on along the minus strand of JARVZY010002382.1, from coordinate 146,868 downwards.
GATAACGAAGAGTTTGATCTTCAAAGAATGTCCAAATTATAGTTAAAACCGTAGAGGTAACAATTTGCGAAAATCCGATAAATATCACTATTAGTTAATATTTTGCAGTTTTATAATTAACTTGTATAACATCATCACTCGACTATACCACCATGTTACTTGTGAAACAACAACAACAATAATAGCAGAGGAGGCAAAGTTTATTGTTGTTACATCCATCAATGATTATAACAAATGAATATTAAATACATGAATACACATGATTATAATAGTATTTCTTTTTTCGCAATCTATTTATAGAACATATAGTAGAGCAAATGACAAATTATATATATTACCAAAAATTAGGGATGATTGAACCAACTTGTCATTTCTTAGTTCTCCAAGTGTTTAAAATAATCGGTTTGTTATTGGTAGTTAACATTCTATGGTCTAAAGTATATTTTTATCACAAGATAAAATAATAAAATAAAAAAATAGAAAAAATAAGTCATCAAAATTAGGTATAAATTGAATACGTAGTTTAGTAAGATTAAATAAGAGAATGGGCGAGTCAAAATATAGAAGCTAAGCCACGGCAACGCGTAGCGATCGTTGGTCATGTGGAATACGGACCAATGTGAGAAAAGTCGTGGTCAAACTCTCTATCATAATGACGAAAATACCCTTTTTTGACTTTGTCAACGTTTTCTCTTTAAAATTTTAATGTGTAGAACTGTAGAAGTGTACTTTCATACTGTCGTATGTTTGATTGAATCCATTATTGGTGTTATCAATTTCTTACAATTCATATTTGTTCATTAAAATCGCAACAGTCGCTACATTTCATGGTCTTTTTAATTTTTTTATACGTGTGTTTACCGACAAATCAAATGACCTTCACGACACGTCAACTTGGCATAAGCATTCACCATTATTAACTTTTTTTTATTTACACAAACGAGACACTAAGGCTAAACGGTATCATATTTTATACGTATATCGAAAAGCATTCTTTGCGTCCGCTCATAAAGCAGGACTCTTACTCTGACGACATCTAGGGTTCGTTGAGCAATTTGATCTCACATCAAATGGTCTTTCTTGAAGTAGTCTATTTATCTTCAGGTGACAGTGTGACTGTATATCTCACCTTTTCATATCTCGTTTGACGAAATTAGGTATTTTTGTTGTTGTAATATATAAGAACTCCTATAGTAATATTTAAGTTTAGACTTTATAGTTCAAAGCATTGATTGACATTAATAATTCATGTGCCTAAACTTATGTTTAAGAAAAGCGATGACATGTAGCAAGATCAAGGGTAACTATTAGGGGTGGCAATCGAGTCGTGTTCAGGTTTATCTATTCGGGTTTGCGGGTTAGTATAACTTCTACAACACGGCCTATTTATTAATCGTGTCAAGAAACTCAACCCTAATCCAGACATGCATAACACATGTAACTGATTTGTGACCCGTTTAACCTGTTTAAGTAATAGGTCAAGCGATAAATAAGTTTTGTTATTTGTTGATTTAACAAGTTTAAATACGAAAGTGATATAAGGATATAAAAATTGATGAAAAATGACAAATAACTATACGATAATTTCAATTATATCTGATGAGTCCTAATTGTAATTTACTCGTATTAAGTATATAACAAACTACATTTAATACTTCAACATAAAACCCAAGTATGTATTTTATTTTTAGAGACTTATTTACTTACATGGGTTCACCTATTTAATATTTACTCAACCTAAACACGACTCGTTTATTAAACGAATTAGATAGGCTGATATGTTTTAAACCTGTTTATTCTCAACACAAACCTGTTTAACTTCGTGTCAAGTTCGTGTCGTTTATCGTTTCGTGTCGAGAATTGACACACCCCTAGTAACTGTTATGAGTGAGAAAGTATGTAATCCACTCGTCAAACTTTAACTTGATTAATCACAATATTAATAATGTGAATTAGGTCGGATCAATTTCTTTTGAGTTAAATGGTTTTTTAAGACAAGCATGGCAAAACTTTTACCGATGTAGCATTTTCTTTAGAGCTGGCAAATCGTGTCTTAACAGGTTTTGAATGCGCGAATAACATAAGTTTCAAACATGAAAACGACTCGTTTAACACTTGGTTTTGGTGATTTGAGTATGACAGATATACGTTTTATGTATCAAAAAAGTTAAATATTGAACCTTAGAATACTAAAAACAATTATTTTAAAAAATAAAAAAATTACATAGTATATTTTTTTTTCATTAACAAATCCTAACAAGTACCCAATTTGACAGCTCTAATTTTATTCAAAAAATTCATATTATATTAACCACTAGTAAAAAAAACAAATTTAATTATCTTGTTGTGGGACTCCCGTAGTCCCTTTCCTCTTTTCAACTCTGTTTTTGGGAGAGTCAAAACCCCCTCCATTTTCATACTTTCCACAACCAAATTCCCCTTTAAACAATTCAACTCAACACACAAATCAAACCTTTTTTCATCCTCACTAACCCATAAAACCTTCATAAATCTTTCATCAAATTCTTATTCTTATTCTTATTCATATTCATTTCCTTCCAAAAAAAAGAGCTACCAAATGGTTTTCAAATACTTTTTATTTCTTTTGATCTTTTTTTGCTTGTACTCGGGTTTTCGTGCACACAGACACGAAAACCCGAATACAAACAGTACTTCGATTCTATCTGGAATCGAAATACCCAACCACCCAAGCTTCTCCACTTCTTCCGATGACTGTGATTTCACCTCACCGGAGAAAACAGAGTCTTCACAATCAGTTAAGCTTCATCTTAAGAAAAGACCATTTTCCGGCGAAACTCCGGTCGCCGGAAAAGACTCATTATTTCAGTCTGCAGTCAATGATTTGACCCGAATTCAAACTCTTCATAAACGAAATCAAAAACCCAGAAAAACCCATCTCGGAAAAGACAGATTGTCGGAAAAAACAGTGTCTCCGGCGCCGGCGCCGGTGCCGGAAATGGAGACGTACGCCGGAAAGTTAATGGGTACGTTGAAATCTGGTGTGACGTTGGGTTCCGGGGAGTATTTTATGGATGTGTTTGTGGGGACCCCACCTAAGCATTATTCGCTCATACTTGATACCGGAAGTGATTTAAATTGGATACAGTGTGCCCCGTGTTACGATTGTTTCGAGCAGAGTGGGCCCCACTTTGACCCGAAACAATCGTTGTCTTATAAAAATATTAGTTGTAATGATAAGCGGTGCGGGTTGGTTACGTCACCCGACCCGACCCGGCATTGTAAGCCCGAGGAATCGGACTCGTGTCCGTATTTTTATTGGTACGGGGATAGCTCGAATACTACTGGGGATTTCGCTACGGAGACTTTTACGGTTAATTTGACTACTAATGTTGATGGGGTTAAGGAAAGGCATCAGGAGGTTAAGGTTGAGAATGTGATGTTTGGTTGTGGGCATTGGAACCGCGGGTTGTTTCACGGGGCTGCGGGTTTGTTAGGGTTAGGTCGTGGCCCGTTGTCGTTTGCGAGCCAGCTTCAGTCGTTATATGGTCATTCATTTTCGTATTGTCTTGTTGATCGAAATAGTAATGAGAGTGTTAGCAGCAAGTTGATTTTTGGCGAAGATAAAGGGCTTTTAAGTCATCCCGAGTTGAACTTCACGAAATTGATCGGTGGGACTGAAGCCCCGCTCGATGTTTTCTATTACGTTCATATTAAATCGGTTATCGTTGATGGACAAACGCTTGATATACCGGAGAAAACATGGGATTTATCGAGTGATGGTTTTGGTGGAACTATAATAGATTCGGGTACTACTCTTAGCTACTTTGCAGACCCTGCTTACAATATCATCAAAAGCGCGTTCCTAACGAAGGTAAAACGTTTCCCGTTGGTTACTGATTTCCCTATACTCGAACCTTGTTACAATGTGTCGGGGGTGGCAGACTATAAGAATTATTTGCCATCGTTTGGGATTTTGTTTAATGATGGCGCGGTGTGGAATTTCCCTGTTGAGAATTACTTTATCAAGCTCGAACCCGAAGAGATTGTGTGTTTGGCCATTTTGGGGACCCCACGATCGGCTCTATCGATAATTGGTAATTATCAACAACAGAATTTCCATGTTATGTACGATATGAAGAAGTCCAGGCTCGGGTTTGCACCAACAAAGTGTGCAGATGTTTAACTTAAAATGTAAATCGACAAATTTGTAATCAGCGATGTTTTATTTTTTAAATTATTTTTTTATTTTTCCGGTCTGGAAGTCGAGAATGACCGGGGCATAGAGTTAACATTTGATCGACGATACAATTGTTTTTGGATGCCCATTGACAATATAAAGTTTTTACATTCATTGTGCAGTCTTGATATCCTATTAGATCAGATTCTTGTACATTTGTTGTAAAAACTCTATAGTTTTTGCAAAGTAAAAACTTTTTTACTTTTGTAAAACTCTCTTTGTAATTTACTTGTTGTCTATATCTAAATGAACTTATTCAACAAGTTGTAATGAAGGACTCCTTTTCATGTAGTATTATTTTGGCGTAAACAAAAAGTAAGTTATAAAGATAATTGTCACATGTTTTGAAATTTGACTTGAAAATGTTCTATCGACATCCTTTTCATATTCACCAACATCTTTATGAATATGTAATGTTCAACTAAATCGGTCAAATCAAAACTAACTTGGTCTGCTTGACTTAATTCGATATCCCAAAATCGACCGACCGGTACTAAAAATTTGAAACATGACACTAGTTAATTCATAGTGTCCAACCAACCATTTTGGACGAATTGAACCATATATAAAATAGATTTCTACTTGTGTTTAGCAAATTTTGATTTTGATGATGACCTATGATGTTGAATATTGACATATATGAAGGAAAAAACTATCGTGGACCATGAACAAGTAAAATATATTAGGTTTAAGAAAAAATATAGATAACTTTTTTTAACCAATCATTCAAGTAAGATACTCTGCATATTTTATGCAAAGTAGTACAAACATGTTTTACTTTTTTATAATTTATTATTTCATAATTTTTGTTTTTGTAATTTACTTGTTGTCAATATGTGACTGACTTTGTCAAAATGCTTTGGTGAAGTATATTGTCATCGCATTTTGGGCTAAAAAAATGTTACATGTCTTGCACTTTGACTTCAAATGTTTATCGACATCCTTTTCATATTCACCAACATCTTTAAGAATTTGTGATGTTCACCTAATACTAGTCAATTAATATAAATTGGTCTGTTTGGTCTAATTCGATATTCCAAAATTGACCAACTTGGTTCTAATATTTTCAAACACGATACACGTTTAGTTTAAATTTTCGAGCGACCAACGAACCAATTTCGGTCCAATCGAACCAAAAATATTAACATGATATAATTCTTTAAAATTATTACTCCTTTGCTAGGGTGTCTGCCAGAAAATTATTAACCTTAGCCAAATTTTAAGAAATTAAATTTCTTTTGCATTCTTTGTTTCTAAAAAAAAGAAAGCTATGTCCTTGATTTTCCTTGTTTGAATTTTGAAATAAAATTTGACCCAAACTGTCTGACCAAGTCCAATTAGTTGCTTGGGTTGAAGTCATAAACTAACAATACCGAATTATAATATCCATTTATATTTTATAATGATCATCTTCAAATATTAACAAGTAACAACCCTTAAGATTAATACCTTTTCTAATTAACTTTGAAGTATTGGCTAGTCCACAAGTACTCCAAGGAGAACCACACAAATTTGACAATATTATTGACTAGATTTAACATGATGACTAATTAAAGTCAATAATTCAAACATGATGACTCAATGATCAAATTGTTAAATAAAACATGATACTATCCTCAACCACTTCATCACATGCTAATGTATTAGATTTTACCAACGTTATACTCTCTCCGTCACATATTTATTGTTCATATTGTCATTTCGGGTAGTCTCAAATTAATTATCCACTTCTAAAGATAGATAATTTAGTTCAAGTTTACCATATTACTCTCACTTGAGGTTATTTTTACAAACATTAAAGAAGTTTTAAATAAATTAGTTAATATCAAACAATCATTCTTCAAAATGTAAAAAAGATAAAGTTGTAATGATGATATTTTCTTAAACTGGGTTCTACTAGGTTCATCCATCTCCAAAAATGACATCTCAGACAACTCTAACCTAGTCTTACCTATTTCAACATACACATCTATCAGCTTATGTTCTTCCACAATGTCTTTCAACAGGTCAAGATTGACAACTTCACGAAAATATATAAGCCATCGTCCAATGTCATACCAGGTTTAACAAAATAATAGTAATTGTTTTCGACTTCTGCATAACCGATTTGGGTCATCAGAGCATCAAGTTCGTCAATCGAAATCTCATTAATACCAACATAATCAACCTGACATTCCTAACCTCCTTCGTAGATCCTGTCTGGCCAGTTTTTGAATACGTCATTGTGGTGAACTCTCATGCTAAATTCACCATGTCGATCTACTGTTGAAAATGTAAACAAAACACTGTTATAATTCTCTAACAAAAAGAGGAAATACCATAAAACAATCTAAGATACATATGCTAGTAAACGATTATCAACAAAACACTAACCATATTGCCTCATTGCCCAATTTCTCTCGACTTCATGGCTATCAAAGTAAGGTTATCCCTGATTTGTCATAATGTCAATCCAAGGTTTAAAATTCTTGGTTTTTTACTTAGATTATTAGATTTGGTGAGTGACATTTGTATTAGGGTTTTTTGGTAGGCTTCCAAAACAAGTTTGGGGATGAGCAATGAGTACTTGTGCTACTTATATTAGTCATAATGGCGGGAAAAAGGATTAGACGTCTGCTAGGAAGTACATAGAGAGAAAAAAATGCAACTAGGTAAAAAGACATGAATACCCTCCAAACTAAACATGTAACGGGGTTTTGGGAACTATAACGGGACGTTGCAGTTCCTATTACGGGCCGAGGGACGCAATCGGCCTCAAAATCCCTTGGACGCACCACAACGATTTTGGAAAGTTAAGGTCCATGGCGATGTTTTGTGGAAAGTTTAGAGACCAACGGTGTATTTTTGTCTAAATATTAATGGGCCTTCAAAATGATTTTAACTATGAAGATTAAAGATGCTTTTTGCTAGCAAACAGGTTTCATCCAAAAGTCTTACTGAGTTGACAGATCTTGATGTTTGTGTGTTTGGAATTAACTCCTAGCAAACCATCCATGTGTGGTTATATATATATTTTTTTAAGTTTAACTAGGTTTCAAAAACCAACAGATCCAAACCCATAAACAAGAAGTGTAAACGTTGATATACAATGAAAACCCACTGATCTAAACCCATAAACAAAGAGAAAAAGCATTACATAAGAAAAGAACCAGCCAAGTATAATAAATTAACATCAGTTCATGATTACCTTATCACCTCTGAAACTCAAGAACACATCATATTAGTACATCTTTTGAACATATGATGTTGAATCATACGCCATTGAAGATTTGCCTTAATGATCATCTTAAACCTCATCTTTGTTGCAAAACTTAATCATTATACGCACTACCAAACTCTCTAAAACACACACCGCAAACTGGCGCAATAACATGGCAATCAACCACCTGAGCTAATACCTGTACCAGGACACACTGTAAGCTTGCACATGTTTGGACTGTGTAACCACTGATCCCATGAAAACTCGCCCTTTTTTTTATCTTCCATTAATCCATTCAAAACTTCTTACTTGTATCTCTTGGACTAATTTCTCAATATTCTCATACACTTCCAGTTGTCCCTACACGATTGAGACAAAGACACATTTGTTAAAGTAAGGACATACCCTTGAGTTGACATGCATTCTAAGCATCGTTCCACAAAATCAAATGTCAGTGGGTCTACAATCTTGAGAGAAATTAGGTCCTTCTTGAACTTTTCTCTAGATGTATAACAGCGTTGTGCATCAGCATCATTATCTCGAACCGTGTGTGGAGTCAAAGTGCCTAAAGTCAAACGACCAATATCGTATATATCTCTTGTAAAGAGACCCTTATCCTTATCCACTCCATCTATGCAGATTGAAAAACCACAACAAATTAGAAATTGCATATTTAAACTAGCAAATAAAGGGATATTTGAATTATTACCTGGTATCTTTTTGATATTGCTCAACCCCCTATCTTTGCTACGGACCCAATTGCTCTATCTTTTTTTATAAAAATGTTTTGCGGGCGTATGCCGCCATGTACAATCCCAAGGTCATGTGAATACATCACACCTTTCACTATCTGCCTGTTGAATATATAAGTGTATATCTTAAAAAAATGGTAAAGGCTAAACATTGTATTGAAACCGACACTAACAAGGATACACAAACTAAGGTTGGCAAATTATCAACAATATAAAGATAAAGATGATAAAAGCCCAACCATAAGAAGAATAAAATACATCAAAGAAGCGATGTGGAATGCCAAAAGAAATATCACTTTCGAGTATATCAAACTTCACTTAGCCAAAAATGATTTCAGAAAGTCCTCAAAACATTTTTCAAACCGCTAATCAATCAATTTCAAAACAAATAAATAACCAATGAAAAATAAACCAACACTCAATACCTTAGGATGTCCTTGAACTTCGGCAAATTAGCTGGATCCCGCATAAATTCGTCCAAGTTCATGTCGTATTTCTCAGTAACAATCTCGTAATAATCATCATAGCATATTGTTTCCATAATGATGACCATGCTTTCTTGTTGAGTACAAGATTTTTGTAGTTTGAGCGACATAAAATATTCCCCGACAGAAGTAAGAGTAAATCGTTTCACAATGCAATTGTATTCCTCATACATTCCATTAAAAATGTTTCCTTTGCAAAAAGCGTTAGTATCAACCTGTGACACTCTACAATGTCCCGAAAACATATTCAAGTTATAATTCTTGCAAAGTTTTATAAAGATGCTTGATTAATCGCATACTCCACCGTTTTTGCAATTTTAGTTTTTTAATAAATTATCTATTTATATAATTCACAAATGAAACGGCGCCGTATTGCGTCCCCCCATTTTCCCGCCATTCTATTTTCCCGCCAAAATATTATGGCCCAGTTTCTTAGCCTGCTATAGGCCTTTTTGCGTAGCCCAGGTTTTTTTCTGGCCCAGATAATGCGAGAAGGTTAATACCACGCATCTCTAATCGCCCACACATAATCCAGAGTATTCCACACACACCCACACCCACACATACCTAACCACACACACATCTCCGCTGCTGATGATGATGATCGAGTGAAAGGAAAACCAAAAAGACGATGATAGGAAGATGATGATGATCGAAGGATGTTCTTATCAAAAACCACATTAATCAAGCACCAGACAAAAGAAAAAAAGAAAAAAAGACGTATTTGTTAATCCTCATACCCGATCAACTGAACGACGATTATGTGTCTGGGTTGAAAGAAGCTTTTAGTCTACTTGATAAAGATGGAGATGGTAAGTTGTTTTCGATTTAAGTTTATTTGTTAAGATAAAACTATAAAGCTAATTCATAGAATAGAATTTTTGGTTTTGATTTGTAGTTGTGATAGGTTGAATCATGGTCTATATATATATATATATATATATATATATATATATATATATATATATATATATATATATATATATATATATATATATATATATATATATATATATATATATATATATATATATATATATATATAGCTGTTTTAAAATTGAATTATTTTTTAGTTTATGATAGGTTAACACGTTATGTGATAAGCCAAAGGAGATATTCGCAGAAGAAAGTGATGCTCAAGTATTCACTATATAACTTCTCTTTGTTTGATATTGTAGCAAAAGTACAAAGATCAACGTTTGTCAAAAGATGAATTCTTTAATGGTAGTAGCATTTTGTTATTGTCTATTGGATTATACGTTTTGAGCTACACCATTCAGTATTTTTAGCGGCTTAGAAAGAATAGAAGTCTTTAAAACGTGTGATAAAAAAAATGAAACTACGTATATAGTGTATGGGGTTTTTGGGATTAACTGATTTTTATAGCTACACTATTAGGAGTCATTTGCCGTTATATTTTGTTTATATACTACGCATGTGTTATTGCGATTCGGAAGCCACAAGAAGCAATCACTTCAGGTTATTTTCTATGCCTTATATTAAAGAACCGCAAAAAAAAAAAAAAAAAAAAAAAAAAAAATGATAAAGAACAAATTGGTTGTTATGAAATATAAAAACACAAGGTAAAGACATTGGTGGTGGTAACTAATCATAAGATATGTGTTGCTGTATCAGGAAGCCTGGATAGCTGGTGAGGAAGCAGATGATGTAGCCCCAAAATGACGAAGTATGTTCCTTTTGTAATTCCATGTATAAAATATTTGCTTAACAAATAAAATATTCGTAGTATTAGCAGCCTAACTTATACTCCAGCAAGTGGTTCGTTAAAAATTTGCGGTCTATTTTACAATCATTTAAATTAAACGTCTATTATGCAGCGCGACTTGCTGGTGCTTATGAAAAGACCAGGGACAGCAGGATGCGGCTGAGAATATTGTTTTTTGTCTCGAGGTTTTTTGGTGATCAACAATTAAAGGTACGTTTTTAGGTTTATTGTTTGGGGGGTTTTGTATCGATCGGTCTATTTTCATGTGAATTTTGAGGGTTTTGTTTCGATTGGTTTATTTTCATGTCATTGTTGGTTTTATCTGACTTTCATTTGTTTTTGTTGATGTTTTTATGTACGAGGAGGAATGGGGATATGCTTAATGCATCTATATACCTCAAGTATGGATTGTTGATTCACTAAATGTATTTACCCATGTAACAATTTGTAAACACATATTAAGTAAATTCTTTTCACACTGGTAACACCGTTACTTTAAGCCTCTGGAACGAAATGGCGACGAAGTTTGAGCTACAGATTGCTATGGAGTTGGAACAACCCATTATCATTGCGGTAAGTTCATGTTTGACCAAGCAATATGGAGGTCTTATACAACTATCATGAACTCCAGCGACGCCCTATTACCTCATGCCTCAACTCCCAGAAGCGAATCACATCCGTGCTGTGTAAGTATTCCATATAGTAAGCCGTAACAACAGGATTCGCCCACCGTCTAACTACAACATACCCGTGCAGGTATAACGAACTAGCTGGAACACCTATGCCTCTCGCTTTGACAGCTCCATTGCACCAAACAGAAGTCGTCCCTGCTACTCAAGAACCTGTGAGAATAATCACGTTGTTGGAGCTCAATCCAGACGCACTCATGGTAATGGATATATGCATCAGATAAGATGTTCATTACTTAATTCTCTAACAAATACTATGCATAAACAGCAATACCAACAATTTGTCTGAAGCTGTCATAACGAAAACCCATGAAGAGATGGGGTGGTTTTTCAACAAGTGCAAAACTTGCAACCAAAAGATAGAAAGTAACCGACCTCACTGGCATTGTCACGAACCCGGAACAAAGCTGATACCAAACTGGAGGTATGCATCGCTAAACCAAAACTATATAGAATTATTAATTGACAACCTTTATTACACTTTTCATACTGCATACCATATGCTTCTTTGTTAGTTATTGCTTCAAAGCTACAGTTGCCGATGTGACTGGAAGCGCATTGCTAAGTTTCTTCGGTCTTGAAACACACGCAATGCTTCCAGAATGCACAGAAGTTCTCAGCTATATCCCCGATCCAGATCCGTACAAGTTGCCACCAATAATAAAAGATCCTGAAAATACGAAGCACAGGTTTTAGGTGCACTTGGTGTAGGAAGTCGTACAGGATACCCATGTTTGGTACTTGATGGATGATCTGATGCGTCTGCACCACTATTGCCACCAATAGCAGCGGAAGCTCCTCCCTGGAGAAGACGCGCCTGCATCACTGTTACCATCAGCAGCAGTAAGAGGTTTATCATCAGCAACTGAAACACCAGCGCAGCCACCTGCCTTGACTGAACTCTTAGCTGAAACTTTTAGTGTTGTGAAAAACCTTAACAATATAGTAATGGTAGGAATGTTGTATAGAAACCTTACAAGGTTCAGGTGCCCGAATTATAGTATGGCATGCATTTTGGAAAATGGCGGTAGCAATGTTGTACAGAAACCTTAGAACGTTTAGGTGCCCGAATTATAGTAAGGCATCCATTTTGGAAGGTAACGGTAGCAATGTTGTACAGAAATCTTAGAAGGTTTAAGTGCCTGAATTATAGTAAGGTACGCATTTTGGACACTTTGCAGCGATGCTATAATAAAATTATGTTTATATTATTACTGTATCATAAGTATCTGCATAATGTATACTGTTTCATAAAACCACATGGTAATTAACAAGGCAAATAATAAATCACCCCGACCAAAAAACAAAAAATAAAATTACGGCAAAATAACAGGCCCGCCCGTAACGCGGCGGTCGGTGCCAGTCTCGTTTTAATAGAATTTAAAAAAGAAAAAAGAAAAAATAAATAAGAAGTGAGTGAAGGGTGAGGGTGTGATGCCAACAAAAGTGAGTGAGTGAAGGAAAAAGTGGGAGGGTGATGTGGCATAAGGGGATTGGTTGTTTGTAAGTGAAGGGATTTGAGGTGAGGGTAGTGTTGTCAACCCCCTTATGAAGATTAAAGTTGCTTTCTACTAGCAAACATGTTTCATTTGAAATTCTTAGGTGATGTTTGTTTTTTAAGAGACTTTGAATCTGAACCGCACATTTGAATCTGAATCTGAGATGTAAATGTTTGAATCTAACCACATCTGAACGAAAAAAAATTATGTTTGAACCGCACATTTGCTTGCTCGTACTAATTTTTTTTAGTTATTTTTGTGTCAACAAGAGGCATTAAGACACCCTCTCAAGTCTAGACCATTAAGATCTTACTGCATCTGACCGTGTCTGAATGGGAAAAACAAACAAACGGTCTGAACGGGCAAAATGTCTGACCGCGTCTGAACGGTTTAGATTCAGAGGCTGTTAAGAACTTTTTTGTTTTTTTTAAACACGACCTAACTGAGTAGGTGACAGATCTTGATATTTTTCTGTTTGAAATTAACTCCTACTATCAAACCATCCATGTGTGGTTACAATATTTATTTTTGTAAAGTTTAACTAGATTTAAAAACCAATAGATCCAAAGCCATAAAAAAGAAGTGTAACATTGATATAAAATGAAAACCCTCAAATCCAAACCCATAAACAAATAGCAGATCCTTTGAAGTTAGGGTGAAGAAGAAAGGTAGCATGGTTTCTTTTCTAGGGTAAAAGGCATCACCTATTTCTCATTAAGAGGCATGCATTTAGCTGTGACCGTGTCTTATCAATAAAAGAAAAACAAACATGACATCTTATCGCGTATGACCAAGTAAGGGTTAAGAGGTCATTCATATGTTTTGTGTTAAAACTTAAAACAAACAGCCTCGAAAAGAATTATCCATGTATAATAAATTTACATCACTTAATGATTACCTTATCACCTCTGAAACTCGAGAACACATCATATTGGTATACCTTTTGAGCATATGATTTTGAATTATACGCCATTGAAGGTTTGCTTTAATGATCATCTCAAACCTCATCTTTGTTGCAAAAGAAAATCTACAAAAAAGTTGCAATGTAACAAGAAGTCAGATTCAAAACAAAACATAAGCTTTGTATATCCAAAATACTTACAAACATAAAATAGGACCATTCAGAAACTAACCTGATTAACGATTTCAAATCCAAATATATATTTCAAAAAGGAAAGAACAACTAGAAGAGAAAGGGAAGAGTTGGTGAAAATGAAAGTATGGAGGAGTGAGGTAGTTGGGGTTATAAGTGCCATTTACTCAACGAGAGTGAGGTAGTTGGGGTTATAAGTGCCATTTACTCAACGAGAGTGAAGTAGTTGGGGTTATAAGTGCCATTTACTCAACGACTCTTAGTTTATAATTCAGATTATTTCGATCCAAGCACTTCAAAAAGTTTGGCCAACTCTACATTGTATTTATTTGTGTGTTTATGATTTGTTGTGTCATGTGTGTGAGTATTTGTATTTAGGCGTGTTGGAGTAAACAAGAAATGAGAAAAACTGAAGTCTGCCACTCTACTTTGATCATATTCTTCATATTTGCTTGTGACAGAATTTTGTGTATTAACTGTTGGGTATTAATAACTGGTCAAACCGGTGAACAAATAATGAAACTGGTTAGATCCTTGGTTTGGTTTATTGGATCCTCTAGTGGTGTCAATTTTAGACATGATGCAAAAAACCCACGATCTTGTTATGAGAATAAACAAGTTTCACGTGAAAACATGTCAAAACGTTTATTAAATGATCGCAGTTTGTGTAAGAGTTTAACTCGAAGTAAGAGGTGAAGCTTATTGGCTTTTTCTTTTTCTTTTTTTTTTAATCATCTTTACATATTTGTACGCCAATCCTAAACTTTTATGAGGTGCAAACGATTATAGCTAGTTCAAGTCGAGTTTGAACAGCTCAACCATTAAAAGAATGCTCAAAATATGTAACGATCCAAATCTCTGATCTCATTTGCACCCGTGACGTGACCTGGTTGGCCACAACGCGCAACATAACCACGCTCGCCTTTACACACACAATCAAATAATTCATTCCATCATAAATTGATAAAAAATCATTCACCAATACCCCAAAATGATTCATACAAAGAACTTTTATTATTATTATTATTATTATTATTATTATTATTATTATTATTATTATTTTGCTTCATTATATTGCAAATGAGGTCATTAATCTTGTGCAGCAACTTTTAGTGGTATAAGTAGAACAAGACAACCAAAAGGATAGATCACATAACACCCTATTAGAAATTATAAGTTATGATTGTCTTTCTACGATATTTGCATCGTATGTGAGACAAATACCATGCAGATTCGTTGCAAAGGGCTTTCACATAGATATAAGTGAAGATTGCGTATTCTGATGAAAGCACCAAAGCAAGTGGTAAATGAACATGGGATGAAAGCACTTATGTGTTCACACAATGAAATTAATGGTATAGTGTAAGGGTCAACGACTATAAAACATTAATAAAAGTATTTTTAGTCCTTGACAGTTGAGTTTTAGTTGGAATGTAAGCAAAAGTTGAATAAATAGAAAAAGAAGTTAGCAATGACGAAACCAAGGTGGGTTCACCCGTGGATTTTTGTGGTGTAGTGTTATTGTGTTAAAAATCATCGATTTATTATTATTATTATTATTATTATTATTATTATTATTATTATTATTATTATTTCATCAAATACACTTGGTCCTTAAAAAGGGTATTTGTAGTGATGTTTAGATTATTCTAAGTGCATCTTGTAACTTTGTTTCCTTTTTCCGTCCTCTACCTTAGTGTTGTGAAAAAACATACTCACAATATAAAACAAAATGTTTTAAGTTCAAATGTATTAAGCCAAACCAAATAGCAATCCACTTATATTCAAGTTATTAAAAACCACAAGTTATATGTTCTATTTGACTCGACTTTATGCTCCCTAATATCTGTCGTGATCATGTTGATTCAAAATTCTTATATATGAGCGAGTGAGCAACATACAAAAACTGTCCACCGTATTGACTTATAATTAACGAAGGGCTTCAGTCCTTTGATTTTCCAAAATCGCACCGATTTGCATAGCTAGGGATTTTGTACGAAAGTAGTTCCTCAACAATATATAGATGCTTTGCGATACAATAAAGCTATTTCACGTTGTTTTACGTTGAATGCTTTAGAAGAAATTATTGTGAAACACAATTGACCACTATAACTTTTTGCTAGTAATTGTCAGTAATAAAATGAAGTAATTTAAATCAGACTACTTCAAAAAAGCTAACATTGTATTTTGTAAACATGTTAAATGAACAAAGTTCTTTTCACACACCATCAATTATGTCCCGTTATCACTGACCACCATACATTTGGTTCGTTATTCTTTGACTAACTTTTTATAATAATAGACTTATTGTCTTGTATTTGATCTTTCACAATCAATACAAAAGTATAGACTTATATTGACCTTATATTTGATCTTCCACTATCAAAACAAATATATTGATTTATTAGCCTTATATGATCTTTCATTATCAATGCTACAATATTACAAATCATCAATAATGTTCCTTTTCTTTGAGGCACATCATGTGGTGATGGAAGATTGAAAGCCTAGAATAAAATATGTTGTGTCTAAGTTTTATATTCGAACATATTAATGGGCCTTCAAAATGGTTTACCTGTCAAGACTAAAGATGCTTTTTACCAGTTTTTTTAAAATCTAAGACTAGTGAACCGAATTGTTTACGGTTCACGGTTTTTTCTGATTACACCACTGAACAAGCTGAAACCGGCCGGTTCGGTTCGGTTTTCAAAACACTGCTTTCTACTAGCAAAAAGGTTTCATCTAGAAGTCTTACTGGCAAGCAAAAGTGCATTTCATCGGGTGCTAGATCTTTGTTGTTCGTCGTCTTTGAAAGTTAAGGGGGAGGGGAGGCTTTGTCTTGCTCGGGCTCGTGACCATGATCCCGCCACTAGACCACCGTAACGGTGACCACTTGCGAAGTCAACCCCGAGCAACCTGAGTTCGAGACATTGCAACACCGTTGCACATGATTTTATGGGGCTGACTTTTTTTTCTACTTTGATTGCGTTTGGCAAAACTAGTTGAAACTGAAGCTTGTTTTATAGAGTTGTTTAATGAGTTTGTTGAAGCCGAACTTATTATTGATAAACAATATATAAAGACATCAAACTTGATTCACCTATTCAGATAATTTGGCCAAATTTTATTTCAAAAGCTAATATTTATTAGCTCAAGCTTACAAAAGCTTATAGCCTTTAAATTTTCATAAACATGTGTATCAAACAACACATATTTTGAAAACACAAACTTCAAAACGCCTCTTCGTTAAATTATTAATAAATTTCATTTACATGAATATGAAAATAATAAAAAGAATGCTAATCGTAAGAGACTTACGATTATCACCACTAAATGTGAGAGGAAGATGCAAGCAACTTTGAAGTGATCATGCTAAGGCTAGTTGTAATAGCGACCCCAAGCAAGGTCGGTCTACCCGTTGAGCAGCGTTCCCCCTCCTCCCCTTACGACAACCCAAACAGAACGCGTCCCCCTTGTTTCGTCTTGATAGGGTCGGCCATGCGACCTTATGGAATGGAATGGCTTGTGAATGATTTTGTGGGTTTTATTTATTAAATTATTTTTTTGTGTGTTATGTTTTTGTGATTGCCTTATTAGAGGCATAGAGTCATGTGCTTGGTTTTAGATAGAGAAGCTGAGGTGACATCATTAAACGAGTCTAAATGAGAAATAGGGTTGAGCACAAAACGAGAAAATCAAGACAAACCACGGTTCACTTTTATATATTAACGGTTTTCGGTTTCAATTCGGTTTAACCCAAAACTGACAAAAAATACACCAAAACCGTATAAACCGAACCGACACAAAACAAACTGAACCTACTTCGGTTTAGATCCTAAATAAATTGGATTAGTAGGAATCTAACAAGTAGTGGCGGAAAGTGTAGGGCTACTTCCTTTGTTTTAATAGGTTTGCGTAGTAAAGAAGAAGAAAGAATAAATCAGGAGTCTCTCATCACATCGCAGAGCATCCTTAGATGCCGCTACGGGATTCCTTCTTCTAATCTCCCCAATTTCTTCTAATGGATCGATCTGGTAGCCAAAACATTAGGCCTTCCTTATCATCAGGTCACCTTATCCTTCAATCTGATTCTTAACTAATGTTTAGTTTGGATGTAGTGGTGTTATTAATTGTATGGTTATTGGATTGAGATCCTTAGGGTTTTTTATTGTTTTGTGTGTTTGTTAGGTGTTGATTAGTGTTTGATTGTCTTCAGTTTGAATTAGTGGTTCATATTAACCACACTCGTGTTAGGGTTTCAAGATTAAGATTTCTGATATTATTTGTATTTACTGGATTAGATTTGCGTATTTGACACGTGGAACTTAATTTAGGTGTTGCGTATAAGATGGTTATTTGTTCATTTTTTGTGAGAAGCGCGCGTTTTTGTGTATATTAATGTTTGCTAGTTGATGAGTGGTATTTGGTAGTGGTAAGTTTGAATATAGTGATGGTGTAAATGAAATTCTGTGATTAAATACGTGTTTGATAGCGTTTAGTTTGAATTACTGATGATATTTATCAAAATGTATGATTTATCTGATAATGAAGAATACTTGATGTTCGTGCAGTGTTTAGTTCAAATATAGTGAATTAGTGATGGCATTTGTCTGTTAACAGTTGAGATTATGTTAGGATTTTTGATTTTCTTTATTTGTGTTTGCTAATTGATGATATGAAGAGAATTGTATGAATGAATGTGTTATGGTTTTGAGATTAAGAACAGTGATAATTGTGTTCGCTGGATTTTATTTACAAATTTGACATGTGAATGATAATTTAGATGTTGTTTATACATGTTTAAAATCATTATTCGTTTGTTTGTTTCGATTTTGCAGCTGTTTTTGTTTGTAGATTTGTAGATTATTTTGATGTTCTAGTTTACGTATCTGATATATTTTTTATTGTAATTCAGATGGTAAGCTGTTTGATGCATCCCAGTATGCTTTTTTCGGCCAAGACAGTTTAGATAAGGCTACTGATTTGGGGTGTATAGAAGTTGAACAAGAAGATAACGCTCTAAATGGGCTTGGTGAGGATGGATACCGTTTGTTTGATAGAGAAGAGGCACATTTTGTAAGTATACATTTGGATACAGTTTACCTATGAATATTGTACTTGATAGTTGTGCGCTATAAGAATTCTATAATACATTTAAGTCTCTATTGCTTATTCTGGTTTTACCTTCATTTTCTATCAGCAGGAATCAGGGGTCGGGTCTTTATCAGATATGGATGATCTGTCTACTATTTTTTCAAAGGTAACCTTCAACCACATAGTTTTCTCAACATGTAGTTGTATTGTTGTAGGATGTGAGTGAGTTGTGTGATTAACTTCCACTGTGCTTGTTTTTTCGCGGCAAGTAACCGCTGTGAAAATGCATAAGAGAAAATGTATAGAGTTTGAAGGTTTTTGCATATAAGTTATCTGTTTTTATTACATTAGCATAAAATGCAGCTTCCTTACCTAGAATATAAGAAATTAACGCTTTAAATGGTCACAAATGTCTGACTCTCATGGTCTCACATGAACTTATTAAACTCATCTAAGTTGGTGTAAACGCCGTGTTTGTTTCTATTACAAGCTGAGCGAAGAGTTAACATATCCTTTTATAAATGGAACTCTTCTATTGGAGTATGTAAAGGAAAATGCTACAGTACACATTAATATGTTCCTCGGCTATACAATTTTCAGTTGGATTCACATTTGTGTATTTCAACTTGTTCTAATCGGTTATTATTTACTGCATATATTTGAACTCTAGTGTTTTGAGAAGTCTGTATGGCCATTTCAGAAACATGGCACTTCTTATGCACCAAAAGCTACTGGTCAACATTTGCTACATGTATCTACTTGTGCATCTACTTGTTACATACACGTACATGACACATAATAGAATTGAGTTTTGTTCCTATTGGACAATACTTGATATGTAGTGAAGCTCAAGAAAAAGTTCAAGTATCGTGTTTAGTAAGTTCTGCCCATGCATGATATCTGAAACGTATAAAAAATGGATGTAAGCATTCTTTATAGAGGGCGTTTAGGATTGCTTTTTTTTTTCCTCATCTGATTATTTTCAAGCAGTTAAGCAGTCTGAATTAGCCAAACTGCTTATGCTTATCTGCTATCATGGGGTAAAGTAAACATAATTCAATAATCAATACACAGGCAGTGACCTGCTTATTCCGGGTTACAAGTGACCTTTTACCCTCATATTTAGTCCATCCACTTCTCAAAATCTAATTAAAAAATAAACGTCAAATAAGCAATCCCAAACACTACCATAGACTGCCAATTTCATTTTGTATTACATGCACTCAAAGTTTTAATGCTGCCATCTCAATTGTGCCATCTCAATTGTTTCTTCTCTTATTTGCCTTAGTTTTGTGCAAAAGCAAGTAAACATGGTGTTGAAAATATGCTTTTTGTTTTGTAGTTGAACAGAACAGTTTCTGGACCTAGGCATCCTGGAGTTATTGGTGAGCGAGGATCAGGATCGGGATCTTTCTCAAGGGAAAGTAAGTACTTAACTTACCAAAGCTTCGTTTATAATTGTTATGGACCTGAATCTGTGTTTTTCTAGTTGTCTATATTTCTTTTTCCTGAATAATCATTAGTATTATTATTATGATGCTCTTCATTTCTACAATAAATTAAGTAACGCTATCTGCCAGGTTCATCTGCCTCAGAATGGTTACAAGAAAGAGAATTAGCTGAGTGGGTAGACCAACATATCTCCGACACTGAAAACTACCAAGGAAGCAGAAGATGGTCATCCCAACCTCATCTCTACTCAGATTCACAACCATTGTACAGAGCTTCATCATACCCTGCTGAACTTCAACATCAGCTCACTGAGCCCGTTCTGGTACCCGACCAATCCTTCTCGCCACATCAGCATTCACATCTTCTCAATCTTTCTCATGCCATGACCAGTCCCCAGTTATCCTATTTAGACAATAGCAGTAACATGCATTTAAACAGTGTCCTTCATGGATCCCGTTATAATGGTAGCAGTAGGTCCCAGCTAATTCCTCCAGGCCTTTCCCGATACTCTCAGCCTCAAAACAATTGGACTAACCATATGCTACATGTTGATCATGCGGGTCTATTAAGCAACACTTTTCAGCAGAAACTGCTTCATAACGGGTCACTATCCCCTCATTATATACCACCACAACATCACTCTATTGGTCATTTTTCACCGCTGCAGTTGTGCCCACTTCCTTCTCGCCCACTACATTCAAGTAATCAGAAAACCAAAACGACGCAAAAGAACAGTAGGAACAGTGGACGTCTTTCCCGCCAGAGTTCTGATGGTAGTAACCAGAAAAGTGACAAATTTCGGGTACAATTTAGATCTAAATACATGACTTCTGAAGAGATTGAGTCTGTTCTTAGAGTGCAGCATGCTGCAACTCACAGCAACGACCCTTATATAGAAGATTATTATCACCAAGCCCGCCTTGCTAAAAAATCCGATTCGAAATGCAAAACCCGTTTTGGTCCTGCTAATCTTAAAGATTCTTCTTCTAAATCCTCGCGCAATAGTACGGAATCGAAAAATAATGGCAACATTTTCTTCATCCGTAGGCCACAACCCCTTCTTGAAGTTGATCCTCCTCCTGTTGGTGGTGGTTCTGAAAACAAAGCATCTGATAAACCATTAGAACAGGAACCGATGCTTGCAGCTAGAATCACAATTGAGGACAGTTTCGGTCTTCTGCTTGATGTAGATGACATTGATCGCCTCTTGCAGTTTTCTCAAGATAATGGGGTTCAGATGAGGCAAAGAAGGCAGATTCTTTTAGAAGGGCTAGCCACATCACTTCAGCTTGTTGACCCGCTCGGGAAAAGTTCAAACAATGTTGGGTTGTCTCCTAAGGACGATATTGTCTTCTTACGATTAGTATCACTTCCCAAGGGTCGTAAACTAATATCCAAATATCTTCATCTTCTCTCACCAAGCAGCGACCTTTCACGAATAGTATGCATGACCATTTTTCGTCATTTGCGGTTTCTATTTGGCGGTCTTCCTTCTGACGATTCAGCTTCCATAACCGTCACCGATTTAGCCAAAACAGTCTCAGCATGTATTGGGTCAATGGATCTTAATTCTCTGAGTGCTTGTCTTGCTGCAGTAGTGTGTTCTTCAGAGCAGCCGCCACTTCGACCACTTGGGAGCTCATCTGGTGACGGGGCTTCGGTTATTCTTAAATCAGTTTTAGATCGAGCCACTCATTTATTAAGCGATGCTCGAGTGTCAAGCAACCCTAGATTGCAAAACCCAAAGCTTTGGCAAGCTTCATTTGATGCGTTTTTTGGGCTTCTTACAAAATACTGCTTAAGCAAGTATGATAGTTTAGTGCAAGCTATGTCTACACAGACCCCACCGAGCACTGAAATTGTTGTTTCAGAGGCTGCACAAGCTATCAGTAGGGAAATGCCAGTTGAACTTCTTCGTGCTAGTCTTCCACACACTGATACTAATCAGAGGAAGATGTTGGTTAATTTCTCACAACGGTCCATGCAAGTTGCTGGTCATAGAGGGGCCAGTGGTCTGGTTAACCCTGAGTCGGCAAGAGCATGAGTTGGATGTTATAAAAAGTGTTGTACAATGACTTTATATGTTTTTTGGTCATATTATGGTACCAAGTGCTGTCATGGATGGTTGACAACTTTAGGTTATAAATGCTCTGTGTATGTTTCTGTTGGCCCGGTATTATATGTGGTCACGCTTTGGTGGTTCTGGTGGATGACGGTGGTGGCATTTGCAGATGGTGTTTGATGGTATCGATTGGATGCTTATACTTCTTCACCTTTGATGTTTTAACCGGGAAGAGACATGAAGCTTGTGTTTCTTCTGAATGTAGGGTAATTATAATCTTAGCAAAATCTAACAGGTATGATGACGACTTCTGTGTATAGAGGTACACTGATGGGAGTTGAAAGGGGAGGCATGTTTTTTTGGCGCTCCCGGTTCCATACATTTAAATCATGTAATGTTCTTAACTACTCTTGGATGTTTTACTTCGCATTCATGTTTACAGTTCATGTTACTTATGTCTTTATACTTGTGTTGAGATGGCGATTTACTCTTTTCAGAACCATCTAATATGTTACTAAGAACTTTTTATGGAGAGTACTGAAGTAACAATCTATACCCTTTTAAAGAGTGTAGTTGTGATTGCTGAACGTGTGTGTGTGTGTGTGTTTATTTTATTTATTTATTTATTTATTTTTATTATTATTATTTTTTTTCCTAGAAAATTGCATAAGTCATCCTTACGAAAATTGTAGGCGCAATCCCTCTCTTTTTGAAATTTCCTGATTAGATTAGATTCAGGGCATTGGAATCAATCTCCTTCGAGAAGCCTTTATTTTAGAGTTTATCCATACGAGGATGGGTTCACGTGATTGGATTTTGGACGGCCACAAGATGTTAGCTTAAACAATGTAATTCATTTTGCAAGTGTGCGGTCTATTTGTTTATCTTCTATCTCGTTGCTTATTTGTCTTGCGCTGAAGGGGCTTGGCAATCGAAATGCAATCATTTTAAGATTGTTGGTTTATTAGGATGTGATGTAGTTAGTAGATTTGGTTTGGAGGGTGTTCGGGAAGTGGGATTGTGGTTTAAGGGTGGTTATTGAATCCTAAACCAATCCCATCCGATATATCACAATGACGACCGATTCCTCAAACACAACAACCAACGCCTCTACCGGACTAATCATCTCCAAAACAAAAACCATCCAATCATTCCTCGCCATGTCATCCACCAACACTCGTATCTCACAAGACCTTCGTGATATAGCTTCATCGCACCAACATGGAGGGTCTGTCCCATATAAGTTTTTAAGATCCATTTGGGTTGGGTCTGACCCGTTAACACGATGTGGCTCTGGGTTTGTGCTCACAGGTCCCAAGCCTCGTGAAAAGGTTGTTACTTTTATGCATGCATTTAAGGATGAAGTTGCAGCTGACTGTTTAGTTTAGTTTGAAGGTGTTGATATGATAGTTAATATGGTTTTGTGGAATGTGATGTGATTACAAATTGTTATAGAGGGTGTTTTCTTACATACGTATCTGATACGCCCCGAGCTTTATGTCATGTTTCATTTATTTAGGATATGTGTTTGTGTCGTATTAGGAAACTGTTATTGTTTAGATATATCTTTAAGTTTGGCTTGTTTTAGAAGCTAGGGTTATTCGGTTATATATACCGAATCATTATTATGAATAAATCAATCAAGTTTAAGATCAATAATTCTCTAGTTCTTCTCTTCTATTTCTTAAGGAGCTCGCACACGCTTGAAGTGGTGCCTTATCCCGATACAACCCCTAACCGGGTCGTATCAATTGGTGCTTTCATTGAGAGCTCTCGTTGAAAGGGTTTTTTATTAGGGTTTCAAAAAAAAAAAAAAAAAAAAAAAAAAAAAAATTCTTTTCATCGGGTACTATTCACGAGTACTGTTCATCGTCACTATTCATCAGAAATTTTTTTTTGTTCTTCGAGTTATTATTCATGGAATCAGGCGGCAGCGAACAGGACGCGGAAAACGCACTCTCTAAGCTTTTGCAAATGGGTACGGTGGCCGAATATGAGAGTGAGTTTGTGCCTGGTACTTGCAAATAGAGTAACAGGGATCTCTGAATCTTTACTTACATCGTTTTATATTTCCGGACTTAAACTAACATTACAAATAGAACTGTTGAGGGCACGGCCTACAACTTTAGGAGAAGCCTTTTCCTTAGCCCATATAGTCGAGGCTCGTTTTGAGGCAGTTGAAAAGAAGGAGAGAAAGCATATAATTGATGAATATATTGGTATTGATGTGGTTAATAACGCGATAGATGATGTTTTCGATATTGGTGAGAGTAATGAAGTTCATAGCAATTTTGAAGAATATTCAGAAAATAAGAAAAGTATAGAAGAGATTGTTGTGGGTGGTCGTGAATTTGATGGTCTTTTGGGCGAAATAAATTTGAATTTAAGTGAGGAATTAGCGGATTCTCAATCTGTATATTCTTCGTATCACCTTGAGGGCAAGGTGATTTTTGAAGGAGTGAGGAGTGTTACGGCATGGGTAGCGGAAGGCGGAAGAATTATGTTGTGTTATGTCCAACGTAGGGGAAGGCGGAAGAGGAAAAAGGTGTTGGTTGCGGTAGCGGAAGACAAGAGAACTATGGGAGTGGAAGATAGGACTAAGATATGGGATCCCGGAATCAAGAGAAATTTTTCAAGACCACACCTTGAGGACAAGGTGATTTCGAAGGAGTGGGGAATGATACGCCCCGAGCTTTATGTCATGTTTCATTTATTTAGGATATGTGTTTGTGTCGTATTAGGAAACTGTTATTGTTTAGATATATCTTTAAGTTTGGCTTGTTTTAGAAGCTAGGGTTATTCGGTTATATATACCGAATCATTATTATGAATAAATCAATCAAGTTGTTAGTCAATAATATTCTAGTTCTCCAATCTTTTTCTTAAGGAGCCCGCGCCCGCTTGAAGTGGTGCCTTATCCCGATACAACCCCTAACCGGGTCGTATCCGGTTAGGGGTTGTATCGGGATAAGGCATCACTTCAAGCGTGTGTTGGCTCCGTCAGAAAATAGAAGAGAAGAACTAGAGATTTGTTTATTAACTTTTGATTGATTGATTATAATAAATGATTACAAGAGTATTTATAAGATAAAGTAAACCCTAAGACCTAAATAAGCCATGGGCTCGGGCCCAGGCGTATCATTCCCCACTCCTTCAAAACCACCTTGCCCTCAAGGTGTTGTCTTAAAACATTCTTAATCGACTTTCCTAAAGAAACATGAAAATAATCATAAACAAAGACATGTAAATAAAGATAGATTATATGACATAATCTTTATGCCATACGTTTGGACTTCCTGAGTCGTTTGGGCAGTCCGTCCTCCTGCAACATTGGTGTAATCTGGGATCCCATAATCTTTTTTGAATTGCAGCCTTCACCTTTTTCTTCTTTCGTATTCCTTTGCCGTGGACATAACACAACACCATTCTTCCATATTTTGTTGCCCCACGACCCTTCTTGCGATATATCCACTTCAAACTAACAACCAAACTCTTGCCGAGAACATCTCTACCCTCCAACATCTTAATCACAAACTCCTTGATTAAACCCAAATTTATTTCATCTATACTACCATCAGATATACCACCTCCATCCTTAAGTAGCGATATCACTATATTCGATTCATCTTCGTCAACCCTACACGCTTCACCACCACACACAACAACATCTTCCACGCTAATTTTATTTTCTGAAAATTCGCTAAACTCACTATGAACTTCCATGCTTTCCACATTACTCTCACCAATATCAAAAATATCGGTTATCATGCTACTAACCTCAATAACACCAATATCTTCATTACCATCTAAGGACTCTTTAATCACACATGGAGCTTCTTCACTTGGCCATGATAGAACGATATCTATTTTCTCTTCAATGTTCAGCTTTTTTCCTGCAATTATCTCAAAACGAGCCTCCATCATACGGGCCATGGAACAGGCTTCTCCTAAAGTTGTAGGCGCTAACCTTAAGAGTGCACATTGTAGAAGCGGTTTAAGTCCCGAGATATAATTCGATTTAAATAAAGATTCTGAGATCCCCGTTACTTGATTTATAAGAATCTTAAAATCATTCTCGTATTCGGCCACCGTACCCATTTGCAAAAGCTTAGATAGTGCGTCCCGATCGTTGCTGCCCGATGCCATGAACAGTAACTCGAATAACACTGAAAAAATTTCCCTATGAACAGTGTCGATGAACAGTACCGGAGAAAACAGTGTCGATGAACAGTACCGGGGAAACAGTGTCGATGAACAGTACCGGGGAACAGTGTCGTGAACAGTTTTTTTTTTTCTTTTTTTTTTTTTTTTTTTTTTTTTTTTTTTTTATTTTTATTTTGTGATTGGAACCTAATCAAAAACCCTCTCAACGAGAGCTCTCAATGAAAGCACCAATTGATACAACCCGGTTAGGGGTTGTATCGAGATAAGGCACCACTTCAAGCGGGCGCGGGCTCCTTAAGAAAAAGATTGGAGAACTAGAATATTATTGACTAAAAACTTGATTGATTTATTCATAATAATGATTCGGTATATATAACCGAATAACCCTAACTTCTAAAACAAGCCAAACTTAAAGATATATCTAAACAATAACAGTTTCCTAATACGACACAAACACATATCCTAAATAAATGAAACATGACATAAAGCTCGGGGCGTATCAGTATCTCCAAATGGATCTATAACCTATCACTCATCAAAATCACAAACCTAAAAGCTCTGTCACAACCCAACGGCTCAAACAAGGGCTAGATTGAAGGTTCATATTTAATAATATGTTGTTAAATTTATATATATTAAAGGTTTTTAGGTGCGGGTATGGTTTAATTTAGAAGCAATTTACTCTTCCAACGCATACAATAATACGGTATACAAACACTCTGTCACAACGAGCGAATTGAAATCCTCGTTACTCCACAAAAGGTGTAGATCGGTAGGGACACCTAGTGGTGCAAACGAGCCGAGCGAAGCTCGAGCTTGACAAGGCTGGAACTCGGCTCGAAAAAAAAATATGCTCAAGCTCGGCTCGATAGCTCGTCAAGCTTTAACCATCCAGGCTTGAGCTCGGCTCGATTCAGTTTCGAGCAAAGCTTGAGCTTTGCTTGAAAAGCTCGAATATATGTATATGAATACATGATTACAGTCATTACACATTTACACCCCTATCCCAACTCTCAAACAAGTTGATTAAAGAGTTGAGACCCAATGAAGAAAAACCATAAAAGGACCCTAAAAAAAGACATACACCCGAACCAGTGAATCATAACTAACTTAGGGAGTTAGTACATAGTAGTTGAATAATTAAAAAAGAGAATACCTGGAGTTAGTATATAGTAGTTGAATAATTTAAAAAGAGAATACATGATGGAGAGTGATGGGCCTGATGGCTGATGAACACGAAGTGATGGCCAAGAAGTGTGCACTATTTAGATTGTAGAATACAAAACGTTACGTAGGAATAATTAAGGTTTGAAGGGTATATAGTTAATTAATTGTTTATGGAGTAAGTCCTTCTAATTAGGTTAATATTCAAATTAACTCTCATTTACTTAAAGCTCGATAAAAGCTCGAGTCGAGCTATCAAAAGCTCAAGCTCGGCTCATTATATGTTTCGAGCCAATATATTTGGCTTGAGCTCGCTAAAAGCTCGACTCGATCAAGCCAAGCTCTAGCTCAAACTCGAGTTAGCTTTATAAAAGCTCGGCTTATTTGCACCCTGAGGGACACCCTAACCGCAGACACCACCGGGGTGCCCACCTAACCCTTCCCTAAAGACCAAGTCCCATGCAATGATCTCGTGTTTCAGCATATACTTCCCATGGCACATACCAACATTTATAAACATACGCAGCATAAAGTTTAAACCACGAACTACCCTTTTTCTCACTCAGTTAAACTAGTCACGATGCTGCATAAAAATAAAAAGAAATGTGTGCTATCTTGTATTCATACGTATGGTTCAGAAACTGTAGTCAAAATTAAGAAAAATGACATCAAATTGCTATTGAAACCTTGCTATTACAAATAAAGAACGTGGTCTCTATATCTGCAGAAGAAACATCGTCAAACCCTAACACTAAGCTGCAAACATAGATAACGATACATCAAATAAATCGTGTAGTATTCTATTATAACTTTTTGTCAGATTAACGGAACTCATCGTGGTATTCATAATCATCTTCATCATCCTCGTTAAATATAGCACTATAAAATACATATGGACTATCGATCATTTCTGTCAACGATAGCCGTCCATCTTTATCCGTATCAGCCTGAAATAATATTAAGATTTTCATTATTGTGGATTCTATATTCATACATATACACAGCGATATGAAAAATTATATTTAAACATTCTTACCTGTGATATAATATAATCTGCCTGTTGCTTAGCATAATAACGCTCTGATGGATGAAGCTTTCCAATGATAGGTAGTAGCTCCACGTCAGACAAGAATCTATAACAGGAAAGTTAGCATCATCAAAATTACGTAGTTATGGACATGTATTCTATATAGTGGTAATGCGTAAAGTTGCAGGATTTACCCGTCAGCATCCTTGTCAAGCTCAGCGAAAAATCTCCTTGCCGGTGATTCCAATGAATCGTTATTAGATTCATGTGAAGAATTGTGACTTTCCTCGTCATAGTTTCTTACGAGATCAAATAGTCCATGGAAAAACTCTTTAAAATTCACCTTCCCATCTTTGTCAGTATCTCGTTCCCTGCAACAAATTCGTTTTGGATTCATTAGTTTCATACTAGCTTTAATAAAACTGATTTCTTGTTGACTTTTACTTCCATTTCACAAGATGTAGCTCCCTTCTTTCATGTAAATGTCCGTTTCGGTCATCTTATGTAAAAAAATCTAACATGAAGAGAATTGGACAAATGCTCAAACAGGTAATTGTTTCATTTTTACAACTTTGCAAAAGTAAACACCATCTGTTCATCTCCAACTGTTCGTTTTATAACATTTGAATACTTAATTCTAATTATTTGACGTCACATGATTACTTTCAAAACACAAATCCAACACCCCCCCCCCCCCCCCCCCCCCCCCGAGTGCTGGCAAAACTTTATAACGATCTAGTGGCTTTTGGCAATTAGCATATTACACTATCATAAAATTACAGAAGCCAAACTAGAAATTTTTTTTTTTTTTTTTTTTTTTTTTTTTTTTTTTTTTTTTTTTTTTTTTTTTTTAATTCTGCTGCATCAATCTTGAGTGCCCACTTAAGCATATGCTTAAAAGGTGTAATCTCTATTGTAAAACGGCCTTCAACTTCTAAAAATGTTTTCTCGAAACACAAAGAACATTTAAACTTTAACAGCAGATCTGTATAGACATCAACAGAATTGACTAGGTCTCACCTAGCAACAGACAGCTTAGTGGAAAGCTACTAATTCCCCAATAGGATTAAAAAATCAATAACCCCACCCCAAAGAAGAACAGCACATTTCCTTAGGGGAATCTATTTATAATACATATAGTTGAGATTCAATAAACATATATGTGTGTGTGTGGCAAACATGTACTAGAAAATTAATCTAAAATATAACTAGTTGAAAGTAGCATGTCACCTTACTTCCTCCTTGCACAGCCACTGAATAAGTCTTGGGTTTTTAGTGTCTGCGGGATGCTGAAAGCTACATATATCACGAAAGACGACACAAATTAAGGGGATGAACAAGATACAACTCTATAAGATGCAAAAAAATCATAAACTTGAACAGAGTATTTATCTTACTCATTGAACTCGGTTAAATTTAAAAAACCATCACCGTCAGCATCAGATGCATTGAAATGCTCCTCTTTCCACCAACCCATATCATACCCAAATGAGTTATTATCTGGTCATGATATAGTTAGATTAGTTGTAAGTGGAATATCCAAATGTGAAAAACATACAGAAACTTACATTACGTAACAATCATTTGTCCTAAGACCGCTATGGTATCTTTGTAGCTACAGATATTTATAAGAATCAGAAATAGGAAATCATTCATATATCAAGTTTAGCCCATGAATCTATAGAATACTTCAAATTTTGTATAACAAAAGCTTTCTAGATCTTATATAAACAAACATAAAACATCCACTTCCAAATTATGATAATGCGGACAGACTGTTCCTGGCGTAGGATATTTCAGGTCAATATTTAGGTGGTGTGTTTTTTTCACTTTCCTCTGAGTCCATTACTCACTACTACAGAATTACATATCTGCTACAAGTTCCATGTGTGACACGTTCAACTGTTCTGAATAGAATGAGTTCATGTTTTGTACCTAGTACTTAAAATTTTTACCCGGATATGTAACGATTCTGCACCCTCAAACCTCATACAGTTAAATGCAGCAGTAACCAACTTTTTCTACATTAAAGAAATAACTAACGGTTTAAAGTTATCGTTGATTCCTACAAAACGTTAGCATCAAAATTTCTAGACCAATGTTACTAGCTACATATAGGGTATGTTTGGCAGCTTCTAGTATTTGGGTATAGTCAAACTGAATTTGATTATTCAGGGGATCGGCTACAACAAACTATACGTATTGGAAATTGCTTATTTTACATTTAGATGCACCAGATAAGCAATTTTGAGAACGTTCTAGATTGCTTATCAAAATTGATTTTATAAAATTCACAAGTCAAATAAGCTGTCTTATATAAGCAACTAGGACTATTTGAGTTGCTTATTCCAAAAAGCAACTCCAAATACCCCCATGATTATGCTACATCTAGGGATCATTTTACATGTAAATCACCAAACCGTCAATCACAACTTCAAATTCAGTCCCTTTCCCTACAACTAATTATCCACAACAACAACAACAACAACGATACCCAATCCCGCCTCAGCGGGGTATGGGGGGAGGTAGAATGTAGACAGATCATACCCTACCCTTGGGATAAACCCGAGGGTAAGGAGACCGCTTCCGGTTAGACCTCCGGCACTAAAACTAATTATCAGATCCTAATTATTCCACATCACATAACCACATTCAAAACACAATGCCAATCATTTATCATATAAAAAAACATGTAGTACAAAACATATATACCTGTATCCCGAACCCAACTAGGCGGCGAGTACTCCTGGAAGCTAACCAACCCGTCCTTATTCTTATCATGCAGCTCCATCTCCCTCTGAGTCCTATGCAAGACCTCCCTCTGACTCTGCTCCAAGTTCCACTGCGTCAACTCATGCTCCGAAACAAACCCGTCAGCAGGATCAACATCAATCCTGGGAAACAACAAAACCAACCTATGCGTAATATTAAACTTATGCTCATCATTCAAATAATCCTCAGCATCTATAAAATCCTCCCATTCTGGCTGTGACTCCATTCCAGGTGCCACGTCATCATGATGATCATCATCTTTGTTAAAGTAATGGGTTTGTTCCCATTGCTTGTCTTCACGTTTACGTTCAATGTCTGCGATAAGGGGGTCAAATGAGATATGGTGATCTGATGGGGTGGTGGGTATGGTGGTTGTGGTGGTAATGGTGGTGGTGAAGTTTGACCGGAGTTTAAGGCGGCGGTGGCGGCGGTTGTGGCGGTTGGATGAGGTGTTGTTGTTGGGTGAGTGGGAGATTAGAATGAGGATTAGTATGGCTACTGTTAGGTAGATTATTACTGACACTTTGCTCATTGCATTAAACACAGTTTTGTTATTTTGTTTTAATGTTGTTGTTGTTTTGTTTGGTGATTTAATTTAGGATTTAAGGTTTTTTTTTTTTTGAAGAGATGTGTTTGGGTGTTGTGTTTTTTTTTAATGTAGGAAGGAAGGAAGGAGTTGAGAAGAGTTGTGTTTTTGTGTTGGTACTTGGTAGATCTGTTTGTTTTCTAGAGAAAGAAATGAAAGATTAATGGAAGTGAAAAGTGAATTATGAGATTATGTGGGTGACGTTATTTCAACCAATCATGAAATGACAACTGTCTTGTTTACTTTTCATTTTTTATTCTTCGTTATTTATTTATTTATTTATTTTATTGCATTCTACTTTTTATCCTCTTTTGATCTTTGTACAACACAGTTTTTTATCAGTTTTTGTTCTGTACTTTTTGTCAGTTTAATAGCTTTGACATGTTAAACTTTATAATTCTTATTCCACACTTTTTATTTTACAGTTTTATGATATAAACAAAATTATAAAAATAAAAAAATAATAAAAGAACCAAAATACATAAGGGGTATATAAAATGAAATGTCTTTTATCACTTACCTCTTTTTTTTATTGTAACACAAATAAATTATTAAAAAACTTGTGTGTTGATGTCCTATTGGTTGCAAACGTATTTTTCACAAACCAATAAGTCGTGTCACACAAATTTAGTCACAAAAGTAAGCATACATTTAGGGTTCGTTTGGTAGAACGTAATGAAATATTAAATAAATAGAATAAGCGACGTAATGAAATAAATGATGTAATGTAATAATTCATTACCCTTATGAATAATGTTTAGTTGGTATGATAGGGCGGAATGCAATCAATAAGAAAAAGACAAAAATGATCATAGTTAATAAGAAGTGTATTTAATATAGTTAGTTAATGGTCGGCTTTTATGTAATTTTGATTACATTACGGACGTAATGAAAAAAAATGGAGCCTATATGGAATGAAAATGATGGTTTTTGATGTAATGAGTGATTACATGTAATGAGTTATTGCAGTCCGTAATTAAAAACAAACATAATTTTCTCATTCCGTCGTAATATTCTTTTCCATTCCTACCCTTATTACGATGTACCAAACACTACGTTAGGGTGTGTTTGTTTTTTTCAAAAAAGTCTTACTAGCTCTCTTACTCTTACCAGTAAAAGGTGGGCAGACGTTTTGTTTGTTTTGTTTTTTTTAGTCAGACCCAGTTGGACATATAACATCTTACTCAGTAAGATGTGAGAGACTTGTTTTACTGCCTCTTACTTGATAAAAGATTGAAGACTCATGTTAATATAATGTATTTGATAATTTATTAACTATGTTATATTTATGATAAAAAATCTTGTTTCATATTTACATAAGTTACTTAAATACATTGCAGAAACGAGCACTTAAAATCATTCGGACAATTATGCAAAAACAAACAATATTATTTCGTTCAGATTTAGACTTTCTAGCTACCTCTTACTGGTAAGATGTGGTAGTCAGATTTATACCTAAAACATCTTAATGAAACAAACACACCCTTAGTCCCAGTTATTAATACTAGATATTTAAATATACTTTTATCTTTTTTAGCTACATGTATTATTTTTTTATAAACATCAAAAACATATTTCTTAAATTATGTTTTTATTAATCATCTTACTCATACGATCTTGAGTTCTTGACACGTGATAGAACTCAGAGTTTAGACGAAAAAAGATAATAAGTGGGATACATATGTTAAATTTTTAAGTGGGTGGGAAGATAAGCAGTAATAGTATCAAGTAGAAGGATATAGCAAAACTTTAATTACAATTCAAGTTATTTTTGAATGAAGTGAAATGAAATGAAATGAAATGAAAAAAAAAAAAAAAAAAAAAAAAAAAACTTGTATCCTCCTAAATTTTATTCATACTTATCCTTCTATCTACACATGAAGATCAGATATGTGGAATTCATTTTTTCTCATTTATATGCACCAATAATATGAATAGTAGGATACTAGCATATGTAGAAACAAAAGGTAGAAAGATGTATCATTTTCCTATTTTTGGGTCATGGTCAGTTTCAAAGTTAAATTTGGGTCGTGCTTAAGTTCGTCATTTGGGAGAATGGCGTGTCTTTAGGTTTTTGTTCTTCAAGGGTTAGAGTCTAGGGTAATCGGTTGTTTTAACAAGGTTCAAATATGGGGGTTGGTGGTGTTCATACTCCTCGAGGTGTTATAATTGTTTCCCGTCTCTACTTTTCCAATGTCACCATATTTATCATTGTATAAACATAGTTGTTTGGTTTGATGTTCCGCAAGTTGTGAGGCAGGTGTTAGGGTCGTGGTAGGTTTGTAATCCGTTTTCATGTTTTCTACCGCATGAATTTCCTAATACAGCGTTTGGCTAAGGTCAACATTTTACCTTAGTTGTGTGTATCTTCATCTTTTGCACGTTTGTGTTTGTACCTAAATCGGAAGAATCAGTTTGGTGGGTGTCATGTGGTGTTCATGTATTACTAGCTTCTTTCTACCTTCATTATCTATAAAATATTTGCCTTACAAATTCTTTTTGGAAGGTTACACAAATGAGCATTAACAAATATCGTGAAAGAAAAACTATTTATAGTGGGCGTATAAATCTGCAAAGCAAGATTCACAGCTGCATCTCAACATTAGACTCTTCAGTAAGCCTCAATAACAAATTAAGAAGATGAAGATCAAGATTCCAACGATACACAAATCTAAAACCATACCTTGTTCATTCAATTCTTGACAACAACAAAAAAGTGTCGAACGATAGAAATTCCCAAAGTACATTTCTAGGTGGCCTCCACATACAAGATTTCCTACATATACCTAACAAAATCCCCATAAACATGAACTCGGTGCACTGACTTCAACCTTGTCAGGAACATGACAAATGGCTTTTTGCAAACCCTGTGTTAAGGGGGCAACGTGCTCACTAAGAATTCAAATCGCAACTTTGCATGAATGAACTTTGTTAATGTATTCATATTAAAATAAATATAAGCCGCTTAAGGGGTTATATCTCTCAATACTTTTACAAAAAAAGCCTGGCAAAACAAACTCTATGGAGCCCCTATGAAGAGCCTTCACCTGAATCGTCTGAATCTGAACCTGAACCTGAACCTGAACCTGAACCATCAACCATCTTTTCTAGTGAATCCATATCACCAGCTTCTGCAACTGTATGCAACCGAAGTCTTTCAGCATCCTCGCTGCAAAAGTCGTGACCAAAAGTGGTTAAACAATGTATCAGCACTTGTTTGTTCAACAATTGGGATGTGAAATGAGAACAAAAAGTGAATTACAGTACTATTTTACCATCTTATATGACTATTCTACTTAAAGATTTGTATCAAAACAACTAAAGATGGGTGTGTTGGGTAACGGGTCAAACTAAATTCGGGTTGAGACAGGGACTTTTAAGGAGCAGTCAGGTTGACCGACAACCTTTGTTTATAGTTAGTCAGCATGCTAAAATGTGACCACACAAAAACTATGTCACTACTTGCTACATTGATAATCCAATTCTTCAAAATTAAACAATTTACAGATGCTTGTAAGCAATGAAAATACAGTTTGAACAACGTTAACACATCTGACCCACTTCTCTTTTAGTTACTTCTTTATTTGACCCGTTAGGGATAAACAACAACCCAAAAAGATGAGTCGAAAGTGTCATTTCTAGAAGAATTAAATAAAGGAGAAACCTTTTAATCACAACATAAACATTTCTAGCCAGTTGAATAAAGCTTTGTACTTTGCAAAATTGGGGAATAAAAGGTCCAAGTTTGGTAAGTTCAATATATATTTATTTTTTTGAATTTTCTGTTTTGATGCAACATGTTATATAAAATGGTTACAAAAAATAATTCAGCCAAAAGGGAATGATGCTTACTCTGCAACGCCAAATATTTCCTTCACTATCAAGGAGCCATCTCTCCCACAGAACTCTGGAAGCTGGTAATACATCGAGGAAAAAGTTATTTATGTAATAAAGCAAAACATACAAACAAGATGACGTGTTGTTGTTTGATTCAGGAAAGTTACGACCAATGTCAAACACAAATCCACATGAAGGGAAAGACAATACTTCTACACTAATTCAAATACATGCACAAACTCAAGGATTGCATACTCATATTCTCGCACACATATCAGGGTTATATAATATTTGCCTTCTCTAAACCATATTAACTTAGCATAAATATCATCGCCAACCACAATGGATTATGGATATAGTAGATACGATAATAAAGGAGTACATTAAAAGAGTTAATCAAATTGCAGAAGAAACATTCACTTAATATTCATCAGAAGAAAAACATGTTAGTTTTACCTCCGAAAGATAGAAAATCTTTCCGAAAAGAGCTTGAACAGCAAGCTTTTTCATTAATCCCTTTTCAGTATAACCTGATGTATTCATGACAACTGGACCTGCAATGCGAAATAAACATTCTGAGCAACCTCAACTAACATGTTCAAATCTTGGCAAAGTTAGTGTCCTAACCTTAAGTATCTTAACTGCTTAATGCTGCCTAGCCTTTGTTTGAAAAAACTCTAATAGCTAGATATTTAAAGATACTGATTGTTTAGAAAAACTTATTGAAATTTATTTTATTACCTGTTCATCAGATTAGACTAGGGTTTGCCTAATAGAATAGGTTTTGTACCTTGCTTTTTAACAATAAGCTTTGAAATTTCATTTAGAATTTCAGCAACTTGAGAATCATCCAACATTGTTATTTTCCTGAGATGAATCAAGGCCGCTACCATTTGTGGGTTAAAAGGCTTTTCATTCAAGGCGTATCGGATGTATTTACGCAAAATATCCACCATGCTGAAGCCTGTCTGCATTTTGAATAAAACTGGTATCAAATACTCATTCTCTTTCAAAAGTTGATCGACAAAAAGTATTGCGTGATAAGTTATACATGTCAATAAGAACGATGACAACAAGCCTTTAACACGAACCCAATGGCATCCAGTGGTCATACTGTATGCAATATGTACAAAGCAATAGGAAACTATACGTGTGTATGCATTTATGATGACCAAGACAAAAACTATATAACCACTTTCCTTATCATCAAGTGAAAAGGGTAATATATATCACCTTCTGCATCAGTTCCTTCAGAGCTTCATGCTGTAGTCCACTCCCTTCTTTCTCAAGTAACTCGTCTATTGATCTGCACAGCGTTGCATTTTTATTGATCTGAAAATATATCTCTTGTCAGTCATTTAATAATGCATCAAATGATGTATATTATTATAAAAACTCAATCATTAATCAAACACTTGAAATTAAATGATGTGTCGGATCAAACATCTATGATAATAGAATGTGTTATTGAAGTAGACAAACATCAAAGCTAGTCTTTGAAAAATTAAAGGTTTTATATCAATGCTTCTTTAAAAGATTAAAGGTTTTATATTCGGATATAAATGGGCTGAGCGAGCATCAAAGAAATTCTCAGTGTGGGAAAAGGGTTTCATGTTTCATAGTAGGGTCAATTTGTTGGTAGGTTAAGCCTGTGACTAGGTAATTGCCATTCTAAAAGTTTCAGGTACAAACACAGACTCCTATTGCTGATATTGTGTCAATTGTAGTTTGAGTTTGTAATTCTTCAACTCATGTTTAAGTGAATATAACAAGAAATACGAAGGAAGAAAAAGACACGATAAGGCTTGTCATAAGGCCATCATTTTACTTGCATTTGTAAAGAGGCTGATTATGCATTTCAAAATCTGAGATAAAAATAAAGTTAAACCATGATATTCCAATATATTAAACACATAAAAATTAACACATTATTCCCAAGTTTAATTATCCAATTCCTATTCTTAAAAGTAGCTAAAAATAACTTTGCCTTTCATAAATTAAATGTATGACATTTGAGATAATTTAATTCACAATGAGTAGCATAAGGACCAAATGATCCGACCAGAACCGATACATGATGGTCCGGTCTTTGGAATGTAAAATTTACAACACAGAGGCTAGCACGGAGAATAACTGAAAAACACGGTCCGACCGGTAGTATATGCTAAATTTGGGAATATGACTAGTTTCCTCCCATTTTGTTTTATAAGAATTTGATTTCTATCTCCCCGCTCAATGTTTTGTGTGATGACTATTCCTTTAGATTTTAGTTTGTGTGACAAATATCACACTTGATAGATGGCTATTAAGTTGAGAGTTACTGTTTCTAGATCAAATTGCTCCCAAGTCTCAACACAAGGGCTTCAAATTTAGGTGATTAACCCATGTTAAGGAGAAAAATATTAAGTTTATACCGAGCATTTTCATTAGGATTAGGAGATATTCGATTAAATCAAATCCTCAGAAAATGAGAAAACAACTATCATACTCAGGATTATCAATACACTAATGGTCAAAGCATAAGTTACAGTTATTCTCTTCGTTAATCCGGACGGACCAAACCCGCCAATCCTAAAATTCACATCCCAAAGACCCGGACAATCATGTACTGGTTCATGCCGGTCCCACACCAATTCCAGTTAGGACCTCGGGTTATCCTACCGCTCGCTCCTAATTTCACATGTATGTAGACATCTATAAAACTACCTTCTTATTCACAAACTTTCTAACATCTAAACCAACTACCAAACTAACACCATTGGTTGTGTTTGTAAGCCTCTTGCTCACTAAATTCATCCTTACACACATCTTACTCTAACAAAACATGCTACATGAAAATATAAGATAGTGTTAGTCCAACGGGGATATGCATCCTAAAGAAGGTTCAAATCTTGTCCATGTGTCCCTTTAATCATCGTATTATAGAATTTACCTCTCCCATTGATGAGGTATCATCTCCTCCGGATATTCCGGAGGAGTAAACTACATTAATTAAGCATCTATTTAGAAGATTAAGGAATGATCACTCCACGTTAGAACGGTCCTCCTGAGCAGCTAAGATAACGAAGGTTATCTTAGGTCCGGAGGTAGTGAAGATAGAGGAATGTTTCATTCAGAACTTAACAGACCAACGCTGACAACAATTGTACGATAAGGTACGGAAAGAACATTGCTTAGTCCACAATGGTCGCTGAGCACATTACGACAATCCGAGCCCCGAAAGACAAGGCTCGTGCACAACAACTATTCTCACGCTGCACCATGACGACAACCTCGTCTCCACAATCCCCGTGTCGTGAAGCATGGGTCAGGTATAATAAATAGAGTCGTTCTCCCCGATGGACGACACACGACACACACTCCGCTACTTACTACTTTCTCTCTCTACTTTATCTCACTAAAACCCATACCAAGCAAGTACTTATTCTCACATCAGAGCTTGGTCTCGGATTCAAAACTTGGAGCGAGCTAATGATGCTTTGTCTTATTTCAGCTAACGGACGCAGAGGAAGCCTAAGACTCCGGAGGACCGAATTTAAAGCATACTTAAGGGAAATTGCTTAAGCTACTACTCGTTTAATGTGTTAACACTAGAAATAACTTCTAAATACTTAAACTACCATAATAAGTTTCCAAATAGGGGGTGTTTGGCAATGCACCTTGTTACGGCGAGCTTGTTTGGGCGAGGTAAACTTCTTAACAGTCTTAACAAACGCGAAAACAAACGAAACCCCAACATACGCCAAAGGAAGCGCCAAAAGCCAAGGAACCGACGACTGACCGACACGTGGACCAGGTAAAGCTTGAGTAACAGAGCCACTAAACTCAACTATATCCAATGCTTTCTCTTGTATCCATGGCATATCCTCCTCAACTTCCTCCACGTCATCATTTTCATTATTCTTAGGGTTTGTGTTGTTGCTTTTTGCGGCGGCGGTGGTGGCGCGTGTTCGGCGCGTGGAGAGCGAGAGTGAGGGGAGAAAGGTTGTTGGTGGTTTAAGTTGGGGGGATAAGGTTGTTGTGGTGGTTAAAGGTTGTTGTTGGTGGCGGTTGGTGGTGGTTGTTATGGTGGTTATGTAGTGGTGGGAAATGATGGAGTTTGACATTGTCTGAGAGTTGGGGTTTTGGTGTTGGCGATGAAACCACTGCGTTTTTTAAGGGATTGAATAGGGGGTGTTTGGATATGATTATTAAGGGGCTTAACTTATGTAGTTTTTGGCTTATTTTTTATAAGCTAGTTTTTTACGGCTTATTTTTAAACTTGTCGGCTTATATATTATATAAGCTGAAATTTTTTAAATAAGCCACTGAAAATGAGCTTATGAACAATTTTTGCAATTTGCATGTTTCGTCCCACACATTTCGAAACTGCAAAGATCGTCCCTAAAGTTTGGCCGTTTCATCCCTAACATTACAAAATATTTGGGACGATATATGCCCAAAAAGAACGATATATTCCCCAAAGGTTAACTTTAGGGACGATCCTTGCCGTTTCGAAATGTGTGTGGGATGAAACATGCAAACGGACCAAACTTTAGGGACAATTTTTGCAATTTACTCAGACATAAGCTAAAAAACTACATAAGTTATAAGCCTGTTATATAAGCTAAAATAAACACCCCTAAAACAAAAATAATATGTCGAACAAGTATATCATCAGATAAATTTGAAGTAACGAAACATGACTTGAAATCGACATATAATTTGGCCCTAAATGAGAAGTTCACCAAGCCAATTAATGGCTCACCGTTACACACTTACACAAGGCTACATGAATTCCGTCTCGCTTTGATATGGTTCTAACTAGGATTGTTATAAATCCCGACCTGACCCGGACCCGAACCCGAATAAAGATAATCGGGTCGGGTTACTCGGGTTCAAATTTTAACTCGGGTCAATCGGGTCAACCCGATTAACCCGAGTACGAACTAGGGTCGGGTATCGGGTCAAAATATTTTGCTTATTCGGGTTCGGGTCAACCCGACTAACCCCGAGTTAGGTTTTTTTTTTTTTTTTTTTTTAAATCTTTGCCAGTAAACTTGATAAAGCTGTCAAAAACGTAGTACATATAATTTACGAACTTAGTCTTGCACATGCAAATGACGTAGCAATGTAGCAAATGCGTATACTGATTTGCTTGGGCATTCAATATTTGTGTTATACTGATCTTTCTTAGTTTCTTTTATTTCTAATTCACTATACAACTTAAGTCTATGAGTTTATGACTAATGCAAATGACGTAGTAAACTTGCACTACATATATGGACTAAAAAATTCTGACTATGCAAAAATCAAATTTTACGATTTGTGATTTGGTAAATGGCTCATACCCGAACCCGACTTAACCCGACCCGACTTGACCTGACCCAATTTGACCCGAACCCGAGTAACCCAACCTCAAATAGGGTCGGGTTCGGGTATATTATTTTTAGTCTCGACCCGACTTGGACCCGACCCGTATGACCCGAACCCGACCAACCCGACCCGATTAACACCCCTAGTTCTAACTTGTCCCAACTTATAGCCAGTTTTGGGTCCGTTTACTAAAAGATTGTGTTTGCGTGGAGAGGGGTAAATAGTGTCACGTTAGGGTATAACTATGTGTGAAGCGAGAAATGAACTTGTGGTCAACTGTCATGTAGAAATAGTTTTACGTCGGATTCTTGGCTTCAACATCTTTATTTAATTACTTTGTAATCCTTTTTTAGCTTCTTGCTAGTTTTTTTTAATAAAAAAAAAAAAAAAAAAAAAAAAAAAAAAAAAAAAAAAAACTGTAATGTGGATCGTGGATAGTTTTAAAACAGAGAACTTTACATAAATATACAAAATGTTTAATGATTGCTAAAATACTTCTTTGATATTTGGGGATAGCTTGGTTACAATTTTTGTAGCCAATTGACTACAATCATTCATAAAAAATACACCAGCATTGAATCAGAGACCCACAAAAAACAATCAGGACCCACAAAATGAATCACGAACCCACATTTATAGCACACAATTATAGCCAATTGGCTACAATTAATTGTAGCTAATATTTTCCCTTGATATTTACGTGTTTAAATTGTTATTATTTACCTCACTTAAATACTTACGCTTGTTAGCTTAGTTAAATACTTACGCTTGTTAGTTTATTTACATCAGCGCCACCTTAGCTCTCTTTTTCCTCTCACTTTCCCTCACTCTCTCTCACATTTCACCCATTTTGGTCATCTTCCACTCACCTTTCATTAAAATACTCACTTTTATACAAATATACCCTACTAAATATCTTACACATACCCACAAAACAAATAAAAAACAAATAGTTTTGGAATTGGGCCTCACATTTTTGTAACTCTCGCTATGGTGAGCTGGTCACCATAGAAGCATAAATTTGATCGTGACTTGGGCTTGCGTTTTGGTTGTGGCGTGTGACTTTGCTTGTCACGGAAGCATGGTCACGACCATTCCTCTTGGCCTAATATGTTTAGCGGTATCAGCGACTCAGCGAGAAGGTAAAAGCTTGTGAAAAAGTAGTGGTAATCCTCATTATATTTCTATGGATGACAACATTTTTGCTAATTTTATAAGATAATATACTTCTTCTTCCTTTGGTTATGAATACAACAGTTCAAACTAAATTTGTGATTATGTTGGCAGGAGACAAATATATGATCATTAGATGAAGACAATGTGGATATCTCTCTAGATATAAGTATTTGCAAGAATGATTATTACAACGATAATATTATTCAACATCACTTGGTAAACTCCAAAAATGTAATCAAAGTGACATATGGACTAGATGCAAAAGGGTCCTTATATTGATGAAAATTTAGACAATTTATCCACAATCACTTGATCGAACAAACATAATTATCTCTTGAGGAATACAACACCAAACTCTTAGGCGTGGCGATTACTAATTACAAAGCTCTTAAGCTACACTGAATGAAGATGCAGTTCCCTCAACGAATTTCTTTGCTCCCTTAAACCATCTCTTGTCACCGGCTTGAGCCTTGCAAATGTAAAGTTTACCGTCATTCACAGTGGCGGTGATCAATTGATGTTTGCCACCCTCATCTCCATCAGCTGTCCTTGTTAGCACTGACACGTAGTAGTATTGCTTTCCATTAACAACGGGAGTTGAAACTTCCAATATGTTTGCAGTTGCAACTGCATCTGGTTCAAATCCTCCCTAAACACACATACATTGCAACAAAGAGAGTTTAACACAAATTAATCCTAAATTGTTTTATGTAAAATATTATCCATTTTTATTTGGAAATTGGAGGTGAATATACGATGACTCCATATATGTATTCAAATGGTATTTTGGTTACCTCAGATGCAGTTTTGCCAAAGTAAGCTTGTTTCCCTAGCAAGTAATCAACCTGAAAAACGATACAATATAACGAAATTTGTTATTCAAAGGGCTAATTGCACATGACATAATAGCAATTTAGTACGACTTTAATATATACCTTTGAGAGGAATTCTTCAGGGGAACCATAATCGGTGATGGATTTCTTATCGGTAGGTTGTACCAAGACTGAAAGGTTGGTTGTGGTGTCAAAGTTGTCCTCGTATCTAAGCACTTGACCAGGGAACTCTCTTTCCCTGCTCGGGTTCCATTTCGCTGGAATGGATAGCTTGAATCCGGGACCTTCAAACTGTGAGAATTCTGTTGACTTTGGCTTCCCGAACACATTAGCTACAATCACACACAACCCATCATCAAAAACGTTTCACGTAGTATCGACACATATTTGTATATTTATTTGCAGTTACTTACTAGGAAAGTTAATCTATTTCCATTAAATCTCAACGCACTTTCTCATTTGTTTTTTTTGGTACATATAAATCATTAATAGATTGTTTTCTGTCCCGTTACTTTAAAACGGACAGAAAACAATCTATTAATGTTATATTTATATACAATATAATGTTAAGATCACGCGTTACAATATAACCTAAACAATATACAAAACCATCTTTCTATTTTAAACTAACCATGGTTTCCCATCTTTTTGCCGACTAAGTACGATGACTAAAACAAAAAAATAAAAGTACGTAACTATCTTATGCTAGTAAATACTAAATATACTACTATATCATACGTACCAGCTTCACCATAAGCAGCATCAGCAGGTGAAACCTTAGAACCAACAGCAGCTGCACCAATAAGAACAGTCAAAGCCAACCTACGAGATATCGAAGCATCAGCAGTCACACCCTCTTCACGTTTCTGCGACCTGCATACAACCACTTGAGAAGGTTTGACAGGAGACACTTGCATGCGAGATGATGATGATGATCTAGTTGGTGTAGTGAGTGCATGGAAACATGAA
The DNA here is from genome assembly GCA_030686995.1 of Artemisia argyi. Taxonomy (NCBI): domain Eukaryota; kingdom Viridiplantae; phylum Streptophyta; class Magnoliopsida; order Asterales; family Asteraceae; genus Artemisia; species Artemisia argyi. The sequence continues at coordinate 102,715 of JARVZY010002382.1, read as the reverse complement.
GTTGCAGCCATTGTGGTTACAATAAGTGTGTGTGTATGTGAGTAGGTGTTTGAGTGTAATTGAGGAGGATCAATGGAAGTGAAGTAAGGGTAAGGAAGAAATAATTAAGAAGAAGGATTGGTGGAAAATGTGGATGAGGAGGATGAGATTGATGGTGTTTGGATAAGGGTTTAGTGGTTATAAAATGTGACAACTGGGATATATTTGATCTTCAATGTGGCTCATGTTGCCATATTGGCATGTGGGGTACGTACTTGACAAAAATGTGTTTTGCTATAGTATAGCAACTTTTGTGGTATATGGGTCGGACTGTTTGGTAATGGGTCAATAACAAGTGGATCACTGCATACATATTTATGCATAGTCACAAATTGCAAGTTCACTTTTCAAAAATTTAGAAGTGTCTTAAAAGAAGGATATATAGTGTGTTTCTAAGTGGCAAGGAATGAAAGTATTCCTATGTGCTATCAAAGTAGAGAGAATTCATGTCTTAAAACTAGTTTGTATGATCCAAACTTAATAGTGTCTTAAAAGAAGGATATATAGTGTGTTTCTAAGTGGCAAGGAATGAAAGTATTCCTATGTGCTATCAAAGTAGAGAGAATTCATGTCTTAAAACTAGTTTGTATGATCCAAACTTAATAGTGTCTTAAAACAAGGATATATAGTGTGTTTCTAAGTGGCAAGGAATGAAAGTATTCCTATGTGCTATCAAAGTAGAGAGAATTCATGTCTTAAAACTAGTTTGCATGATCCAAACTTAATAGTAACACATTTTGATTTAGTAAAATTTTACCGGAAAGTAAGGTGGTTATGTATTTGGATGATACATAAAATTTCGAAATGAAACATGTCTAATAAGTGAAAGACAGTACGACACCCCTCATGCATATATCGTGGTTCGAGTATCTATAAAAGTGTACTTTATATTTAAACTAAAAGGGTATCAAAGTAGGTTAAAACATATAACTACCATCACTAAAATGTGAGAGTTGTTAAGTATGAAATTTGTTTGGTGCAAAACAATTCTGGAAGTCCGAATTTTGCCTAGCGTAAATAGCTCTGTAAGGATTTGAGTTTGTTCAACGATAAATTAAAGTTCCGTAAAATTAATCAACCAACATATCGAAAACCACGATACTCAAAAAATACTTGGTTTAGCATGCCATTTGTGACTATGCATAAAATATGTAACTTAGCTAAGTTAATCCTATGCCAACATTCGCAGATTTACATGCATATTACAAATTAAACAATTTCACTTCTCGAACTCTGCCGCAACGAATATGCCACTGCAAAACAGATTTTGAGCAACATAAATTTAAGTATTTAAAAATGGAAGACACGAAAACATATCTCTTTACATAAAACATGGAAACAAATATAATGTGAACTCATAGTAGTTTTGCTGCATCAAATGTTACCATTACGCCAATGGAGCGTAGCTCAGTTGGTGATGAGTGGGAGTATTTGCACTTCAAAACTATAACTGCTGGGTGAGTCATGTATGCTCGAATGATTATAAAAAAGCAGCCGGTTCGAGTTACCGGGTATTAACTTGTTTGCACCTCAAATGTTACCATTACACAATGTATACATTATTAGTCAATCGAGACATATCATATTTGGAAGGTAGTCGTCACTCTCGTGACTCGTGAATACTGCAATTACATGAGATGACACCCAATCACGTGGGTTGATTAGGATAGGTTCTTTTTTAACATCTTTTAATTATTTGCTTCTTAACTTTTCTTTTTTTGTTTAATGAGTTTGGATGACTTGTTGTTGAGATAATTAATTCGAATAACTTTTGACGAAATTCTAGAAGGGTATCTAGGCTCTCTAGCTAGCTACATTTACACTACGTATAATGCAAGGATCAAATTTCATTTCATACATACAAAAGTTAAGCATTACAAATTTACAACAAGCACAAATTATAACTAATTAAATACAATTTATCAACACATTCATCTATTAACTATTAAACTTTTTAATTAATATAATTTTTAAAACACCTTACAAATAAAAATATATGTTATTATACATATTGTACAAACTAATAAAATATCTAAAGTTTCATACAGTTTATATGTAAACAAACTGATGATGCATATGGTTTTGAAAACCGGACCGGACCAACAGGTTCAATCGGTTTGACTGGGAACCGAAGTCGCCACCGGTTCCGCTAGCCAGTAAAAGCAAACTGAAAATGAACCGGAGAGGACCAATCGGGACAAACAAAAACGGGTGAATCAGGGCGGACCGGGATCATTTTTTCTATTTTTTTTGGTTAGTCAGCTCGTAATTGTTATTTTGTTGGTGTCATAACTTTAATCACAAGGTACCCACCGTCACAGGGTGTGAATGCCCTGCTAGTTTTCTTAATGGATATAAGACCGAGTATAATGGTTTGGTCGAAGGATCAGTTTGGTCGAAGGATCGGTTTGACCGACATGGGTGAGGCGTTCCAACCATTACACCCCTCCTTGGGGACGCGCCCTAGGCAGAACAAAAAAAATGAAAAGTCGGTTGATTATATGACCGAGTTGAAAGGCAAACCCTCCTAGATTTGATCGTTGGGTCGCTTTAAAATTTTAAATATTTTCCCAATAAATACCCCATTACTTCTTCATTTTTATGCACACTTTCAAATACATTCTTTCTTATAAACTCTACACATCTCATCTAAAACAAATGTCTTCCGATCTATTTTTTAACATCCTCGGATGATGAAGAATATGAAGTTAATAGTAGTTATCTAGCATTTTTTTAAAGAGGTCTTTGCGGTTTTGCAAGCTTCCAATTCTACAATCCCCAAAACCCTGCGAATCGCAATAAATAGAGATCGTTACGGTGCTCATGATCGTCCAGTAGCCGCTTACTTCTTTGAAAACTCAATGTATGACGGGCGCCATCAGTATTTTTTTTTTATTTTTTTTTTTTGAGTGAGTCGGGTATTTTTTGTGATGTGTTATAGGACTCACACATACCTATAACAGTTATAGCTGAAAATACTGTTTTAGTTATTGTACACTGTGTTCTCTACTTTTTATGTAGAAGAAAAAGAAAGTGAAGGGAAGTATAGAAAGTGATGAGGAAGAAACAAAAAGGGTAAATTGCAAAAATGCTCCCTAACATATCACGAAAATGAAAAAATGGGACCGAGTCATAAAGGCATGCAAATTGCCACTAACGTTTCGCAAAAATGCAAATTAGCCACCGAGAGCCATATTCTGTTAGTTTGTTCGTTAAGTTCCACGTCATCGAGGGTAGTTTCGTCTTTTCATGGTGCATTTTGTCTCCCGCCAATTATAATTGAAGGACTATATTTGCAAACAACGTAAACTCTTGAGTTAAAGCTACTAGATTACTAGAGTGCCTTTTTCATAGTACATTAAATCCCCAAAAACAACCCAGTTACATATCCGTTGTGAAGATAATCAACTGTTAAACCCTAACCTTTATATATATATAAAAAAAAAAAAAAAAAAAAAAAAAAAAAAAAAAAAACGTAAATCGGAACAAAGGACCCAAGTTATGGCGAATAATGATAAGGGAAAATCTTTGTTGATTAGGGGGAAGGAATCATCCAAAAAGTCGTGGTCCAAGGTTTTATTAAATGATGAGGTATTTGAGGAAGTTATGGAAAGATTTGGTGATTAAGTAATTGCCTAGTATGGTTCGTATTCAAACATAGGGAAGGAGATGATAGAAGTTATTCTTCAATGGTTGTGGAACAAAACCTTCAACGAACCAAATGTGGAAGGTAGTGGTGCGATATCTATTCCTACCATTGGAAGTGTTAGCGGTTGCTCCAATGAGGTTGTTACAAAGACAAAAAGATGGAGGGGAAGGCCCAAAAAGAAAGTAACTTTTTCAGTACCAAACGATATACCGAGTACAATGTCACCAAAAAGGAAGAGGGGAAGGCCTATAGGGAGTGGGAAGAAGAAGGGGGAGTCATCCGACTACAAGTACACAAAAAAGGAAGAGAGGAAAGCCTGTAGGGAGTGGGAAGAAGAAGGAGGGGAAGGAGGAGCATACGGATATTAGTATGTTAATGTAGTATACTTCATAGATTTGAGACATTTTTAATTTGCTTATGTTTGATGCTATGTTAATGTATTCTAATTGGTTAATGTTTCCTGATTTGTTAATTTGCTTATGTTAATGTGTCCTCATTGGTTAATGTTTCCTGATTTGTTAATGTGTACTAATGAATTGCAGTTGTATAATTTTAAGGTGATGTGATAGAATTCTTTGCTCTGTCTTGTATAATTGGTTTCTATATAAACCACATTGACTTATTAACCAAACTACAACTATACTTATATAATTTGTTTCAATTTGGTGAGATATAGAACACTGCATTGTTCTGCTTCACTTGAGCCTTCATACTTCAGTGTGCACTTGTCTGCATAACTGTTTCATTAAAGTTTCAATGTGGTGAGATATAGAACACTGCATACTTCAGTCTGCACTTGTTGTAGCAGCTGTAGTAGCTCGTTAGACTTAAAGTTTGATTTAAAATGATAAATGTGAATAGGGTGTTACTTTAGTTGACTATTGGTCATCAGTCATATCTTCTAATTACTCTCACCATCTTAAATGTCTTGTTAGTTGCTATACAATGTTGCAAATTAGCTTACTGATTGTAATGTAGTGATACCAATAGTCAAAGTGGGTCAACTCTTTCAAATGTCAATTAAGAGTTTTACCCGCCAAGTTCTTGCCTTTATTTGCAGATGTAATAGCTTCATTTCAACTCAATCAATGAAATAATGTAGTTATAGCTTATCAATTGTAGTATTGACGTTTGAATTTAAAATGTGGCAGATTTACTTGGTTATGGGGGTGAAGTTGTGATCCGCATGCACAATAATGGAGTATTTGAATTTGGTCCATTAAGGTATGTACAAGGGAATGTTTCTACACTTTGTGGCTTTGTCTGTGATAGACATGTCTTTAGCCTAGGTCTGGATGATACTTTTTCACGCATTAGGGGAGAAAAATGGGTTGTCTTCTTTTGTTTGCCTGGCAAATCATTAGAAGAAGGTTTGAAGCTAATTCACACAGACAATGATGTGCATACAATGATTGAGCTAGGTTGTCGTGCCGGTTTTGTAGAATTGTTTGTTGCCCACACAAAACAGGTGTTATCTCCCTACTATTTAAACAACATTGATGCAGAGGGTGATGGTGGGGAGGTTGTCGGATGGGTAGAAGAAGATGCTAGCTTGCGGTGCTCTATTACTTCAACTCCTTTTAGGACTAGCACTTCAAAAACTTATAGGAAAGTGGATGATGTTGATGCTTCACAACCAGAATTCGGGAAGCATAAAAAGAGGGTGAAGAGGTCTGTGGATAAGGGAAAAGGAAAGATGGTTGATGAGGTTGATGAGGCTGATGTTGTTAACAGGAACAAACCGATTGGTATTGTCATTAGAGACGGTGTTTCTATGAAGAAGTCATCATGTGTTGGTTCAGTGAATGTGGAAGCAAGGGGTGGGGGTTTTTTGAGACCAAGAAGTGATGTTAAAATCACTAATTGCGTATTGGGTCTAAGGGCACCAAGATCAATGGGTAACAATGTGGTGTTATTTTGATTAGGTGAGTCTAATGAATTGTTTAGCAAATATTTTGGATACATTGTATTGCCTATTATAGTAACCTCATTTCTTTGCATATTTTGATTGTGCATGTATAGTTGCACACCTATCCAGTAGAAGCTTTTGAAGATTGACATATGGGTTTAATCTTTTGGGATTATGTAATGTGTAGAGAACAATATCAGTTTTAATTTGGTTGTATTTACTATTTACTAATGTAATTTGACTAATGTAACTTGAACTATTTTACCTCCCTTTCGAATACACCAAAGGGTGTGTGGCGGCATTGTGATGGGTTCATCTGTTTTGGTACATGCCGACCAATATTACGTAACTTGAACAATATTTCAGATGGGTTAAATTTTTAGTATGCTTTTCTTTGTTTTCTGTTTCTGCTATTGATGAGTGTGTAAATACTCATCATTTTTGTCTCATCTGAACTGCTAAAACATCCAAAAACACTCAAATATGCATCAAAATACTGAAAATATCCCAGGATTGTGTTTTATATGTTTCAGATGCAAAATAATTAAAAACATATGAAATATGAACAAAGTTTGCATAATTGGCAGTTTCAGTCCCTCAACTTTCAAAACTTGTCAAATCTAGTCCCTGAGCATTTATTTTGGAAGAAAAGTCACCAAAGGTCCTTTTGAAATCACAAGTTATCATAATTAGTCCTTTGGTGAAAAGTTTCAAGAAATTACATAAATGGTCCCTGAAGTTTCACAAGTTGGCAGATTTAGTCCCTGAGGTGTAAAAAATGGAAATTATCATCCACAACCCTTGTACTATTTACACGTGTCAGGAATCACCCTTGTGACTACTTTGGGAAAGTTACATGTTCAGCCCTTGGATTTTCAGCTTATTACATTTTTAGTCCTTGTAGTATTACTAGTACTAAACCAAACGGATCCTTATTAATCCTAAAACCAAAACAAAACCCAACACAGCCTGATCCAACACCCCAAGCCCAACTCCTCCAGCCCAAAACCAAACCACGCCCTTTTAATACCAATCCAGGGTCAAACTTTGACCCTGGTCAAACACAGTCAAACAAACACCCCTTCTCCCTTTCCCTCTCCTCTCCTCTCCCAACTTGCAGCATGATGAGGCGAAAAATGAACCACTTTTAGGGGGTCATTTAAGCCCGGAATTGAATGTATTTGATCAAATATTGCCCTAAATCGTTCCTTTTGTGATTTTAGGTACTTTGGGAGTGAAATCTGGAAAATGAAGCAATTCGGACGTTTTTGGAGCATAAAAGTGAAGAAAACGCCAAAGATTTAATTTTCCAAGCTGGGAACAGTGTGTGACGGCGTCAAGAGTACTTTCCTGACGGCGTCAAGAGTAAAGATCATGACGACCCAGTACAGAAATGAAGGCGTCACAAAGAAGAGCGTCAAGAGTTAAATGTGTGACGGCCTGGAAAAATGGAATACATGACGGCGAGATGACGGCGTCACAAGGTTGTTCTTGACGCCGTCAGCCTCTATTATCTATATATAGTTTTCTAATTTTCATTCATTAAAAGATGAAGAAGTTTGGAGAAACCCTAAGGCCGAACCATATACGTATTTTACAGCTTTTTCAAGGGTTTTCAGCCCTTGAACCCTTACATGTGCTATTGAGATAAGTATTCTTTTAATTCAATCAATATGTCTATGTGTTGGTTGTCTATATCTTGTGCTTGTCTTGATTCCACCATGCTAGGCTAGATTTATCTTGTGTTTGCTTAGATCTAATGAAACATAGATGTTTATGATGTGTTGATTACTTGTTTATGGTTGTATTGGATGAATGATTTCAATGTTAGGCTTAAGAAAACTGGCAGATCTCCAATTGGTAACATGCTTGAACGTCTTAGGAAACATGAACCGATGTGTACTAGGTTTTATTGGTTGTATTTAATGCATGAGTAAATTCTAATGATCCCATGTTAGGAGCTTCTTAGCCGGCTCGACATAGGAGTGAAGTAGGCACTCATAGGATTGGGGAGTTAAGTACGCCACCCCATGAATGGTATTAAGGAATACAATCCGTCATCCACGCAACTATAACAAGTAATTAACGTGTAAAAGATATCTAGGGAGTAGTGAAATCTAAGTAAACACATTTCTCCACTTATTGTTCACAACCTTAGTTTAATATAGTTTTATTTTCATTTTTAGTATTTTATTTTGATTGCATCTTAGTATTGGGTTAGTTGACTAGCAACTAATTCCGCCCAAAATCCTTCAATCCCAAGATTTTTATTTGCATTCATAAAAATATAAAAATACAAAAAGAATCATCCCTCATCTCTAGAACTAGTATTTAGGTTTTCTAATCCTAGCGACACTATTCCTAGCTGAACGATCAATCCCCCGGTACTTGTCATTATACTATACTACATCGATCAGGTACACTGCCTGGTGGGGGTTGTAAGCTTCTCGAGATCCCTCGAGAGGTAAAGCCTGGTGCAATCCCTACGCATCAAGTTTTTGGCACCGCAGCCCGGGGAATAGTTATTGTCTAGGTTAGAATCTCTTTTTATTAGGATTACTTGCTAGATTCCTTTCTAGTAAGATTTTATTTTTATTTTTAGGTTTTCTTTAGTCTATCTTTTTCTTTGTGCCTTTGTTAATAAATTAAATTCATTGACTATTCCGTTGACCATTATGGAAAACGCGAATCCACCCCTTTCCCCTAGAGAAGTAGCTGTGTTACGTGAACAAATTGAGAGTGAGATTAGGGAACTTAGGGAGCTTAATAGGTTGATTAAAGTTGAGCTCGACCATGCATTTGGTGACCTAGCGACCGCCTTGTATTCAAATGAGGACCTAGGGCCTAATGATTTTGTGAATGTTGTTGAGGAACTAGAAGAGGGGGAAATAGATCTGAAGCTAAATGATTATTTTAATCTATATCCCACTAAGGAGGAGATTGCATATTATAATAATCTTATTGATGACCCTCGATCTCCTTTTACTAGAATCGAACCTAAGATAAAGAGAGGCGATCCTAAGAATGCTAAGATACCATGTATGATTGGGTATAGACACGTTGACAATGCTTACATTGACTTCAAATCCCCAATCAACATTATGTCCTCAAGTGTTTATAATGATATTGTGAAAACAAGACTTGAACCTAGGAGAGATCCCAAATACCCCGATGGAGTTTGTAACTTTGTCGGGAGAGTTAAAGATCTACATGTCTTTGTTGGGAATTTCACTTTTGTCACCGACTTTATGATTGTGGAAGATCTTGCTAATGTTATTGATTGTCGATTATCCAATGCTGTGTTTGGTAAACCGTTTGTTGAGAAATCCAAGTTAGAATATGATGAGATAGAAGGGACAATCCGATTTGCAAGTAACACCGATAAGATCACTTATAGGATGCCTAATAGAATGAAAGAATTTCGCTTTATATCCCGATTTGATAAGGATAACGTTGGTGCTTTTGAGGACATCAATGAAGAGGATAAGAAAAAGGGCATGGATTATGTATGGGAAAAGAGGAGTCTCTTCTACAAAGATTGTTTGACTCTAGGACCAAAGTATAAAGTCGATAAGGAATTTGCCCATAGGATTATAGAAGCGATTGAGAAAAAAGGTGCTTGGTTTCTACAAAGAATGCTTGCAAATAGGTCCGGAATACAAAACTGGTTCAGAAGACGACCTAGAGAGTGGAACCAACGATGAGGTCACGTAGTAACCCATGACCTTGAGTCTAGCTACAAGACTCGTAAATAAAGAAAAGCGCTTCTTGGGAGGCAACCCATGTTTTGTGTGATTTTATTTTGTTTGTTTGTTATTTGCTTCCGTATGCATGCTTTATTTTTATTGTTGGTAGATCATGTTTCTAAACTAAAAAGTGGAAATACTTTACTTTGTTGTTTTGGCATAGTCTTAACTTCACCTAAAGGTATTTTTGCAAAAGATAAGTGTAAGGGGAAACCCCAAATATGTTTTTAAGAAACAAACCGATCATGATTCTCCACAAAAGTGAACATGTATATTCGTATTTGTTAGAGTCAAATACTTGTATTGAGTCATAATGAAGTTTTGCAGGATTTTTCAGGAAGTAGGACCAAGTTTTTCCAGAAATTTTCTGGAAACTTAACATAAGAATTTCTGCAGGTCACTTCTGACGGCGTCATGAGCTTGCTCTTGACGGTGTCACGTGTAAAAATCTGGAAATTTTACCAGTTTTGTTTTTCTAACGGAGTCTTAAAGTTTTTGTCGAATTATTAAGTTTTATAATCTCCAGGAAATCTGCAAACTTCATTCCACAAGCATTATATCTTATTTTGTTTTCTAGGATTTAGTAACTTATGTAGATTGCCGCCGATTTTATGCGAGGTTGTCTTGTTTGTTTTCTCAGGATTTACAGGTTATGTATGACAAGAAGATGATTTATATTCTGGAATGGAAGCTTTGATTGTTCATTTTCTTGGAGAAAGATTTAACCTGGCCACCTTATTATCCATACCGAGCGAATCAGGGGAGTATTTGATTTCATTTGTTTTACTTATTTCACTTTTACATTCTTTACTTGAACATTGGGGACAATGTTCATCTTAAGTGTAAGGGGAGAGTAAAATGATGATACCTTACAGATACACTTTCGCTTGAGTTTGTTTGTTTAATAGTAGATGTGTAATAAAACTATGAGAAATACTTGTTAGTGCGATTTTAGCGCCAAATTTAAATTTTTTTACAACATTTAGGAGTGAAACTTTAGCCATAGCAAGCGTCTCATGGATAGGAGATTGTATGACTAGCACACAACCGTACTTTCAGAAAAATTTTCCACCCAAATATGTGAGGTTCTGATTTAGTCTTTTTATAGTATAAAATTATTCCGAAGAAATACCGGTGAAAGTATTTCCCGGGTCGTTTTCCCAACGAAGGTAGAATGGAGACTTGAATTATCGAATCGTGAAATCGTGTCGTGAAAAGCGGTAAAGTGAAAAATATGATTTTAGAGTTCAAATTATGATAAGAAATAATGAAATAAGAAGAATGTACAAGCTAGGTATGTACAAATCGTAAAAACGGAAATGCACACGTAATTTTAAAACGTAACGTACAAAATAAAACGCGACTTTTATTCTAAAAATGATCCTACAAATGTAAAACAATTTTCTAAAAATCTTAAACTTATAAAAAGAATTTTAATAAAAAAGAAAAATATTTTTTTGACTTTTTATTTATTTTCTATGAATTAAAATTGATTTTTGGAATTTTAAATGAATTAAAAATAGAAAAATAAATTGGAAAAATGAAAATTAAATTCTAAAAATTCTAAAATATTATAAAAGAATTTCTAAAAATATTTTTGTATTTTTCAAAGCTTTTTCTGATTTTTTTAATGGATTTTTGTTAATAAAAATGATTTAAAAATGATTAAAAATAAAGAAAAATTAAGAAAAATATCAAATCAACTCAGAAAATTATGAAAAATTCACAGAAAATCTAGAATATTATAATGAGCTTGCAGTAAAATTTTGGATTAAAAACAATAAGTAGAAGTGCTTATTCAAGCTTAAACAGCTTATGGCAAGTGCTTATATATAAGCACTTGCCACAAAACTTTTGCCAAACTTGAAACTCAAGTAAAATATACTAAAATTAACTGAGAAAAACTCAAATGAGATGAAAAGAAACACAGATACTTAATGATGCAAGAATTAAGCAATTGAGATAAGCTACTAAATAAGCAAAACACTAACAGAATAAGCCAGAAATGAAACAGACCAATCACAACATTCATATAACTGCTAATAATGTCAGATAAGCCAAATCAACTCAATCACAAGCTCAAATGAACACTAGCAGGCTAAAAACTTCAAACAGAAAGCTATTCTACACTACTAACAAGCAGGCCTGAATAAGCAGTTCTAATAAGCTACAAATAAGAAACCAATGGGGGCAAAATCAAGCTAGCACAACTGAGATGACAGAACAACTAAAAGCATCAAATCCTAAGCCTTCTACCTAACCTAAAAGAAGCCTTGAAATCTGATTACACTAGATGGTGCAGGGGAATCTTATGCCCAATCAGGCAACTTACAAGCAAAATTTCAATAAGCAAATGATATCCAAACTCAGATTCTCTTATTGATAATGATTAACAAGCTGCTCAAGAACACAAATCAACAAGCTAATGATATTTCCAACTATTAATGAATCATACAAATGCTCTCAAAAATCTGACCAAAAACTGAGTATACACTAGTTTTGACTTTTTGTATACATGAACTACTTTGACCTTTCCCAAATTGAACAGCTATGATCTACTCCTAAGTTGTAATAATAAGCTATGATTGATTAAAATTAAGCTAACTAGAACTATTATGCATCTAACACTACAATCACTAACCAATTCTTAAAATTCTAACAGATAAGCTAAATTAACTCTAACTTTGACTTTTTATTGATACACCTACAATTTTTAAGCTTTATCTAAGATATACTAACCTAATGTAACTTGACAGTGAAACTAAAACACCAAAACAACAACAACTAAGCACAGCAATCCTCTATTCCAAACACTACCTTAAATCCTGTTTACACTATGAAACTAAAATTTAGACTATTAATCTCCTATCCACTGAACCAATAAGCTATAACAACAATACCATAAGCATATTCAATAATCAGAAACTACTGAATCCAACAATTACACAGAAAACAGTTGCACAATTAAACAGGTACTCAAATTAAGCTAAGCATCACAGATATGAGTTTTAAACAGATCATTGAGAAATCAAACAAGCTTAGAAATGCTACCTTCTACAATTACTACAGCTACTAATCAATGAAACAGTACACTCACTATTAAACCAAACTTATCACAAATTATACTAGAAACAAGAGATTTGAATCATCACTTACAGAGCTTTTCCACCTCAGCATGAACAGAGGTGGATTCACTTAGCTTGCCTATCTTTAAGATAGGCAGAGATCATCCTTGGTTATCTCAGCTATCAAATCACACCAGGAATCAATGGATCAAAGTATTTTGACTTTTGTTGACTGTGAACATGATGAATCAATGAAACTGAAGTAACTCTTACAAAAGCTAATGTAGAGCTGATATGAAATGTACAAAATCTAAAAACAAGCTTGATTGTAAACTGACTTCAATTAAAACTATATCTACTATTTTTCTTTTCTTTTCTGATTTACTGAATTTACTCAAAATTCTTAGATGATATTTAAAACTGAATTAGCATTTAAAACATGAGTTAACTATTTAGCAAACTACAATAAACTAAATGATAAAAGAGAGATGAGCTTAATTAAATAAGCAGTAATGAAAAGCAGTAAACAGAAATAAACTAAAATTGATATAAAAGTCTAATTTCATTGAAAGTGAATATGATTACAACTAAAAACTATTACAAAAGAAAATTGGGCAGAGTTTGGCTACTCCAAACTCCACACCTAAACAGCTAATCTACATCTCTTTATATAGGATAGGAGTGAGGAGTGAGCTCACGGATTGCCATGTTGGCAATCCGTGTGAGTTGTGCTTGTTTGAAGCAATCCTGAGCCGTTTGATCTATTCCAATCATATCCTATCAAGTATCAACCCTTGGATAATGAATTATGGCGCGTCCCATCCACTAGTAACCTGCCACATGTCCCCCGTGTGCTTCTTAGCTCATCTGACACGCTCTGACAATCCCCTGTCCATCTAGAAGCTCAATGATTTGACCCTTATGCCCTTAATTGCGGTAATTAATTGAATTGGGGGTCTAGGGTTCATGTGGGGTGAATAGTATTTCTGGGAAGAGTGGGAATTGGGGGGCGGGAATTGTTAAAAAGGTAATATATTATTACCTGTGTTTGATCCTTTGGTGTTAAAGTTTGACCGAGGGGTGGATGGATCGGGTTATATGGTTATTTGGGATTGGGCTTTGGGTAGTATTATAGGATTGGATTTGGACTAATAACTTGGACCAGAATTTGTATTTTATTTCAGATTTGTGATATTAAAATCCAAGGACTAGATATGTAAAATCTAAAATTCAAGGGACCAATGCTGCCATATTCTATAATATAATCCAAGGGCTACTTTTGACAAACTATGCTTTTTCAAGGTAGATTATGACACTTTTGAGCATAAATCTGATCCGTAATCGAGAAATCCTTCACCGACTTCGGCTTTTCTCACTCATTCCCTATCTCGTGCTCATGTTTATCGTTATTGCATGATTTTTTTCCCTTTCAACAATATCCGTACCTGCACATGTAAAAACACAAAAACAACATATATTTGGCATAATTGGTTAGTTTTTGGTCTTTTGAGTCTGGTTTTTGGTCAAATAATAGTGAGTGAATAAGCACTCACCAGGTTCGCCTTTAGATTTGATAGGAAAAGCATTTACTATTAGTGCTTATGAGTGTACCGGTAGCATTTAGATTCTAGAACTTGCGTTAGTGATGCATCCCGAGACCGCTAGTGAGACTACATTCGTGTAGTAGGATTTACTACATGATAAGAGGCATTAAGATCACCCTTGTGTTAAACCCGTATTATAATTACTTGACCATTTTAGTCATATTACTTGGCTAGTTAAGTCAACTAATTTTTCTCACACCTTAGCGTTGTACTCATTTTTAGTACACGAAACCCCTAGTACACCCCTCCGAGCCTATCTTTTCGTTTCTAACTTTAAGCATTTTACTTAAAGGAAGAATTTGTTACACCCCACTTAAATGTACACCCAAATTGCCTTAGCCTTCCGTGTATGCGCTCATTTTTAGTGCATTATTGTTATTTGTTAAACGCTAAGTTAACTATCTAATTGATTACATGGCTGCTAAGTCGAGTCATATCCTTGTACATATTGTTTTGGGACGATTGGGACTCATGGGTAAAGTACTTATTTTATGGAGCAATGGGGAAGAACATAATATTATTAACCCCATATGTGCGTTAATCTTAAAAGTACTCCAAGTGTTTTGATTATCTTAATTCGAGTCTTTAGATTAGTTCATTGTAAAGTATGTAAAAATTCAAGTGTAAGGGGAATTTCCATCCCCTATGATGTATTATTTTGGATGGTAGGTGATGACGTGGGAATCGCACCAGACTTTACCTCTCAAGGGATCTTGAGAAGCTTACAACCCCCACCAGGCAGTGTACCTGATCGTTGTAGTATAGTATAGTGACAAGTACCGGGGGATTGATCGTTCAGCTTAGGAATAGTGTCGCTAGGATTAGAAAACCTAAATACTAGTTCTAAAGGTGAGGGATGATTATTTTTGTATATTTATATTTTTTATAAAGCAAGTAAAAATCTCGGGTTTGAAGGATTTGGGCGGAATTAGTTGCTAATCAACTAACCCAATACTAAAGATGCAATCAAAATAAAATACTAGAAATGAAAATAAACTAAATTATACTAAAGTTGTGAGCAGTAAGTGGAGAAAATGTGTTTGCTTAGATTTCACTACTCCCTAGACATCTTTTACACGTTAATTACTTGTTATAATTGCATGGATGACGGATCGTATTCCTTAATACCATTCATGGGGTGGCACACTTAACTCCCCAATTCTATGAGCTCTTATCTCCTCCTACACCATGCCCAGCACAACTATAGGGATTGTAAACAGTGGCTCATGCATTAAATACAACCAATAAAGACCTAGTGCGCGACGGTTCATGTTTCTTAAGACGTTCAAGCATGTTACCAATTGGAGATCTGCCAGTTTTCTTAAGTCTAACATATAAATCATTCATCCAAGACAAGTATAAACAAGTAATCAACACATAATTAACATCTAGGTTTCATTAGATCCAAGCAAACACAAGATAGATCTAGCCTAGCATGAAGGAATTAAGACAAGAACAAGATATAGACAACCAACACATAGACATATTGATTGAATTAAAAGAACACTTATCTCAATTACACATGAAAGGTATTAAGGGTTTGGAACCCTTGAAAAACCTGTAAAATTCGCACCAAAATCGTACTTAGGGTTTCTCCAAAACTTCTCTCCTTTTAATGTGAAAATTAGAAAACTATATATAGGAAAAGGGGTCTGACGGCGTCAAGACCAACATTGTGACGCCGTCACCTCGCCGCCAAAACTATTCTCGGACTGCCTTGATCTACATTTGACGCCGTAAAGACTTAATCATTTCCAGGCCGTCATGACTTTTACTCTTGACGCCCTACCTTCGTGACGCCGTCAAATCTGTACTGGGTCGTCATGGAATTTTGCTCTTGACGCCGTCAGAGAGTTGCTCTTGACGCCGTCACCTACTGTTCCCAGCATGGAAAATTAAGACTTTGGCGTTTTCTTCACTTTTATGCTCCAAAAACGTCCGAATTGCTTCCTTTTCCAGATTTCTCTCCCAAAGTACCTAAAATCACAAAAGGAACGATTTAGGGCAATATTTGATCAAATAAATTCGAATTCGGCTTAAATGACCCCCTAAAAACGGATCATTTTTCGCCTCATCATATACCCTTACACTTGAGATTTGCTTGTCCTCAAGCAAATGCGCTTTTATTCTACTCAAAATACGAGTTAGGGGTCATTTAACACTAATATAAAAGTAATTACAACAAATAATCGTTCCACTAAAGACCAATAGACAAGCACGGAGGTCATACACTAGCACCTCACAAATAGTGTTTAGATACTCACATCTCTCGGGTGTAATAAAGTGTAAATTACAATATGGAAACGGAAGATATCTCTCACTACCTGTCATAGCAAAATAGATTACCATAGGCTTGAGAAAGGATCAAACCTCCACCACATGGCGTAAGCACCTAGGATAAACTATCAAAGAGGTCTTTTAAAGGGTTGTAACGTTAGGTGTAGGGATATGAAATACACGGTTTTGTTGGATAAAGGAAGTTTTACTGGTGGCGAGTTAACAATCTTGGTTAATTACATGTACAATATGGCGTTGGTAAGCAAATACTAGACTCGACTTAAGCTAATAAATGAAAAATAACAAAAAAACATAAAATAAACATAGAATAAAAAGGGATGGTAGTCCGTATGTTTTTTTCTCTTTTCCTTTTTTTTTTTTTTTTTTTTTTTTTCTTTTTTCTATTTTTTTTCCTTTTTTTTTTTGCATACAATCTTACCCTACCATCCGAAATAATACATCATAGGGGATGAACATTCCCCTTACACTTGAATTTTTACATACTTTACATTAAACTACTCTAATGACTCGAATTAGAAAAATCAAAACACTTGGAGCACTTTTAAGATTACCGTACATATGGGGGTAATAAATGATGTTCTTCCCCATTACTCCATAAAATAAGTACTTTACCCATGAGTCCCAATCGTCCCAAAACAATATGTACAAGGATATGACTCGACTTAGCAACCATGTAATCAATTAGAAAGTTAACTTAGGGTTTAACAAATAACAATAATGCTCTAAAAATGAGCGCATACACGGAAGGCTAAGGCGATTTGGTTGTACATTTAAGTGGGGTGTAACAAATTCTTCCTTTAAGTAAAATGCTTAAAGTTAGAAATGAAAAGATAGGCTCGGAGGGGTGTACTAGGGGTTTCGTGTACTAAAAATGAGTACAACGCTAAGGGTGTGGGAAAAATTAGTTGACTTAACTAGCCAAGTAATATGACATAAATGGTCAAGTAATTATAATACGGGTTTAACGCAAGGGTGATCCTAATGCCTCTTATCATGTAGTAAATCCTACTACACGAATGTAGTCTCACTAGCGGTCTCGGGATGCATCACTAACGCAAGTTCTAGAATCTAAATGCTACCGGTACACTCATAAGCACTAATAGTAAATGCTTTTCCTATCAAATCTAAAGGCGAACCTCACATATTTGGGTGGAAATTTTTTCTGAAAGTACGGTTATGTGCTAATTATACAATCTCCTATCCATGAGACGTTTGCTATGGCTAAAGTTTCACTCCTAAATGTTGTAAAAAAATTTAAATTTGGCGCTAAAATTGCACTAACAAATATTTCTCATAGTTTTATTACACATCTACCATTAAACAAAACAAACTCAAGCGAAAGTGCATATGTAAGGTATCATCTTTTTACCCTCCCCTTACACTTAAGATGAACATTGTCCCCAATGTTCAAGTAAATAATGTAAAAGTGAAAAAGTTAAAAAGAATGAAATCAAATACTCCCCTGATTCGCTCGGTATGGATAATAGGGTGGCCAGGTTAAATCTTCCTCCAAGAAAATGAACAATCAAAGCTTCCCTTCCAGAATATAAATCATCTTCTTGTGATACATAACCTGTAAAACCTGATAAAATAGACAAGACAACCTCGCGTAAAATCGGCGGCATCCTATATAAGTTACTAAATCCTAGAAAACAAGATAAGATATAATGCTTGTGGAATGAAGTTTGCAGATCTCCTGGAGATTATAAAACTTAATAATTCACAAAAACCATAAGACTCCGTTAGAAAAACAAAACTGGTAAAATTTCCAGATTTTTACACTTGACGCCGTCAAGAGTTAACTCTTGACGCCGTCAGAAGTGACCTGCAGAAATTATTGTATTAAGTTTCCGGAAAATTTCTGGAAAAACTTGGTCCTACTTCCTGGGAAATCCTGCAAAACTTCATTATGACTCAATACAAGCATTTGACTCGAACAAATACGAATATACATGTTCATTTCATATTGTGGAGAATCATGATCGGTTTGTTTCTTGAAAACATATTTGGGGTTTCCCCTTACACTTATCTTTTGCAAAAATACCTTTAGGTGGAGTTAAGACTAAGCCAAAACAACAAAGTAAAGTATTTCCACTATTTAGTTTAGAAACATGATCTACCAACAATAAAAATTAAGCATGCATACGGAAGCAAATAACAAACAAACAAATAAAATCACACAAAACATGGGTTGCCTCCCAAGAAGCGCTTTTCTTTATTTACGAGTCTTGTAGCTAGACTCAAGGTCATGGGTTACTACGTGACCTCATCCCTTGAAATGATGTACCCCATGTAGTTGCGATCGTTACTGTTATGATGGTAGTGCCTCAATCTGTCGATACTCGCAATTACCATTCCACCTACTTTACTTCTCAAGTTAGCTACCCCATCTTGGCTCACACCTTCGATTGTGAATGGCCCATACCACCAAGGACTTGGTTTATCGGGTGGTATTGTTGTTTCCAAGTGTCTCAAGAGTACCAAGTTCCCTTCCTCAAATGGTATATGATTTTCTGCGGGTCGAGTATGTTCGAATTCGACCTGAACCGTATTATTTTTTCTTCTTTCATTTTTGGCTTTCTTATAGCTTTTGATTCTTGCCTCCCATGCAAGAATTTTATTCTGAACACGAATGGGTGTCGTACCAATGTTGTTTTTGATCTTTCTCCAACTCAAACTCTCATGCCCACTTCGCGGGGTCATGGGGAAGCTAATCTTTCTTTTTCCAGATTTAAGCTCAATCTTCCTACCTTCATACTTAATGACAGCCCTAGCGGTGGCGAGGAATGGTGACCCAAGGATTATTGGCATGCATCCATCCCCTTTATCATCGATGATCATAAAATCAATGGGGTACATGAATCCTGCGACATTAACTAATACATCTTCTGCGATTCCTAGGGGGTATACGTACGAGTGTCCAACGAGAGATAACCTAACACGAGTAGGGGCTGGCATTTTTGACGTTAGTTGGATGTAAATAGTTAGGGGCATAAGATTTACTTCCGATCCTTGGTCGGCGAAAGCACTAAGATGTTTCAAGTCCCCGATGCTCGTTGGTATCTCAAAGTTCCCACATGCTATCTGCTTAGTAGCCACTTTTTGTACCAATAGCCTCTCGAATACTGATCCTCCAGGAAGCGTATCATACTCATCTTTCACTTCTTCCTCTTTCTCAGAAACCTGTCTGGAGGGTTGGTTACGCCCATCACCCTTAATCCAATTTGTTATGGTGTTTTTGTTTATATCATGTTTCAGGTAGTAACTCAAAGGTTGGGATTCTGGTGGTTTTTCTAAGGTCTGTTTAGCAGGAGTTTCTACCTTCTCGTTATCCTTTTGGACAATGGTGATGGAGTTAACAAATTGGGTGGTGGGAGTGGCGCTTTATTTCCTTAGTAGTATTCTTTCGGGGGTTCTCTGGTTGGCATACTCCTCTAATAGACTCATCATCTCATTCATTTTCTCCTGCATCTCCTCGAATCTAGCAAGCCAATCTGAGTGAGTTGCCATATATTCTCTCATCCTAGCTTCAAACTCCGAGCTAAGTTCCTTGGGAGGGGAACAAGGTGGGGTATAGTTCTGAAAAGTCTCGACATTTTCTCTAGAAGGCGACTCAGATAATGGTGCCGAAGTTGGTTTTGAGACAGAATTGACAGTAGCTCGTCTAGGACTTAAAGGCCTCCTTTGCCTTTCCTCAAAATAGTCAACTTTTGCCTCGAGTTTGCATAGGAATTCATCGGGGATTTCGGTGGTCCCTCCAGATGTTGAGACTGCATTGATAGCCGCTTTTACTGTATGATTAAACTCCCACATCTCCTGATTATCAGTGGCGAGCTCCTCGATAACTGCCCAAGACTCCTCGGCATTCTTATCACGCAGTTTACCTCTCGCGGCCCTATCAATTGTGCGCTTAATGTGATAGTCAACATGGTCGTAGAAAATCTGGACTAATAACCAATGGTTTATACCATGATGAGGGACCTTATGGAGGAGATCCTTAAAACGGGCCCAAGCTTCGTAGAAAGTTTCACCCTGCTGCTGTTCAAACATCAGAATGTCATTTCTAAGCATTGCAGTCTTCCCTGGTGGGAAGAATTGAGTAAGGAAGCGATTGGTGAGGTTATCCCATGTGGTGATGGATCCCGCGGGTAAACGCTCAAGCCATTGACTAGCTTGATCCCGTAGAGAGAATTGGAATAGGCGTAATCGGGTTGTCTCTCTAGTTGCAACATCTAGGTCTATGGAATCTACGATTTTGAGGAAGTCCTTAAGATGTTGGTTTGGATCTTCGGAACGAAGTCCATGGAATGCACATCTGCTTTGCACCAACCAGATGGTGTCGGATCGCAAGGGGGTCACATTGGCTCCGGTGAGCTCAATGGTGTTTCGGTAGCCTTGGTGGCTAGGTCAGGAATACTCTCCTAAGGTTCGGGGCCTAAGGGGTTCTAATGGTGGGTTTTGTTGTGGTGGGATGACGGGTTCAAAGATGTTCCCGTTGTCCATGATGTCGGGTGGTTACGAACAAAGGCACAAAGAAATAAGATAGACTAAAGAGAACCTAAAAATAAAAATAAAATCTTACTAGAAAGGAATCTAGCAAGTAGACCTAATAAAAAGAAATTCTAACCTAGACAATAACTATTCCCCGGGCTGCGGCGCCAAAAACTTGATGACGTGGGAATCGCACCAGGCTTTACCTCTCAAGGGATCTTGAGAAGCTTACAACCCCCACCAGGCAGTGTACCTGATCGTTGTAGTATAGTATAGTGACAAGTACCGGGGGATTGATCGTTCAGCTTAGGAATAGTGTCGCTAGGATTAGAAAACATAAATACTAGTTCTAAAGGTGAGGGATGATTATTTTTGTATTTTTATATTTTTTAGAAAGCAAGTAAAAATCTCGGGTTTGAAGGATTTGGGCGGAATTAGTTGCTAATCAACTAACCCAATACTAAAGATGCAATCAAAATAAAATACTAGAAATGAAAATAAACTAAATTATACTAAAGTTGTGAGCAGTAAGTGGAGAAAATGTGTTTACTTAGATTTCACTACTCCCTAGACATCTTTTACACGTTAATTACTTGTTATAATTGCATGGATGACGGATCGTATTCCTTAATACCATTCATGGGGTGGCACACTTAACTCCCCAATTCTATGAGCTCTTATCTCCTCCTACACCATGCCTAGCACAACTATAGGGATTGTAAACAGTGGCTCATGCATTAAATACAACCAATAAAGACCTAGTGCGCGTCGGTTCATGTTTCTTAAGACGTTCAAGCATGTTACCAATTGGAGATCTGCCAGTTTTCTTAAGTCTAACATATAAATCATTCATCCAAGACAAGTATAAACAAGTAATCAACACATAATTAACATCAAGGTTTCATTAGATCCAAGCAAACACAAGATAGATCTAGCCTAGCATGATGGAATTAAGACAAGAACAGGATATAGACAACCAACACATAGACATATTGATTGAATTAAAAGAACACTTATCTCAATTACACATGAAAGGTATCAAGGGTTTGGAACCCTTGAAAAACCTGTAAAATTCGCACCAAAATCGTACTTAGGGTTTCTCCAAAACTTCTCTCCTTTTAATGTGAAAATTAGAAAACTATATATAGGAAAAGGGGTCTGACGGTGTCAAGACCAACATTGTGACGCCGTCACCTCGCCGCCAAAACTATTCTCGGACTGCCTTGATCTACATTTGACGCTGTCAAGACTTAATCATTTCCAGGCCGTCATGACTTTTACTCTTGACGCCCTACCTTCGTGACGCCGTCAAATCTGTACTGGGTCGTCATGGAATTTTGCTCTTGACGCCGTCAGAGAGTTACTCTTGACGCCGTCACCTACTGTTCCCAGCATGGAAAATTAAGACTTTGGCGTTTTCTTCACTTTTATGCTCCAAAAACGTCCGAATTGCTTCCTTTTCCAGATTTCTCTCCCAAAGTACTTAAAATCACAAAAGGAACGATTTAGGGCAATATTTGATCAAATAAATTCGAATTCGGGCTTAAATGACCCCCTAAAAACGGATCATTTTTTGCCTCATCAGTAGGGTAAGAGTGTATGAAAAAAAAAATCGAAAAAACAAGAAAAAAGAAAAAAACAAAATAGAAAAAAGAAAAGAGAAAAAACATACGGACTACCATCCCTTTTTATTCTATGTTCATTTTATGTTTTTTGTTATTTTTCATTTATTAGCTTAAGTCGAGTCTAGTCTTGGCTTAGCAACGCCATATTGTACATGTAATTAACCAAGATTGTTAACTCGCCACCAGTAAAGACTGCCTATATCCAACGAAACCGTTTATTTCATATCCCTACACCTAACGTTACAACCCTTTGAAAGACCTCTTTGATAGTTTATCCTAGGTGCTTACGCCATGTGGTGGAGGTTTGATCCTTTCCCAAGCCTATGGTAATCTATTTTGCTATGACGGGTAGTGAGAGATATCTTCCGTTTCTATATTGTAATTTATACTTTATTACACCCGAGAGATGTGAGTATCTAAACACTATTTGTGAGGTGATAGTGTATGACCTCCGTGCTTGTCTTTGGTCTTTAGTGGAACGATTATTTGTTGTAATTACTTTTATATTAGTGTTAAATGACCCCTAACTTGTATTTTGACTAGAATAAAAGAGCATTTGCTTGAGGACAAGCAAATCTCAAGTGTAAGGGTATATGATGAGGCGAAAAATGAACCACTTTTAGGGGGTCATTTAAGCCCGGAATTGAATTTATTTGATCAAATATTGCCCTAAATCGTTCCTTTTTTTATTTTAGGTACTTTGGGAGTGAAATCTGGAAAAGGAAGCAATTCGGACGTTTTTGGAGCATAAAATTGAAGTAAACGCCAAAGACTTAATTTTCCAAGCTGGGAACAGTGTGTGACGGCGTCAAGAGTACTTTCCTGACGGCGTCAAGAGTAAAGATCATGACAACCCAGTACAGAAATGAAGGCGTCACAAAGAAGAGCGTCAAGAGTTAAATGTGTGACGACCTGGAAAAATAGAATACATGACGGCGTCAGATGTAGATCAAGGTAGTCCGAGGATTATTTTGGCGGCGAGATGACGGCGTCACAAGGTTGTTCTTGACGCCGTCAGCCTCTATTATCTATATATAGTTTTCTAATTTTCATTCATTAAAAGCGGAAGAAGTTTGGAGAAACCCTAAGGCCGAACCATATACGTATTTTATAGCTTTTTCAAGGGTTTTCAGCCCTTGAACCCTTACATGTGCTATTGAGATAAGTATTCTTTTAATTCAATCAATATGTCTATGTGTTGGTTGTCTATATCTTGTGCTTGTCTTGATTCCACCATTCTAGGCTAGATTTATCTAGTGTTTGCTTAGATCTAATGAAACCTAGATGTTGATTATGTGTTGATTACTTGTTTATGGTTGTATTGGATGAATGATTTCAATGTTAGGCTTAAGAAAACTGGCAGATCTCCAATTGGTAACATGCTTGAACGTCTTAGGAAACATGAACCGATGTGTACTAGGTTTTATTGGTTGTATTTAATGCATGAGTAAATTCTAATGATCCCATGTTAGGAGCTTCTTATCCGGCTCGACATAGGAGTGAAGTAGGCACTCATAGGATTGGGGAGTTAAGTACGCCACCCCATGAATGGTATTAAGGAATACAATCCATCATCCACGCAACTATAACAAGTAATTAACGTGTAAAAGATATCTAGGGAGTAGTGAAATCTAAGTAAACACATTTCTCCACTTATTGTTCACAACCTTAGTTTAATATAGTTTTATTTTCATTTTTAGTATTTTATTTTGATTGCATCTTAGTATTGGGTTAGTTGACTAGCAACTAATTCCGCCCAAAATCCTTCAAACCCGAGATTTTTATTTGCTTTCATAAAAATATAAAAATACAAAAAGAATCATCCCTCATATCTAGAACTAGTATTTAGGTTTTCTAATCATAGCGACACTATTCCTAGCTGAACGATCAATCCCCCGGTACTTGGCATTATACTATACTACATCGATCAGGTACACTGCCTGGTGGGGGTTGTAAGCTTCTCGAGATCCCTTGAGAGGTAAAGCCTGATGCAATCCCTATGCATCACAGCAACCATCCCATCACCTTCCCCCACCATCACAATCCCATCACACCGCCCAAACCCACTACCCACCAAACAAGGACAACCATAATTAATGCTCACCCCCCAATTGGTATAAAACAGTCCAATTTCCCTGTTTTCTTTTTTGGCGCCAAAATGATCCAAGGGTGAAGATCACTCAAGAGTCATCCAACAGCTCAGATTTCAAGTGGGAAATGCTTAGAGGGGGGTCACAAACCCTAATTTTCAACTATAAAAGGAAAGAGAAGCAAGGAAGGAAGCCATCTAGTTTTAATATAGTTTTTAGTATTGTTTAATTAGTATAATCAATCCTAGTGTAAATTTCATCTTTTAAGTGTTGTATTAAGTTGTTTCAGTGTACTCTAAGTCTTTTCCAATAATAAAATCTAAGTTTCAGTTTAAATCTCAGTTTATGCAATTTACTTTTATTTCAAAAATTCTCAATAAGCTTAGTTGTTGTTTATAGCTGGTATCATGGACAAGTAAGCTCATGTAAGCTCCTAGAAAGCTCATTCAAGCTTTTAGAAACTATAAAAATCAGTTTAGTATCAAAAAAGCAAAAATATAAAAAAATCAGAAAAATAAAAAGAAAATAAAAATTTGAAGAGTTCATGATCAAGAAGCTGGAGCACAGTTGATTAAGGATGGCCGTGGTTTAGAGGTTTGTGGAAACCTATAGATTTGGTTTGTGGTCTTTGGTTCATGATCTTTGGCTGGAGTGCACATTGCAAGCAAAAATCTCAATTTCCCTTTATTACTGTAGCTAGCTTGTTACTTATTATCTGTGTTCTTTATGCTTCTTAGGTGTTGTTAGTTAAGATTGTAGCTTAAAATTAGGTGTTTGTTATTTAGATTTCTTTGTTGCTCACAATTCTTGTTTAACTGCCATTTTAGTAATAATTTGGTTCTTGTGTATTAGTAGATATAACCTGTGGTGTTGTGCTTAATTTGGCTTCTTAGATCATATTAAATCCTGTGGAATCAGTCTCATGGTCTCAATCTATCATTTGCCTTGAAAACCTTTCAACACAGTTAAATTAGAGGGTGTTTGGATCAGTAGGGTGAAAGGTGTTTAAGACTGTCTTTGTTGTTACATTTGGCTCATACAAGCCACATTAGGTTCATTCAGTACAATCAAGTCATAAAAACCAAGGTTCTTTTAGAAAAAAGTCAAAAATCAAGTTTTAGCTCTCCATTTCATTCACTAATTAAGGTTTCAATTAGCATAATCACTCTTATAGTTGCATAAGTACTTAAAGTAGCTTAATTCAGTTTCTTTTTAGCTTAATATAACATCTTTAGTCATTTGAGATCAATCAAACTTCACAAAAGTCAAAGTAGGCTCAAGATCAAAAAGTCAAAATTGCATAATCCTTCAAAAAGTCATTTTTTGGGGAAATTTTCTAGATTTTTGCATAAAGATTTCTTTGTTGCTCACAATTCTTGTTTAACTGCCATTTTAGTAATAATTTGGTTCTTGTGTATTAGTAGATATAACCTGTGGTGTTGTGCTTAATTTGGCTTCTTAGATCATATTAAATCCTGTGGAATCAGTCTCATGGTCTCAATCTATCATTTGCCTTGAAAACCTTTCAACACAGTTAGATTAGAGGGTGTTTGGATCAGTAGGGTGAAAGGTGTTTAAGACTGTCTTTGTTGTTACATTTGGCTCATACAAGTCACATTAGGTTCATTTAGTACAATCAAGTCATAAAAACCAAGGTTCTTTTAGAAAAAAGTCAAAAATCAAGTTTTAGCTCTCCATTTCATTCACTGATTAAGGTTTCAATTAGCATAATCACTCTTAAGTTGCATAAGTACTTAAAGTAGCTTAATTCAGTTTCTTTTTAGCTTAATATAACATCTTTAGTCATTTGAGATCAATCAAACTTCACAAAAGTCAAAGTAGGCTCAAGATCAAAAAGTCAAAATTGCATAATCCTTCAGAAAGTCATTTTTTGGGGAAATTTTCTAGATTTTTGTGATAGGAATTGGACCTTGAAACTTTCAGAGGTTAAAGTCTACCACCTAAGCTTAAAAAATCTGCCATCATATTATTTTTGTGAAGCTTGTGCAACAGCTTATTTAGAGTTGCAGGGCAAGTACATGCCCTGTGCACCATGGTATTGACCAACAATCCAAGGTCTCCCCTGTGCTCACCTGTGGGCCCCACCATAAGCTCCTTGGCTTTTTGGAAAGCCAATCAGCTGATCTTTAAGGATCATAACTTGTTTTTCACTTTGTAGCTTATTAGGTAGGGCTGCTCATAACTTTTTGTTTGACCAATTTGACTGTGCATACTGAGCACTCAATATACATAGCCTTTTTCATAACCCCACCAAGGGCTTATTAGTGGACCCCACACCTGGCCCTTTGGCTTTTTGAAGAGCTTATCAGCTCAACTTCTCAGTTTTAGGTTTAGTTTGGACCCTAGCTTATTGGTCCTCAGCTTATTTGACTTTTCTTGTGACCTTTCTTAGAAGTCCCAAGACCCACCCTGGATTAATAAAAAAAAGCCATAAGCCTAGCTTATTTGCTTATTTCAAAGTTGACCAGGTCAACTTTGAAGGTCAAGTTTCAATTTGGACCCCCTTTCACTTCTGTGGACCCCACAGAGGTCCAAAGGTCCTTGTTTAAGGCCTGCTTTGGTCTTGTGTTTTGACTAGTGCTTATTTGGTCACATCAGCTTATTCTTGTGCTTATTTTGGATTCTTTTGCTCATTTCAAGTTTATATCCATCTGTCTTAGCTTATTTGATCATATGGTAGCTTAAATATAACTTTTTCAAAAACCATAAGTCCTAATAAGCTTCATCTCATAATCTGTTAAGCATTTGGGTGTCTCAATTGCTTATTTTTAAGCACTGATCAAAGTTCCTTCACAAAAGTTTGTTGTTTTCAGTGTTTAAGTAGTTTTGTAAAAGAAAAACAAAGAAAAACAAAGAAAAACAAAATTTAAAATTAGTGATAGCTTCTATTTAATAAGATTTATTTATTTAATTTTTTCTTTTCAGCTTATTATTAAGTACTTTTTCATTTTTATATTTTTCTTAATTTTCTTTTATGTTAAAATATTTTTAGTAATTTTTCTAGATTTTTCTATTTTAATTTAGTATTTATTATAATTAAAATTAGTTTAATTAATAAGTAAGCAATATTAGTTAATTTAACAGTTTTATTAATTTTTATTTAACAACAGTACCTTTTTATATTTTTTTAGGTTTTATAAATCATTAAGTATTTTTAGAAAATAGTTTATTAATTATTACTGTTCACTTTCTATTTTTCTTAATTAATTTAGTTAATTAGTTTTTAAATTGCTATATAAGTAAATAATTAGTAAAATAGTTTAAAAATAGTTTTTATAAACTTTTTATAATTTTTTTAGATTCCTGTGATGGTTAATTAGATTTATAAATTTTCTCATAATTTTCTAAGTCATTTAGGTATTATTAGTAACTAATAAGTAGTTTTAAATTAGTTTTATTAATAATTAAATAGTTTAAATTAGCTTTTAATTAATAAAAAATAATTTATTTTTAATTAAATTTTCTTTTAATATTAAGTTTATAAAATTTTCAATTTCACTCCCTGTAGTTTAATTTAGCTTAAATCTCACATTTTTCTCTGTTTGTAAACATTTCTGATTTGTAATTTGCTTACGTGTATACATATCTGTTTCCTGTGCTTGTTATTAACTGTTATCCAAGTAATCAGTAGTGTAATTCAAATCCAAATCTTTATTGGTTACTGTCCTCAGTGCCACTCATTCCCACAAGCGTTTCAAAACACCATTTCAATCTCGTCAGGACATAACGACCCGGGGAAACTCTATACTATCCACGGAGCATTGACTCTAGGCTGTCTGACCTTGTTGACCAGTTCACTTGGTTAATTTAGGTTGACCGTTAAGAGCCAATCAGCTATATAATATGTTTGTCTTTGCTTATTTGTTTGTGTTTGTTTCTTTTGTGTTTGTGTCTTATGGTTAGAATTCATTATTTGTAATACGAATCGAAGAGTATAAAGTATAAACCAAGAAAATCGGGATCAAACGACCCCTTCCATTCATAAACCATAAGGATACATTTACAACCTTAGGGGAAACCACAACCCCTACCTACATCATCACCTACATCTACCTAGCTTACGACACTACGACAGTGGCACAAAATGAACAAAAGAAACCACAACTCCACAAGTACCCAACCACCTACTACATACATTCATCATACACAACAAAAGAACCCATCACTGCCTCCAGCACCCAACCCCTTCACATGTACGTTTGTCTCACAACAAACTCAATCTTGGAAACAATGCTGTCGTTTGTTTGCCTAAGCATCCTCATCAACCCCCTCATCTTTCTCATAT
The DNA here is from genome assembly GCA_030686995.1 of Artemisia argyi. Taxonomy (NCBI): domain Eukaryota; kingdom Viridiplantae; phylum Streptophyta; class Magnoliopsida; order Asterales; family Asteraceae; genus Artemisia; species Artemisia argyi. Next base: position 73,893 of record JARVZY010002382.1, on the reverse strand, counting down.
CAGCTGACTGAATCCTCGTAAGCTTGTTCACATTGGCCCTTGCAGTTCTCGAGCCCCTTAAGAGTTGGAGCTCCGCAATCAGGTCCCCTAACACCCAACATATTAGACAGCTTTTGGCACCTACTCATCAACTATTGTGCATGATGAATGTCTTCCTCAACTTCTCGTTGGTAATGAGATATCATCATTTCCGATATGACAAACGAGTTACAGGCAATGACGAGATCTAGACAGCGAGACATGTTACCGGAAAAGGGAATGATAAATGTTTTGTTAAGGGTGTGTGTGTTTCTGCTTGTGTGTGTGTGAAGTCGTTGTGACAATTTAATATGGTAACATGAGAATAACTTTCCAAAATTATCCATTGAGGTTATGTCACACTTATACCAAAAGTTTCCAGGTAAAATGCACCATGAAAAGACGAAACTACCCTCGATGACGTTGAACTTAACGAGCAAACTAACGGAATATGGCCCTCGGTGGCTAATTTGCATTTTTGCGAAACGTTAGTGGCAAATTTGCATGCCTTTATGACTCGGTCCCATTTTTGCATTTTCGTGATACGTTAGGGACCATTTTTGCAATTTACCAAAAAGAAAGATTGTTACAAATTTATTAGTGTTTTTGAGTTGCAAAAAGAAAAATAAGAAAATGATGAAAAAACTGTTATTTGACAATTATGTCTTTAATAATGTATTTTAATTGAGACTCAAGTTAAATTAAATAAACGTCAATTTAGTCATAACAAATGTATTAATTTTGTGCCACTCACTTCATTCAAAAAATGTCATGAAAGTTTTTGCATAAAAACCCACCACTTTTCTTCCTCTTTTTATACTTTACTTTCATTTTTCTTCTAAAAAAACTTAAGAACGCACCATTTTTTTTTCACTTAATTTTACTTTCCATTCAAAATCAAAACTTAAGAACACTCTGGTAGTGTTATTGAGTATGTGCTAAGGTGATAACTGAATAACAGTTATTGGTGCATGAGTGCAACTAGCTCTCTTATAATTAAAAGCAAAATAGATACTCCATACTAGGGGGAAAAAATCGTTGCATGCATAATAACAATCTTTAAAAGTCTTGTTAATTGGCTCGTTTTGGATCAGCCAATATGAATTCTTTAAATTCCGTAAAATTCGCCAAAAATTGCAATAGTGACATTCATGACATCATAATCTCCTCCAGTACGTCATCCCTTAAATTATGGCGAAGGTGATTGTAGTAATTTATAGTAGATCGAATGTCAACAAGATAGAAACCTTAAGTTGAAAGATAATCTAAAAGTGCATGTTTTCTATTCCTTAATGATGTTTGTTTTCGACGTTAACTTGGTACTTTTTCTAAAGATAAAAAGGTGTATGTTACTTTTAGACATCATTTTCCTGGGATAGTTGAAAGAGATCCAAGTTGTAGTCGTAAAACAAGCTACTAAATTCAAATTAAGAATACATCACAAACGTTAGCACTTCATACGTTGTTTGTTTTTGACTTTCTGTTAGTAGAACTTTTATTATTTGTGAAACAATTTTCTGTTAGTAGAATGTTTATTATTTGTGAAACAATCATATTTCATTGACTCTTATAAAGTTAGGATAAAATGAGAAATAATATCGAAATAAAAATGATGAGAAGAAACCATAATCGCACATTTTAGATGCACTTACAAAAATATATACATCTCTTCTTGTTTCAAAATAATACTAATATTAAGAGATGACTAAAAACATGTGCCACTTTTTTTGCTTATACAACCAATGAATAAAATGGATTACAGATGTGTTTGAGAAATAATAGGAGTTAATAACTAATTAATGGTGATCTTGTTTGGACAATGCATTATTTTTTGAATAAAAGATGAAAAGTTTGTTGTTAAAGATAACTCTAAGGACTTAGCAAAACTTTTTATTTATTTATTTATTTATTTATTTTTTATTTGAATTGTGTAACTAGAAATATTTTTCACTCTTTCTATTTTGAGTAAATTACACCGTTCGTCTTTGTGGTTTGCGTTGACTGGCGTCGTTAGTCCCTTAACCAAAAAAACTGCACTGTTCTTCCTTAACGGGCAAACGTTTGGCGTCGTTAGTCCCTCCCCCACTAACACTTGTTAAGTGTTGTTACACCTGAAGTCCCATGAGGGTATACTAGTCATTTCGCAAACTAAAAGGACGAACGGTGCAAAAGGATGAACGGTGCAGTTTTTTTTAATACGTTCGTAAGTTCCATTTTAATACGTTTTCGTCTGCTTTTTTTACGTTTTTGTTTGTTTTTTTTCGTTTTCGTCTTTTTTTTACGTTTTCCTCAGTTTTTTTACGTTTTCATCCGTTTTTTTACGTTTTCGTCTGTTTTTTACGTTTTGGTCTGATTTTTTTCGTTTTGGTCTGTTTTTTATGTTTACGTCCGTTTTTTACGTTTTTGTCCGTTGTTCTAACGTTTTCATACGTTTTCGTCCATTTTTTTACGTTTTTATCCATTCTTAACCGTTTTTTTTTCCGGTTTCGTCTGAATTTTTACGTTTTCCTTCGTTTTTTACGTTTTCATCCGTTTTTTTTTGTTTTCGTCTGTATTTTTACATTTTCCTCCGTTTTTTTACGTTTTCACCCGTTTTTTTGTTTTCGTCTGTTTTTTTACGTTTTTCTCCGTTTTTTTTACATTTTCATCCATTTTCTTTTGTTTTCATCTGTTTTTTTTCACATTTTTGTCCGTTCTTTTTGTTTTCGTATATTTTTTTACGTTTTCGTTCTTTTGTATTTTTATTTATTTTTTATTAAATTTTTTTTACATTTTCATCATTTTTTACGTATAAAATGTATAAAAACGGATAAGAATGGATAAAAACGTATGAAAATGTAAAAAATGAACAAAAACGTATGAAAACATTAGAACAAAAGACAAAAACGTTAGTGGGGGAGGGACTAACGTTAGTGGGGGAGGGACTTCAGGTGTAACAACACTTAACAAGCGTTAGTGGGGGAGGGACTAACGACGCCAAACGTTTGCCCGTTAAGGACGAACGGTGCAGTTTTTTTGGTCAACGGACTAACGACGCCAGTCAACGCAAACCACAAGGACGAACGGTGTAATTTACTCTTCTATTTTATTTTCTCTTCCCGACTTATATAACAAAAAGAAAAACAAAGTTTATAACAGACACCCAAGAATCGGATGCATTTTATCAAATTGGTACTCCGTATAACACCAAATTTTGAGATTACGTAAATGAAAAAAAAAAAAAAATCGACGAATTTAAAATAACTTTACACTAAGGGGCATCCACTATAATGGTTTATGAAAAGATTTATAAAATTATGAAGAGGTCTAAAAACTTGTAAACCATAGTGGACATCTATTTCATGCTTATGTGTCATGAAGAGGTGTAGGATATTGGACCTTTTCATAATTTAATGCATTTGAATTATGTGAGATATTGATAAAACTTGAAAAAGTTTATATATAGTGAGAATATGTTTATAAAACAAAAAGGTTTATAAATTAATGTCATAACACAATTATAAACCTTTACAAAGATTTACCATAGTGGATGCCGTATTGAAAACGTATATGATTCACAAACACTTTCGAAAACCATCTTTTTTGTTTTTGAATGCTTATGTCAGAGAGAATACGTAAGATAAAAATAAAAGCTATTTACTTACTGCTATTTAATATCAACAAACTCATTTATGTGAAAAAAAACATTTATTTTCTAGAAATAAATTCTACAAGCTTAAATTAACATGAATAATTAATATAGCCAAAAAATTATAAATGTTAATAATCAATTAAAGACAAGACAATAAATATCAATAATTATTTCTCACTTTTAGTTGACTAAAATTTAAGCAACCTTAATGATCAAATTAAAAGAAGAAGAAGAAAGAAACATAAAAACAAGCCAAAATAGCAAAACTTATTACAAATAACGAGTCCTATATTTATAATCATAATAATACCGTTACATAAACAATACGGAGTAATAACAACCAAACTACAATTACAATATTAATATTCATAACAATATTTAAAGGAGTTGCATCTTTAATTTCTCTTCACCAACTCTTTTTATCAATATTTATGCCTACCTTGTTTTGAGACTTATCACACAAACTAATTGTACATTGCTAAAAATAAAAGATGTACTTTACTTTGAATCAAAATACTTACAAATTTTATTATTATTATTTTTAGAACGATAATTTTAACTATCCATTTACATCCCAAATCTATCTCATAATATAAGTTACTACGAAACACAAGCTCTTTGATTTTGATACTTACAAAATAATTAAATTGATTAATGATTAATTAATGGTTAAAAAGTAAAACTCACTTTTTGCGCCTTCGTAAAAAATACATTTTTACTTAAAATAAATATTTTTGTTTGTCGAGCAATAGTTTTAGTGCGATGATCTTTTTATAACTAATATTCTTTCCGTTTCAAAAAATAATTATCTATCGACAAAAAACACACAGTAAAAAAAAACATTTTTTCTCTGAAATATTTTATTTCAAAATGACAGTTTTACACTTAACTAAATAATTTTAGTATGAAGATCTTTTTATAATTAATAATTTTTTCGTTTCAAAATAATTGTCTAACCACACCAAAAAAACATAAATATTACTAGTACTGTTTTTTCTCTCTTATTTTTTTTATAGAATAATAGTTTTACACTTAACTAAATAATTAAATTTTTCTTTAAAATTTATAATAACAATTCTAAATAAAAAAAATAATATAGTAAACTCGACCAAACTTCTGTATTTATATTCAGCAGTTGACCTCAAATTTCCAATAAATCTACACAAACACTTCAACCCAAGAATTTATTACAACAACTAAAAAAAATATATTCTTAACAAGAATACAAAAACAGCCCATTTTCAGGAAAGAAAATAAATTTATATATATTTATAAGGTGGGTGTCTAGAAAGACTAGATTTTGTGAAGTAGTAGTCTCTGAAGTCCTTTTTGCTGTTTTCAGATTTTGTCTTTCGGTGGCTTTGCGTGTACTACTCCAACCCCCCCATTAATCTTTTCTTTCTTAAAAAAAAAAAAAAAAAAAACACAACATTACACATATACTGTCTGTGTTTCTTTTTTTTATAAAGATTTGTTCACATCTACTACTACTGTAAGTCTCACATTTTTAGATCAAATGCCTTTACTTAACTTTATCACATCTCATTTCTTTTTTTTTTTTTTTTTTTTAGATTTAACTTACTGCATTTTTATATAATCTTTGGATTTGTGTTTCTTGATGTTGGTTTTTTACTTTTTAGATTGGTTTTTTATGTTATGTTTTTTGGTGTTAAAAAAAAAAAGTTTCCAATTTTGCCCTTATGTTGTTAAGCATTAGTTTTAAGAAATACATTTGATTTTTTATGATTCTTGATGTTAAGTTGTTATAAAAATTGATAATTTAAGTTTCCAGTTTTGCCCTTCTGTTTTTAAGCATTGGAGTTTGATTTAAGATTAGTGTTTATGATGTAAACCTAATACATTTTATGATTCTTGATGTTAAGTTATAAAAATTGATAATTTTTTAAGTTTGTAATTTAGTGATATGGTGATTAATTGATGTGACAATTTATGATAGTTGCATCAGTATAGTTTATGGTAGGTGTTCAATTTCGCCCGGCTTTTCCCTTATGTTGTTTAGCATTGGAATTTGATTTAGGATTAATGTTTATGTTGTACACTTGATTAGTAGTTTTCAATGTTAATTTTGGCTTAATTTCTTTTCAGAATTTGACCATGAAAGTTTGTAAGTTAGTGTATGGTATTGATAATAAATTGATTGCGACAATTCATGATAAATGTATTTATGTCATATTATCCAATTTTGCCCTTGTTTTGGTAAGCATTGGTACTTGATTGACCATTATAATTTCTTGTTGTCAATAGTCTTTAGAAGGGACTTTTATGATTCGTGATGTTAATTTTTGAAATTGCGTTTAGGGATTAATATTTTAGCTGTAAAACTGCTCGCTAAAATTATGTTTATGTTTATTTTTGCTTAACTGCATCACAAAATCTGACAGTTAGGCTTTTGTTTTTAGTATAGCTGTATAATAATAAAATGATGTGACAGTTCTTGTGTCTTATAGGGAAATATCGGGAATGGATTAGCAGAAGCCAGAAAGTAGATAACTTTATACCTTATTGTCGTCATTAAATATGGCGTCTGGGAGTATGGATTCAGAATTATCAAAGAAGACTACATTTATGGGTCTTAAAGTATGGGTTGTGATCTGCCTATCCGTTGTCATATTTATTTGTGTGTTCTTATGTCTCTTATCAATGTGGGTCATGTGCCAAAAAAAATCTCGAAGAAGAGACAGATACCCTCATTCACAAATACCAAATGTGCCAAAAGACATTAGAGTCGACAGTGTTGGTGGTGCATATAACAGTTCAGGAGCCGTGAATGATGAACCAAGTGGTAAAAAGGGTTCAGGAAAAATGTTATATAAACTTGGGTTGAGTAAATCAGGTGATGCTGATAACGCAAGTCAATCTAGTTCCGTGTATGAAAGAGGACATTCAGGGGAAGAAGGAACTTCTGGAAGTGTCTGGAAACAGTCTTCATCGTCTCGTGGAGTAATGGCGTCTCCTTTTATTGGGTTACCTGAAACTTCACATTTGGGGTGGGGTCACTGGTTTACTTTACGAGACCTTGAGCAAGCGACGCGTAGATTTTCTAGTGAGAATGTGGTTGGTGAGGGTGGTTATGGAGTCGTATATAAGGGCACATTGGTCAATGGGACCGTAGTAGCAGTGAAGAAGCTACTTAACAATCTGTGAGTATCCGCATCTTTTTGTGTCGCTAATGTTGAAGTTATATTTATATTATCTTATGGTGTGAATTTATGCGTAGGGGGCAAGCAGAGAAAGAATTTAGAGTTGAAGTGGAGGCTATAGGGCATGTTCGGCACAAAAATCTTGTGCGGCTTCTAGGTTACTGTATAGAAGGAACCCATAGGTGCGTTCCTTTGTATAGTTGATACAACTGCTAATTTCCTCGTGATTATCTTTGATGTTTATTGTGCTGATGCTATTGAATTGTATCCAATCTTCTTGAATAACTTAGGATGCTTGTTTATGAATATGTGGACAATGGAAACCTTGAACAATGGCTTCATGGAGATACTCGGGAATGTGGGTCCCTTACTTGGGAAGCTCGCATGAAGGTCCTTCTTGGCATTGCAAAAGCGTAAGTGAATATTACTATTAGAATTATATAAGAAAATGAGACCGTACCTTAACGTGTGACTGTTTAAATGTCAAGAAACTTATCGTTGCATTGCTTTTAATTATAAAACCCTTTTATACTTTCTCAACACAAAAGTTAATGAATAGACCTTCAGTGTGGTATAGTGGTATAAGTCTTTCTTCCGTCTTCAGATTGTTCTCATGAATCATTGGACAAATGTTAAAGATTCACACTTTTCAGTTTTGATTGTGTTCCAAGTTTCATGTATTAACTTACTAGATTTGATCAACAGGCAGCAGTCATTGAAATTTTTACTTACTGATTTTGCAGGCTTTCTTACTTGCATGAAGCTATAGAACCAAAGGTTGTGCATCGCGACATTAAATCTAGTAACATATTAATTGACCATGACTTCAATGGCAAGCTTTCTGATTTTGGATTGGCCAAGCTTTTGGATTCAGGAGAAAGTCACATAAACACCAGAGTTATGGGGACATTCGGGTATGCTTGCAAATTATTGTTAACTTTTTAAATTCGTTTATTTCGAATTATAAAAACCCTGTTTATGTTGCAATTGCAGTTATGTGGCTCCAGAGTATGCTAACACTGGCATGTTAAACGAGAAAAGTGATATTTATAGCTTTGGTGTGCTCCTTCTTGAAGCAGTAACTGGAAGGGATCCAGTGGATTACAACCGAGTTTCTAATGAGGTATTAATGGGTACAAATCATCTTATGTGTGTTTAGAGTGTTCCCTATATCACAATCTTCGTGTTATCTGCTGTTGGCATATTATTGTTGATATAATTTCACTTAAAAGTTAAGGTAGCAAAATAGATGGGTCAGGTGGACTGGGAACGGGTCAAGACAGGTAATTTTGGTGTCAGTCGAAGGTGGTTGGACTGGGTTGAGTTGGCCGGAAGCACTTTTCTGCAATTTTTATTTTATTTTATTTTTATTATCAGTAGTTTTATATATTGCTAGTGTCATATATAATTACAAAAATATATCTTCAAATGATAAACTTATTTATTTTTCAAAAATTATATTATTTCAATAATACAATTTAGGCGGCTTCGACCTGCTGAATGTTTTAGCATTTTACCTGTTTGACTCGTTTGAAATACAACATAACCTGGATCGACTCATTTACTATTAAACGAATTGAATGTTAGCTATACGTAAAAGTGTGCCAAAATTTTTCAATAATTTGTGAACATATGGCAGGTCAATCTTGTTGAGTGGCTTAAAATGATGGTGGGCAACAGAAGAGCAGAGGAAGTTGTTGACCCAAATCTTGACCCTAAACCTTCGACACATGATCTAAAACGTGCACTTCTGGTAGCACTTAGATGTGTTGATCCTGACTCTGAAAAACGACCTAAAATGAGTCAGGTTGTGAGAATGCTTGATGCAGATTTCCCATATCGTGAGGTATTACTTATTTCCACCCAAGCTTGCTTTCTTTGTCTGGTTTTAAGGGTCATTATATGTCTATGACGTTTAGTACGGAGTATTTTTTTAAGAAGCCCCATTTCAGTGTGCCCAATCCTTTATTAGAAATTTTCATTTAGACCATACATATGTAATATCTTCATACATACACCATCTTACAAGTTCTGTTTGAATATCTTCTTTTGAACAATGAATGCTAAAATATGAAAATTCCCCTAACTCTGAAAAATACAAAATGGGGCAATACAATGTATATTTCGTAGCATTTTAAGTTTCAATCAGAAAATTGGTTAGCAACTCTGTAGGAAACATGATCATTATATAAATCTATTGTGTTCGGTTTCTCGACATCGACATGTATAAGCCTCGAGCAAATTATTCAAAGAAAGAGAAAGTGGTCGGCCAGTTTTCAAGAGCTCGGCCTTCTCTCCCAAAACCTTAGAATCTAATAGTTGTCTCACCGTATTATTATTCTGCTTACCTAAGTAATTCAGTTAATCCCATACAGGGAATAAACTGTTTTTATTAATTTAAACCTTAATTATTAATAGGCTGAGGCCCACCCACAGGTCACATGTGATACCTGTGAATATGCATTATTCTTTTCATAAGCTGTACAAAAGATTCATTGCTAAAAGTCTGGCCTAGGAATTTGTTTAGGATGCATGCGCTTACAAAATAAAATAACATGCAAGGCATGATTGTCTACCAAACCAAACATAACAGACATTTTGGTGCTTTTAGCATACACTATACGCCTACGGTGCCTGCTGTAGGAGGTGCAACCAGTGCCACCTCCTAGGGCCACACATTATTGAAGGGCCTCAAAATTTTTCCAAGTGCACTATATAGGTTCATGCGATGGCTCTTTTAGACAATAAATCAGGCCCATGTTTGAATAACTATTAGTGAAGACGGTTAATATAGTTTATAGAGATGATTACTTAGATGATAACCTGTACAAAAGAAAACATAACGTGAACGGATTATAGAGGATTACTTATGAGATAACCAGCTAACTCGCATTCAATATTACGACCTACTTTATTTGATGGGATATTCCTCTCTCATCTTGTACCACCTCTAATTTATTTTTATTTTTTATTTTTATTTTTATTTATTATTATTATTATTATTATTATTATTATTATTATTATTATTATTATTATTATTATTATTATTATTATTATTATTATTATTATTATTATTATTATTATTATTATTATTATTATTATTATTATTATTATTATTATTATTATTATTATTATTATTATTATTATTATTATTATTATTATTATTATTATTATTATTATTATTATTATTATTATTATTATTATTATTATTATTATTATTATTATTATTATTATTATTATTATTATTATTATTATTATTATTATTATTATTATTATTATTATTATTATTATTATTATTATTATTATTATTATTATTATTATTATTATTATTATTATTATTATTATTATTATTATTATTATTATTATTATTATAATAATAATAATAATAATTTTAAGGATTAATTTTATGTGTGAATCTGATTGAGGATTAATTTTAAGGTTTTGGATTTGTTGTTAACTACTAGGTGATAACTTTTTTTCACATATAACGATTTCGTGCTTAATGAGGCCTCTTTAAAATTTACCGCACAGGGCCACCGGCCCTGCTCACACGAAGTTGATAATTTTGGCCATCCGAGGGATAAAAAAATGATTCACTGGCCGGAGGTCCTTCTGGAAGCAGTCTCTCTACTGTCGGGTTATCCTGGCGGTAGGGGTAGGATCTGTCTACATCTCACCTCCCCCTTTACCCTGCTTCGTTGGGATTGGGTTTTGTTGTTGTTGTTGAGGGATAAAAAAATGAATGGTCTAAATGAGAATCATCAATAGCGTCTATTAAAACCTTCTTTTTTATGACTTCAATTTGATCAGAAGGAAATACATGTATTGTAAAGTATGATTAATAATGGGCTCAGGTCTTTTACCTTTACTTATATAAGCATGAAAATGGCGATGATCGTTGGGAGTGCCTGAATAAGTTGAGTCATTATCCTTATTACTGTTCTAAATGCAAAATAACAACCCTAATCGTCCTAATTATCTTAGTAGGTGTAGACATCTTTGATTCGTCTAAAAGTGTATGTTGATGGCAAAAATAGCTAATTATATAACCAAAAAATGAAGAACTGTGAAAAAGTTACTAGTATAAAACAAGCCTTGTGAAGGATGAGGTAAAATTTATTATGAATGTTTCATGCTTATTTAATATTTTAGTAAAATGTGAGGGGTGATGTAATCGAAAAATGTTACTTTGACCAACTCTTAACATGTTTGACTTTTGAATACAGGAACGAAGGAACAGGAGGAGTCGCACAGCCAGCATGGACAGTGAAACCATGAGCGGTGCCGCTGACATAGAACGCCCAGCAGCATAATCAGAAATCTGACAGACTTAACAACAAATCGTTAACAAGTTGAAATCATTCTTGGTAGATTACTAGCAGGAGTGAGTGGTGTATGGTGGGGGTATCAGTAAACTTAAATTAAGAAAGATGTAAATCACATAACAAGCCAGATCAAAGGACAAGGGTTCTTTCTTTTATCTTCTGTGTTTATAATAATCAAGATCATTTTAATTTTTTGGTTTTCATATACTTCTAATTCAGGTTTTGGATTGAAAACCATTAGTACCGGTAACAGTCATATCTGACAGACGAATCATATTATTTATGTTTTGAGTGTAAAAATGCTTTTATTCGTTTTTCTTCTTATCGTTTAACTTGCAAATGCTTGCATTTTAGTGTCTTCATTTGCTGTGACAGTGACCACATGGTAAATAAGCAAACCAGCAGAACTAACTTTGGTATCTATTCTTTAGGGCCCCAGTTTGTAATGTTTCACTGGTCTGTGTGGAGTCATGTTTCGCATAAATTGCGTATAGTCGAGGATTTCATACTTACTAATTTTTTAATATCATTTTCTCATTCTTGTTCACAAATTTGAGATAAAAATGAAGGATGGTGCATCATGAAGTCATGACCACTACTCATTTGACATTTGCATTGTACAAGGAATGGTGACGAGAAACAAAAGCAAGCATTTTTTTCACATCAGTTGGCGACGACAACTATTACTCGTTAATAATGAAATTTTTAAAACAAAAACCTTATAAAGTATAAACAGGTATTTCCTCCTACATACAATACTCTCTCAAAAATCTATCTTTACGTCTTTTTCTCAGTACTTGAAACCCAGATTTGCTATTTTACATCAATATGGTATATTCAAGACGGTTTAGAACACGCATCCAAGAATCCGGTTATTGCAAAGTACTGTAAAAAACATTAGAAACAAATCATGTATAAACAAGTCAGTCCCAATGCCGCTTATAAAAGTAAACAAAAACATGAGCAGTTCAAAAGCCTTGAGTCAGTAAATATAAGATTTCACAACTCACTCTATAAATCATTTTCACAGTCCATTAATTCTGTAACCAAAACAAGTCACCTCAATAAAAACAAAACATGATTTCTTCTTTACTGGTATCTAAGGCTGATGGTAAGAATCCATTGATTGTTCTGTTTGTGTATCATCTGGTGGTCCAAAGGTGTGAACATCCGGATGGTATGCATTTCCTTCCTGCCCCTGACCATCATTTGGCTGTACAAAGACTGGAATATCCAAGCTATTCCATTCAGTGTCGGGTGCAATCTCCCTAACATCCGATATTCTTGCTTCCGTTGCCTCTATATCATTCCATTCACCATCATTAATTGGTCTCGTTTGATCTACAGATGGCGGTGGGTGAACTAAACTTCTTTCTGACACTTGAATATTCCTAGAAACACTAAGGCATGCTTTATCTACATTCTCTTCAGATGGATGTACATGTTTTGTCAGGGGCTGAGTATCTACTTCGGAGCAAGACTCTCCTCTCTCCTCCAAGACATGCTTAGTATTCTCCTCTTGCCTGATAACAATAAATAAATAAATGAATCCGCCAAATCAGCAGCTAACACGAGGTTGGAATATTTATTTTGCGTGAAATAGCCAATTCAGGTAGTATCTACCTCTAGAGGGTCAAACACTATATGTATTAAAAAAAGGGTAGCTTATAGGAAGCGGGTCAAACTGGTCAAAATGCCTCTAAACCTTATACTCAAAGGTTAAAAATTAGAGAAATAATTAACTTTTGCATTCATATTAGACACAATAGTTATCTATAAACACATTTGGACAACTAATGATCTTGATCAGCTCAACCTGTAGAAAATGACCCAATTTCATCTTAACCCTTTTGACCCTTTAAGAATACTAGTGAAGTGGGTTTCAAATAGGTAATCAAACCTTTGAAGTTGTAACTGTAAAACATTGATGTATGCCAAAAGCTCTTGATTTTCCTTTCTAGCAGCGGTTTCTTTCTCTGTTGCCTCTTTTATTGCAGCTTCAGCCTCTGCCTCCTTAACCCTAACCTTTTCATCAGCCCTGACAACGGCTCCTTCTAGAATGACTACACGTTCCCTCGCTTTTGCAAGCTCAGAACGCCATAAAAGGGCTTCCTGATGAGAAGAGTCTCGTTCCCTGGCTTTAGCAAGGCGCATTGTATCAGAAGATAATCACAGTACCACACATCAAAGCATCAAAAACTAAAATTTTATAAAATCAAAAATTTACACCATCTATCTACTTTTAATTTAATAGTATGATAACCCAATAAAAGGGAAAATTCTTAGGAAGAAAGCTTGAAAAGAAAAGCCATTTTTCTTGATACATCCTGAAAAAGACAAGTGCAGGTATTGGAATGGGAATCCATACGTTGTGTTTTATCTCTCTAACCAGTCAGATAGATTTAAAAGAGCCAGACAAGTCTAAGTGAGTGTTTGGTAAATGGGGATAGGGAATGAGTATCAATCCCATGAAAACATGTCTAGCCCTATATAGTTTTGTGTTGCTTAAGAAATTGGAATGTGTCGCGTGTTTGGTTTACCTGTAGGAGTTGTTGTCGGGACTACTTCCAAGTGAATTGCGTGATCTACCTGGAGGCCTACAAGAAATATATTGCTAAACAAATGAAAAGAAGAATTGCATAAATCTAGATATGGGAATGATTCAAGAACTAGCATATCAATCAATATTAGGAATAAATAGCTGCTAGTAGTTAATGCACATAACATAAACATTAATCTATATATATAAAATAAAAAACAATGAAATTAAATACCATAGCTGCATAGGGTTTGACCATCCTCCAAAACGATTCCTTTATAACTCAACCTCTGGTTCTTAGCAGGAAGAGAAATGTTTCGAGCCAATAAATTCTTAAAATCAACAACCTTTGACCTGACACTCGATGCAACCGAAAAAATGTCCCCGTTTTCACATACTATCTCTATCATAATCATCTCTTCCTCCTCCTCCTCCTCCATTGATTTACCTGTAGTAGTGTTAGAAGGTGGAGTTGTTTCGGTCCTAAACGGCCGGATTACTTCCAAGTGAATTGCGTGATGTGCCTGGAGGCCTACAAGAAACATATGCAGCAGGTGAGTTTTACTAAACAAATGAAAAGACAAATTGCATAAATCTACTAGATATGATGGGATTGATTCAAGAACTAGCATATCAATGAATATTAGGAATAAGTTAATGCACATAACATAAACATTAATCCCCCTCTCTCAGTGGGACAAAAACTTGAGATAGTTTCATCAAAAAATAGTAAGTATGTATTTCATTAACTAATAAAACTAGTGCAGCTTTAGTCCAAATTGAAATTTGGTTAATAGAGATATATCTTATACGACTGGACTACCATATCTCAATAATTATAGCAAATAATCCTTCCAAAATAATAATAATAATAATAATAATAATAATAAATTAAATTAAATTAAAAAATACCATAGCTTCCTAGGGTTCGATCATCATCCAAAATCTTTTCTTTATAAATCAACTTCTGGTGATAAGCAGAAACATGAGTGATATAAGCCAATAAATCCTTAAAACCAACAACCTTTGCCTCGACCCACGATTCAATCGAAAACATGCGCCCGTTTGAACATATGACGTCTATCAAAATCTTATCCTCCTCCATTACAACCGAAAACCCTAATGCTACCAATCTAAGGGGTTTACGAATATAATAACGACTACTGATATAAAAGGGATAGTCCTTTTCACGTTTTTGTTAATTGTTTGAAAACCACAATATGTTGCTCTTGTTGTTGTTTATGCAGGTTTGTTTGTTATGGAGACAAACAAAAAAAAAAAAAAAAATCAATTTTTCTTTGAAGCCCATGATACAAATCAAGCCCAAAAATAACATTTGATT
Organism: Artemisia argyi; assembly: GCA_030686995.1. NCBI lineage: Eukaryota > Viridiplantae > Streptophyta > Magnoliopsida > Asterales > Asteraceae > Artemisia > Artemisia argyi. The sequence continues at coordinate 58,877 of JARVZY010002382.1, read as the reverse complement.
TAGTTTTCACAAATTTGAGATAAAAATGAACATTTGGCATTTCCAAAAATAACATTTGATTTAGTTTTCACAAATTTGAGATAAACATGTATTTCCTCCTACAAATATACAATTCTCACTCAAAATTCTATTTTTACTTCTTTTTCTCAGTACTTGGAACCCAGATTCGCTAATTTTACATCAATATGGTATATTCAAGACGGTTTAGAACACACATCCAAGAATCCGGTTATTGTAAAGTAAAAACATTAGAAACAAAACCATGTATAAACAAGTCAGTCCCAATGCCGCTTATAAAAGTAAACTAATTAACATGAGCAGTTCAAAATTCAAACACCTTGAGTCAGTAAATATGAGATTTCACAACTCGCTCTATAAAACGTTTTCACAGTCCATTCATTCTATAACCAAAATAAGTCACCTCAATAAAAAACAAAACATGTTTTCTTCTTTACTGGTACATCTAAGGCTGATGGTAAGAATCCGTTGATTGTTCTGTTTGCGTATCATCTGGTGGTCCAAACGTGTGAACATCTGGATGGTATGCATTTCCTTCCTGCCCCTGACCATCATTTGGCTGTACAAAGACTGGAATATCCAAGCTATTCCCTTCAGTGTCGGGTGCAATTTCCCTAACATCCGATATTCTTGCTTCTGTTGCCTCTATATCATTCCATTCACCATCATTAATTGGTCTCGTTTGATCTACAGATGGCGGTGGGTGAACTAAACTTCTTTCTGACACTTGAATATTCCTAGAAACGCTAAGGCATGCTTTATCTACATTCTCTTCAGATGGATGTACATGTTTTGTCAGGGGCTGAGTATCGACTTCGGAGCAAGACTCTCCTCTCTCCTCCAAGACTTGCTTAGTATTCTCCTCTTGCCTGATAACAAACTGCCACATAAGCACCTAACACAAGACTGCGACTTTTTTTTTTTGGAAGGAGGGGGAATTATAATTTTTACTCTAAAGAGGGTCGAACAGTAAATATTGTAAAAAATAATCTTAACAGGAAACAGGTCAAACCGTCAAACTGGTAAAAACACATAAAACACTATGTTATTATAAATATTTGTAATCATATTTAGCACACTAGTTATCTCTAAACAGATTTGGACAACTAGTGATCTGAATCTTAACTCAATCAGTAGAAAATTACCCATATTGATCTGAACCCTTATGAGCCTTTAAGATTAGACTGAGTCACTGAGATGTGGTTCAATTAGGTAAACATACCTTTGAAGTTGCAACTGTAAAACATTGATATATGCCAAAAGCTCTTGATTTTCCTTTCTAGCAGCTGTTTCTTTCTCTGTTGCCTCTTTTATTGCAGCTTCAGCCTCTGCCTCCTTAACCCTAACCTTTTCATCAGCCCTGACAACGGCTCCTTCTAGAATGACTACACATTCCCTCGCTTTTGCAAGCTCAGAACGCCATAAAAGGGCTTCCTGATGAGAAGAGTCTTGTTCCCTGGCTTTAGCAAGGCGCATCATGTCTGGCATGCCTCCTCCAGTCGGGCGGTCTAACCCTGGTAAACCAAGACCACCTGATAATAATATTCAACATTGGTTTAGCCCGTAATTGTTAGAATAAACAAGTAATAAAATGGAGCGCTTAAGAAATTGGAATCTGTTGCTTGTTTGGTTTACCTGTAGTAGTGTTAGAAGGCGGAGTTGTTGCAAACGGAGGGTTCGGGACTGCTTCCAAGTGAATTACGTGATCTACCTGGAGGCCTACAAGAAATATATGCAGGTGAGTTTTACTAAACAAATGAAAAGAAGAATTGCATAAATCTAGATATGGGATTGATTCAAGAAGTACCATACCAATATACTGCTAATAAGACGCAAATTATAGCAAATAATCATATATAAAATATATAAAAAAAAAAAAAAAATACCATAGCTAGAGAGGGTTTGATCATCCTCCAAAATGATTCCTTTATAACTCAACCTCTGGTAATTAGCAGGAAGAGAGGTGATTGGAGTCAATAAATTCTTAAAATCAGCAACCGTTGACCTAACACTCGATGCAACCCAAAAAATGTCCCCGTTTGAACGTATTATCTCTATCATAATCATCTCCTCCTCCATCAATTTACCTGAAGTAGTGTTAGAAGGTGGAGTTGTTCCAAACAGGGAGTCCCGGGCTACATGCATGTGAATTGCGTGATGTGCCTGGAGGCCTACAAGAAACATATGCAGGTGAGTTTTACAAAACACATGAAAAGGCAAATAGCATGAATCTACTAGATATGGGATTGATTCAAGAACTAGCATATCAATCAAAGCTAGTAGTTAATAATCTCCCAGGACTAGCATATGAATATACTAATAAGACTGCTAATTATAGCAAATAATCATACAGTAATAGATAAAATAAAAAATACCATAGCTACGTAGGGTTTGATCATCATCCAAAATGGTTTCTTTATAAATCAACTTCTGGTCATTAGCAGAAATACAAGTGATATCAGCCAATAAATCCTTAATAACAGCAACCTTTGTCCCGACCCTCGATCCAATCGAAAACATGAGCCCGTTTGAACATATGATGTATATCAAAATCTTATCCTCCTCCATTACAACCGAAAACCCTAATGCTACCAATCTAAGGGGTTTACGAATATAATAAAGACTGATATAAAAGGGATAGTCCTTTTCACGTTTTTGTTAATTGTTTGAAAACCAGAATATGTTGCTCTTGTTGTTGTTTATGCAGGAAAAAAATCAATTTTTCTTTGAAGCCCATGATACAAATCAAGCCCAAAAATAACATTTAATTTAGTTTTCACATATTTGAGATAAAAATGAACATTTGGCATTTCCAAAAATAACATTTGATTTAGTTTTCACAAATTTGAGATAAACATGTATTTCCTCCTACAAATATACAATTCTCACTCAAAATTCTATTTTTACTTCTTTTTCTCAGTACTTGGAAGTTGGAACCCAGATTCGCTAATTGTACATCAATATGGTATATTCAAGACGGTTTAGAACACACATCCAAGAATCCAGTTATTGTAAAGTAAAAACAATAGAAACAAAACCATGTATAAACAAGTCAGTCCCAATGCCGCTTATAAAAGTAAACTAATTAACATGAGCAGTTCAAAGTTCAAACGCCTCGAGTCAGTAAATATAAGATTTCACAACTCACTCTATAAATCACTTTCACAGTCCATTCATTTTGTAACCAAAACAAGTCACCTCAATAAAAAACAAAACATGTTTTCTTCTTTACTGGTACATCTAAGGTTGATGGTAAGAATCCGTTGATTGTTCTGTTTGTGTATCATCTGGTGGTCCAAACGTCTGAACATCCGGATGGTATGCATTTCCTTCCTGCCCCTGACCATCATTCGGTTGTACAAATACTGGAATATCCAAACTATTCCCTTCAGTGTCTGGTGCAATTTCCCTAACATCGGATATTCTTGCTTCTGTTGCCTCGATATCATTCCATTCACCGTCATTAATTGGTCTCGTTTGATCTACAGATGGCGGTGGGTGAACTAAACTTCTTTCTGACACTTGAATATTCCTAGAAACACTAAGGCATGCTTTATCTACATTCTCTTCAGATGGATGTACATGTTTTGTCAGGGGCTGAGTATCGACTTCGGAGCAAGACTCTCCTCTCTCCTCCAAGACTTGCTTAGTATTCTCCTCTTGCCTGATAACAAACTGCCACATAAGCACCTAACACAAGACTGCGACTTTTTTTTTGGGAGGAGGGGGAATTATAATTTTTACTCTAAAGGGTCGAACAGTAAATATTGTAAAAAATAATCTTAACAGGAAACACGCCAAACCGTCAAACTGGTAAAAACACATAAAACACTATGTTATTATAAATATTTGTAATCATATTTAGCACACTAGTTATCTCTAAATAGATTTGGACAACTAGTGATCTGAATCTTAACTCAATCAGTAGAAAATTACCCATATTGATCTGAACCCTTATGAGCCTTTAAGATTAGACTGAGATGTGGTTCAATTAGGTAAACATACCTTTGAAGTTGCAACTGTAAAACATTGATATATGCCAAAAGCTCTTGATTTTCCTTTCTAGCAGCTGTTTCTTTCTCTGTTGCCTCTTTTATTGCAGCTTCAGCCTCTGCCTCCTTAACCCTAACCTTTTCATCAGCCCTGACAACGGCTCCTTCTAGAATGACTACACGTTCCCTGGCTTTTGCAAGCTCAGAACGCCATAAAAGTGCCTCCTGATGAGAAGAGTCTCGTTCCTTCATAAGTTGCTCTCTTTCTCTACTTAGAACCATCACCTTTTCTTCAGCCTCTCTTAGCTAGAATACCGATACAGAAAACTCATCACATGATAATATGAACATTTACTAATGTAATAGTTCTCTATAAGTAAAAAGGATAGACGAAAACATATACAAACCTTCAAACTGTATGAAACTGCTTGCTTTTCCAATTCATTCTTTAAGCGGTCAACTTCAGCTGTTACGATTCTCCGCTGCTCATCCATTGTATAAGCTGCAGATGCTGCACCCTCTGCTGCTTCAGCAGTCTCGGTTAGCTTCCCTGCTAGCTCTTTTATTGTTGAATCTCTAGCACGGACATCCCTTGCTAAATTTTGCAGCTCCTCATCTTTTACTCTTAGTGTCTCCTATAGTAATATCAAACTATTAATATGACTACAGCGAGTAGAAGATAAAATGGATATATAATTATAACAATGCTAAAATAATTGTTTTATAATTACTTTTGGTGTCAAGCAGATGGATTTATACCTTCATGATAGTCAAATCATCCAATGGTGCGTCGGGTGCTTTATTCAGCACAGATCCCAAAGCATTTCTCCTTGCAATCTGCAGTGCTGCTTCAATTTCTTTAGCAGATTCCAAAGCAGTAGAATTTGCAGCAGCAACAACAGCAGATACTGTCCCTAATTTTGCATTACTATTTCCAGCTAACGAGTTCACAGCCTCTTTATGAGCCCTTAATACCAATTGTGTTGCACTGTTGGTTTTCGTAGAGGATAAATGCATACATCAGTAACATGATTGTTCAACATGATAATAAAATAAAGTCAAAAAGGATTGATAATTGATAAGTATTTCAAAAGCGATCATTGGTAAAGTAAAACTAAGTTCAAGTGTCTAATAACTCACTGCAGTGTTGCCACCCAAGCTCTAGCAGCACCTGGAGTTTCTGCACAGAGGAAATATTCTTTTTTCTGTGGTGTTGCGATATCTAATAAATCAAGTCAAGGTCATACATGTAACAGTTTCTCCAATGTTTGAGATATTATAACAAGATAAAATTGTAAATTGATGAACATAAATCACAATGTTAACAATACGAAATACAGAAATTATGGTGGATACATATTATACAGTTATCATACTTCGGCAGTCCACTGAAAGTAAACAAAAAAATATATATATATATTAGATTAGAAATCTTCGGATAATATAGTTTTAAGAAGTGGTCTTACTGGAAGTTATAGGGTGATGTCATAATTGTGCTATTTGAATCAAATATGATTGTTCCTTTAGCGGCTGGATCATTTCGCTTGATTCTGCAGACATTTACAATTGTCAGAAATAAAGATGCTTGAAGAAGGCAATGAATGAAAGTAATTAATGTTTAGTAACTTACTTGTATTCCATTTTTCCTGTTGTTGGGTCTAGGATCACCCATCTCTCATTCCATTTCCTCAACTATTACAATAAAAAAGAGTTGAAGCTATGGGTGAGAATACAGAAAAATATAATAGTCCGTTATTATCCATTTCTAACTTATCACAATTTCATTATACTAACTGCTATAATGATTGACATCTGATAGACCAAAGGAGAATAGAAACAAATCACAAAGGGAAAAACTGGATTACGCAAGTATTCAATATTCATCAAGGTGCTATATGGCAACTTATTAGCTTATTGCCATTTTTAAAAGGGTTATGTGTTATAGACCCAAGACCGAACTACCAAACCGTTGCCCTACAATAATAGATTATAACACGTTACCCGTCTATTTAGTTCCCGTCTCTTAAGCTTTCCAACTCAATTATACTCGTGTCAAGCAAATTGAGATTACCGATTCAATTTACGAAAAATGAATTGCTTGAGATGATATACATAAGGTGTTTAGTAAGTTACTAAAGATGGTCAACATCAAAACTGTGAATTTAAAGATAACAACCATGTTACAATGTTTACCTTTAAATAGTTCATCGTAGCGACTCTAAACATCGCATACCAATGCAATAAGCCAGTTTTCCTTTATACATTAGGATTAATGCACATATACATAACTCACCATCGTATACAAGTAAATGTTTGATGTTTTCTACAAAACACCAATCACCTATCCAGCATGTATATAAACAAGACTCGGAATTCATGAAGTGACTTCTTGCAAAGTTTACTACAGCTAGTAGTCTAGTACTTGAGCAATCAGCTCATATGGTGCGTTCAAATTTCTCAACTCTTACAGACTTTCCTAAAATGCAATCATCATGATTGTTCGTGCAAAGTATTAAAGTTAGTTCTAACAGTCCCAAATTTCAAGACTAATTTGTGTTTCTCGATTATGAGTTGATTCAAATGCAACAAAACTATATCTTTCATCTAACATTTGGAAATAATTTGGTTTTGGGATAATAGTCCAAAAATGTATCCAACTTCACACTTATTTCTTTGCATTTTTTCCCCTATTTCACATACGAACGTTTAATTTTTCCTATTTGAGTGTATTATCACAGTTAAAGTTAGATACATTTTCATATGATTATCCATTTAAACGCATCGAACTTCACTCGTAAGGATACACAAAATAGGATAAACTAAAAGTTTACACACTCGATAGGGCAAAAAAAAGTTTGATACATAGTAAAGAAATAAGTATCAAGTTCGGATACAGTTTCAGCCATTATCCCAATAGTTTTCAACTCTTGTACAAGTATAATTACATTGTGTTCTCGAGTATCACTTAAGGAAGGAAAATAAAGAAAATGAAGTGAAACAAGAAAGGTTGTGTTCTCTAGTATCACTTGTTCTTCAGTTTGAGCGAAGGGAAACAGAAAAAAAAGAGGAAAAGGAAGAGAAACAGAAAAGAAAAGGAAAGTTCAGTTCGAACACAGTGATGTGTTCTTTGAGTTATGCTCTTAAACCACATGAAAAGGAAAATAGCTAGGCCAAATTACAATCTTGCCCATTGTTTCCTGCACCAATCTTTCAAAAGAAGGGGGCATTTTAGTCTTTTCACCAACTACAATAACGCTTAGTTCCCTTTCCGCCCAAATTTGACCGGAAGATTATACCACAAAAAAAACCCCGCCCTTTCCTGTCTAATTCCATTTCCTTTCATGAGTTTCTTTCCATAAAAAACTAGAGAACACAGGAAAATGACTGAAAAAGAAGGGTGATTTGGTTAATTTTGAAGTAAAATGTTTCCTAGCTGAAAATGTTTACTTCCTATCTCTTGACTTTTCCTCACACAAAAAACTCGAGAACTAAGCATAATTAGTGTCTGGTATCGTTGTAACTAAGGTGATCTATCTAACCTAATAAGAAACTATCTAAAATTATATAAGCAATTACATATGTGATGATGAACTCATAAAATAAAGTGAGTTAAATAAAGGTACCGTTTCAGATCGCTTGAGAAGAGGACCCTGTAGCAAGTTCCTCCCGGATCCAGAAGCCAATTGTCTTTTGATTTTATCCAAACTGCTCTCTGTTCCCCCATCTCTCTATATAAACAACAATTATCAATTTCAAATTAAACAACTTTTGAAGGTAAAGAGAAAATAGGAACTTACAATCGATGAAGCACCATTGGTAGTCATAGTTGAACAAGCTGTTTAATTTAGTTGAGAATTTAATAATAGTAAGATTAAGAAATGAAAATGATTTATGATTATGATGTTTGAAGTCTTTTTAGTTTGTGTGTGTGTGTGTTAGGTTTTTTATTTTTATAAGATGATGAGTTGTAATGTTTTTTCTGGTAACTAGTTTTGAAGAGTGTCTTGTTGTTGGTGATGCGATGCGTTTACTTTTGTGTTAAGGCAAGTGGCCACCACCAAACACTTTAACCATCTCTCGGTACTTTTACCCGCTTGTGCCAAATTTTACTTTAGTTTTAGCAAAGTGTTTTTTTCCTATTGACAACTCACAAAATTCATAAAAAATAAATAAATAAATCATTCGCTGATGATGTGTGAGTGAGTGATTGGTTAAATAAAAGAAGAGAGAAAAAATTTGATAAGGATTCTCTTAAGTTGCAGGTACAACTTGAGATATTATGAGCCATTGAATCTGATCCAATGACTTATTGGATCAAATTCGATGGCTCATAATGCCTCAACTCAAGTAACTTGAGAGGATCCCATCCTGAAAAAATTACCAAAAAATACACTAATTATCCACAAACACGTCGGCGAATAAATTTTTTGTGTAAATTTTGTAAGTAGATTTGCCATTGCTCTTTCTCAAAATCCATTCTAAATTTAAAAAGTAGTATTATTATTACATTGTAAATCTATAAAATGTCATCTTTATTTTTTTTAAAAAAAAGTATTTTGATTGATAAATGAATATTTATCTTTTAACAAACTAAAATTAAAAAAAAAACAAAAAAACAAAAAAAAAAAAAAGATATTTAATTTGCAACGAAAAGATTGTCTTGATACTTTGATGCTTAATTTTTTAAAATTTAATAATCATAGTTTTCGACATTTTTAGAGCACATATGTCTCTTTGTAACTACGACAATATAAGATAAAAAGTAAATTACACACAATTAGGTGTGAGTATCGGTCTAAGACGGGACCGGACAAGGTCAAAATCGAGACCAAAATAGTCCAAAAACCTAGACCGAGGACCGGACCGAATGTGTTAGGTACGATCCGGTTTAAGAAGGCAAAATGGTCGAGACCGAAATAAGGAAAAGTTGAGATCGAAACCGGACCGTTGGTCCTTCGGTTCAGTCGGTCAGATCGGTTTTCTTGGTCGATTCGGTCGATCCTTACATACAATGTTATTATTGTCATTGTAGTTATCATTAATTTGCTTTTTGTTTTCTTAAATCTTTTCGCTAACTCTGAGATTCTTGACACTCGTAAATCGTAATCCTTGTGGTTACAACCTCATGTGTCATGCACATGAAACGTTTTGACATTAGGTAAGAGGCCGTGGGTTACGGCCTTACGGGAAACCAAATAGGACACTCTATTTCATACTTTCCTTGAAGGAGTACAATATCCACTATTCGGCTAAGGACAATTTGATTTTTTCAATTTGGGACTAGAGACACTAAGAATGAAAAAAGAGAAAATGGCTTTTTTAAGAGAGAGAATTTAATTTGTTGGTTGGTGTGTGTGGTTGTGTGTTTATTATGGTATTTTTAAATGATAAAACTTAGAAAGAAAATTAAAGAGAGAAAATGTGTTGCAATTATTGAGGGAAAATCGAAGAAAAATATTTATGAGAGAGAAAAAACTGATATGACGAGGGAAAACCTTCAACCACACCTTTCATCCTTATAACATTTGCTCCTTAGGTTACCCCTAACCCCCATGTTTTGAAACTCGGTTCGACCCGGCCGGGCTAACCAATTGAACCGGTTCTGGCAAAAAAAAAGTCATATAAACCGGGTCATAAAAAAAACGGTTGAACCACTTAAACTCACCAGGTTTTAAGTAACCCGGGTCAACCAGTTCTCTAAACCCAACCAGGTTGGGTTTTTTCTCATTTTTTAACAAATAAAACAAGTTAATTCTCGAAACTCGGTTAGACCCGCCGGGTTTTAAGTGACCCGGGTCAACCCGGTTCTCGAAACCAGACCGTTTTTTTTTTTTTTTTTTTTTTTAATAGAAAACTGGGTTGGCTCGGTGGTCGAACCGATGACCTGGTGACTCGGTGACTCGACCGGGTCAATTAAAAACCTTATTTTTAAAACATTGCCCAATCATCATATCACTTCACCTTCCACCTCAGTGACACATCAATTTTTTCTCTCCTTCACCACCATCTCACTTTTCACTCGCACCATTTCATATTTCAACACATTTTTTTATCTATTAAAATACCGACTATATATCTCCCGCACATTCACATACTAAAAAACAAATAATAAAATAGCCACTATGCACTATTCACTATGCACGCAATCCAAAAGTAGAAACATTCACCTTTGGCTGCACCTTTTCGTCCTTGCCAAATCCTTACCTCACCTTCCCCAATGGTGCTTTTTGCGTGACTCCCCTTGCCGATTCATCACTTAGCTCCCGTTGGGGGTAGCCTTATAGACAAGAACTAATGGGTGTTCAGCTTATATTATTTTATACCGAAATTTTTAATGGCTTTATACCAAATTTGATGAAACATAATCTATTAAACACTGTTCTTATCGGATTAAACAACCATCAATTATGATAGACTAAAACTATAAGACTGGGTGTAGTGATGGTCATCACTACTATCTCCACGTTAGCGTAATATCATCATTTTCTCATCATTTTCTTACATCCTTTACTCCCGTAGTGGTTACCATGTTCCTTACTATTTACCTGAAACACACAAATATACACTTACACAAATTTTTAATTTCGTTCGATGTTCTACACTCAGGGGCGGAACTTCATGCGGGCTAGGAGGGGTTGTGCCCCCCCCCCCCCCCCCCCCCCCAAAAAAAAAAAAAAAAAAAACTTTGAGTCAGTAACTATGTATATGTATCTTATAAGAAAATTTTAGAAAGCAACAAGACGTATATATGCAAAACAAAGGACACTAGCTCCGTCACATGCATTAAACTAAGGAAAAAAAAAAAAAAAAAAAAAAAAGAACAAACTATATATGAATTAAACTTTATGATTTAACATTTGTATTCTTTAAACTTTGTATATTAGAAGTCTTTAAGAACTTAACCGCTTGAGAGTTTCAAATTTTCAGACGAAAATAACTTATTGTCAATAATTTCTGTAAATTATTTGTTTTAAACTATATTTTACTCTACTTTTAGGGGCAGTTTGATTGGTGGATGTCGGATTTAGGTAATGGATTGGACTCTCTATTTGGAAGCAATGTTGAGAATAAAAAAATGAATTCACAATTAATAAAAGAATGAAATTACATTTAATACTACTCCCTCATTTTTTCATTTCTCTTTCCTCAAAGTACACAATTTGTGTCACTATGTTATTAGAGTAAATTACATGGTTGGTCCCTGTGGTTTATACAAAGTAACAAGTTTCGTCCCTCTCTTTTAAAAGTTGCATGGTTAGTCCCTAAGTACGTAAACAAATAACACCACTGGTCCCTTGGTTTAACTGGTGTTAACTAAGGTTAGTTAAAATTTATAAGTTAGCCCCCTTTGGTTAAATAGCGCTGCATCGTTAATCCTTTGGTTAAATAGCGCTGCATCGTTAATCCTTTGGCTAAATAGCGCTGCATCGTTAATCCTTTTAACGTTTTCGCCCGTTTTTGTCCGTTTTTTTTACGTTTTCGCCCGTTTTTGTCCGTTTTTTTTTTGTTTTCGCCCGTTTTTGTCCGTTTTTTTTTACGTTTTCGCCCGTTTTTGTCCGTTTTTTTTTGTTTTCGCCCGTTTTTGACCGTTTTTTTTACGTTTTCGCCCGTTTTTGACCGTTTTTTTTACGTTTTCGCCCGTTTTTGTCCGTTTTTTTTTTTTTTGTTTTTGTCCGTTTTTTTTACGTTTTCGCCCGTTTTTGTCCGTTTTTTTTATGTTTTCGCCCGTTTTTTACCCTTTTTTTTTACGTTTTCGGTCGTTTTTGTCATTTTTTTTTTGCGTTTTCGTCCGTTTTTGACCGTTTTTTTTACGTTTTCGCCCGTTTTTGTCCTTTTTTTTGTTTTCGCCCGTTTTTGTCCGTTTTTTTATGTTTTCGCCCGTTTTTGTCCGTTTTTTTTTTTGTTTTCGCCCGTTTTTGTCCTTTTTTTAAGTTTTCACACTTTTTTGTCCGTTTTTTTTTTGTTTTCGCCCGTTTTTGTCCGTTTTTTTTACGTTTTCACACTTTTTTGTCCGTTTTTTTTTTTGTTTTCGCCCGCTTTTGTCCGTTTTTTTTTTTGTTTTCGCCCGTTTTTGTCCGTTTTTTTTTACGTTTTCGCCCGTTTTTGTCCGTTTTTTTTTTGTTTTCGCCCGTTTTTGACCGTTTTTTTACGTTTTCGCCCGTTTTTGTCCCTTTTTTTACGTTTTCGCCCGTTTTTGTCATTTTTTTTCTTTTCGCCCGTTTTTGACCTTTTTTTTTAAGTTTTCGCCCGTTTTTGTCTCTTTTTTTTCGTTTTTTTATGTTTTCGCCCGTTTTTGTCCGTTTTTTTTTTGTTTTCGCCCGTTTTTGTCCCCTTTTTTTTTCCGTTTTCACATGTTTTTGTCCGTTTTTTTTTACGTTTTCGTCCGTCTTTTGTCTAAATATAATTTTGAATTTTTTTTAAATAATCATCGAAAAAAATATTTTTGAAAAAAAAATTGGGTAAAAAAAGGTTTCTAAAATATATTTTTCGAAAAAAAAATTTGGGTAAAAAAATATTTTTTCTAAAATATATTTTTCGAAAAAAAAATTTGGGTAAAAAAAAGTTTCTAAAATATATTTTTGGAAAAAAATTTTGGCGTAAAAAAAAGTTTCTAAAATATATTTTTCGAAAAAAAAAATTGGGTAAAAAAAAGTTTCTAAAATATATTTTTCGAAAAAAAAATTGGGTAAAAAAAAATATTTTTTCTAAAATATTTTTTCTAAAATATATTTTAGAAACTTTTTTTTACCCCAATATATTTCTAAAATATTTTTTCTAAACGGGCGAAAACGGAAAAAAACGTAGAAAAAAGGGACAAAAACGGGCGAAAACGTAAAAAAAAACGGACAAAAACGGGCGAAAACGTAAAAAAAGGGACAAAAACGGGCGAAAACGTAAAAAAAACGGTCAAAAACGGGCGAAAACAAAAAAAACGGACAAAAACGGGCGAAAACGTAAAAAAAAACGGACAAAAACGGGCGAAAACAAAAAAAAACGGACAAAAGCGGGCGAAAACAAAAAAAAACGGACAAAAAAGTGTGAAAACGTAAAAAAAAAACGGACAAAAACGGGCGAAAACAAAAAAAAAGGGACAAAAACGGGCGAAAACATAAAAAAACGGACAAAAACGGGCGAAAACAAAAAAAACGGACAAAAACGGGCGAAAACGTAAAAAAAACGGGCGAAAACGTAAAAAAAACGGTCAAAAACGGGCGAAAACAAAAAAAAGGGACAAAAAAGTGTGAAAACTTAAAAAAATGACAAAAACGGGCGAAAACAAAAAAAAACGGACAAAAACGGGCGAAAACATAAAAAAACGGACAAAAACGGGCGAAAACAAAAAAAGGGACAAAAACGGGCGAAAACGTAAAAAAAATGGGCGAAAACGTAAAAAAAAACGGTCAAAAACGGGCGAAAACAAAAAAAAGGGACAAAAACGGCCGAAAACGTAAAAAAAAACGGTCAAAAACGGGCGAAAACGTAAAAAAAATGACAAAAACGGGCGAAAACGTAAAAAAAAACGGACAAAAACGGGCGAAAACAAAAAAAAACGAACAAAACCGGGCGAAAACGTAAAAAAAATGGACAAAAACGGGCGAAAACAAAAAAAAGGTCAAAAACGGGCGAAAACGTAAAAAAAACGGTCAAAAACGGGCGAAAACGTAAAAAAAACGGACAAAAACGGGCGAAAACAAAAAAAAAAACGGACAAAAACGGGCGAAAACGTAAAAAAAACAGACAAAAACGGGCGAAAACGTTAAAAGGATTAACGATGCAGCGCTATTTAGCCAAAGGATTAACGATGCAGCGCTATTTAACCAAAGGATTAACGATGCAGCGCTATTTAACCAAAGGGGGCTAAATTGTAAATTTTAACTAACCTAGTTAACACCAGTTAAACCAAGGGACCTGTGGTGTTATTTGTTTACGCACTTAGGGACTAACCATGCAACTTTTTAAAGAGAGGGACGAAACTTGTTACTTTGTATAAACCACAGGGACCAACCATGTAATTTACTCATGTTATTATTATTATTTTGTTTATAATATATACAAGTGAGCCCTACTTACTATATAATAATATTATATAAAATCTATTTTTAATTACATTTTACAAAACAACCAACATTAAAATTATACGGTAAATCATTTTTTTTTTTTTAATTTCTTTCAAACTAATCCCAAATCAAAATCTAATTCTAAACCAACTTACAAACCAAATGGCCCTTAATTTGATAACATTTGGTAATGTTTTAAGCAATTAGTTTCAAAGTCCAATTGAAAAGTTATTTTTACGTTGTAATAACTTTGGCCCTCCAACAAAAACGTTCAAGTTCTGCCACTGTCTGCACCACCGAACCCCTTCTTTTTTGGTTCGACCTGTAGTAAAGCAAGTGAGGTAACATTCACACGCGAAGCTGCCACGGGTTATCATAAGCGTTTGTTTCACCCTGGTCTAAATAATAAGGGTCATTTTGTTTCCAGCTTTTAGAAAACACATACATTAGCATGTCTTATTTTGTTGATACATGTGTAGGTAAAAAGATTGTCAAGTCTAATTAGTCAAACCTTAGTTTATTTCTGTTAGACCACAAGAGTTTTCTATTTGACTTTTGGCTCAAACAAATAACTTAAGATGACTAGTAGAATTGTTCAAAGAATTCAAATTCTGGTTTTGCCAGTATAATACATTTTTTTAGGATGTTTTTTCTGTACAACAATTGTTTCACACAGTGTCAAGTATGGCAATTACAAGTACTGGGATCTTTTGGAATTTAGAACGCTAAACTGAAGCGGATATAGACATATAATCACTACTGGTTTGGGCCTGGTCACCGATTTTGCGCACCCCTATATATGTAACAATGTAACATAAGGGGCTTATATTTGTCCAATTTCTATGCATTAATCCAACTAATACCCAATTCTTTCCTAATCCCTTTATCAACCATCTCCTTCCTAACTTTTGCACTGTCTTCCCAGTTACCATCTTCACTATAAATCTTTGACAACAGTACATAACCACCCGCTACTTCATCATCCGGAGACAAATCAAATAACTTCTTCGCACCCATTCTTCCAAGCTCTTTGTCACCATGTATCCTACATCCGTTAAGAAACGACCTCCATACAGCTGGCCAAGCTGGAAACGGCATTGACTCAATCACGCCTTTAGCTTCTTGCAAATACCCATTTCTTGACAGTAAATCCACCAAACAACCATAATTGTCAGGTGAAGGGTCCATTCTGTAATCCAATGTGATTGATCTGAATAATGTTCGACCAAGATCAACAAGACCTGCATGACTGCAAGCTGATAAAACTGATACAAAGGTGGAATGGCTAGGCTTTAAATTGGCGGATTTCATCATGTTGTATACTTCCATGGCTTCTGTTACACAACCATGGTTGGCATATGCCATTATCATTGTATTGAAAAGGGCAACATCAGCAAATTTACATGACTCATGAAAAACGATAGCTGCAGTCTTGAGATCCCCACTCTTTCCATAAGCATCTATGACTGCACTGACTACATGGTCATCTGTATCAAATCCTAGTTTTAAAACGTGACTGTGAGCATATTTTGTTACATTAAGAGATGCAATGCTAGCACACGCGTTCAAAATGCTACGTAAAGTTATATTATCTGGATATATTTTGTCTTCTTTTAGATGACTGAATATCCCGATGGCTGTATCTGTATAGCCTTGATCTACTAATGCAGAAATTAAAGCACCCCAGCATACTATATCCATTTTATCATTGAAAAACGCAGATGCATCAGTCAAGAAACCAAATTTAGTATAACCATGAACCAGTGAGCTACATATGTGTCCATTTGAAGCGAAACCGGATTTAATTATAATCCCATGGACTTGTCTGCCTACTTGAACATTTTCAGTCTTGAAACATGCTTCCACAGCACAAGAAAACGTACACTCATCTGGTTTGATGTTTATACCCCTCAAATTAGTAAAAAGTTTAAGGCCTTTGATATCAGAACTCAAGTTATACCCATGTATCATCTCGTTCCAATTCTCCAACTTTTTTGAAGATATGGAATCAAAAATCAAACGTGCACTTTCTTTTGAATTACATCTACAGAACATACTAATGAGAGAGGTTGACACATGGGGATCATTATGTAAACCAAGACGGAATACAAGACCATACAATTGTTGACCTAGTTCAAGCTTGAATGCGTCCCCACACATTCTAAACAAGATTGAGAATGTTATACGGTTAGGTTTTAACCCTGTGGCCATAAATTCATTAAACAAGGTTACAACTTGTTCAACATTTGTGCCCTGAGAACAAACTGCTAATACGGTGTTCCATGATGCAATATCCTTATACTCCATTGTTTGGAAAAGCTTCAAAGCATGGTACTCTGCACCAGATTTAGCATACATATCTATCAATGAATTCATTAAAGTAATCGTCGATTCAAACCCATTCTGAACAATCAGTCCATGAATCTGCTTTCCAAAATCAAGATCACGTGTCACAGAACACGCAGTAAGAGCATGAATAAAGGTGAATTCATCCATTACGACTCCTTTAGTACGCATAGAAGATACAGTCTCGATAGCTTCAAGTCCATATCCACATCGCGCATAACCTCCAACCATAGCGTTCCAACAACCAAGATCTACACAGCTCAAACTCTCAAACACCCGTTCAGCTTCTTCAATCTCTCCATTCTTACAGTACATGTGCAAAATCGAACTACCAACAAAAACATTTCCTTCCAAACCAATCTTAACAGCAAAACAATGCACACACAAACCAAACTCAACAGCTCCGATACCAACACACGCTTTCGTAACACTCCCTAAAGCAAACTCATTAACCGCAAAACACCCATTTCGCATCAAATCAACAAAAAACTCCATACCCACCTCATATTCACTATTCTTATTCGCCCCGGATATAACCAAACTCCAAGAAACTAAATTCCTTTCAGGCATTTCATCAAACACTTTACGCGCATTCCCAAACTCCCCACAGCTTCCATACATTTTTATCGTATTGTTTCGAGTGTAGACATCATTTGATAAACCAAGCTTGATTATATGACTATGGATTTGGGTTCCTAAGATAAGTGATCTTAAGTTTCCCGCCAAATTGAGTGCATCAGTTATTGCAGTTGCATCTATTAAACTAGTGTAGAATCTTTTGGGGTTATGGAAAAATTGGGTTGTAATGATGTGGGCATGCCTGGTTAAGGCTAATAAGCATCGCATTTAGCCACACAATTCAGAATAACTGAAAGAATGTGCTAGCATTTTACGGGTCAAACCATAGTTTATTAAGGGGGTGTTTGTTTCTGCTTATACAGGGGCTTATTTGGCTTATGTTTCATAAGCTTACTTTTTGTGGCTTATTTTGAAACTTGTGAGATGATATAAGCTGTGTTTGGCGGATGCTTATTGGGGCTTGACCTTTTAAAATAAGTCGGCTAATAAAATAAGTCTTGTTTATCATGGGGTTTATTAAAAGGCTTATAAAATAAGTCGGCTAAAAACTTTAGCCCCATAAAAAGGGCTAAAAATTTTAGCCCGGGGCTTGTGAAGAATAAATTACTTATTTACGCATAAAAACATCTAACATATACAAAAAGTCATTTAATTATGTCATTTTTAGTAATTTTGCAATAATAAGCCCCAGTCACAGCTCACTTTCCAAACAAGTTTATAAAAATACAAATTTTAATTTCGGCTTATAATATAAGTCCCAGCCCCAGCCCCAGCCCCAACCCATTTCGCCAAACATACCCATAAACTTATCATGATATGATATGCTTATATAGCCAGAAAATCTCAAAATAAGCCACAAAAATGAGCTTATGAAACATAAGCCCAAACCAAATAAGCCATAAGCCGGCTGAGCCGAAACAAATACCCTTAAGAAAATTTAAAGTTTATAACATAAGTTACGCATTAGTATAAGGGTAGAATGTAAGATATCAAAAATTCTAGAGGGCCATAGCCCTTCCTAGTCTACAGTCTACACTTGGCTCCGCTCTTGCGTGGCTACTATATGACTTTATAAGGTATACATGGTCAACTTTACTTGAGTGTACATGATCGGATGGACTGTTATTATCTGTTGATGCTTGTGAATTTGATAAACTTGTAGTTGGAATATGAAAGCTTTTATTGGTCAATGCAATATTTAGTCGTGAATATAACGATATGACCGTATCAGAATAACACGCCCACAAACTACATACTCTCATGTCTCATACTACGTATAACAAAAAAACCCAAGTCCAAATATTCATGAGAGTTAATTACTTAATTGGTCCTTATGGTTTACCGGGTTTCACATATATTGTCCCTGTGTTTTTTTTTCGACGGGTCATGTCCCTATGGTATGCAAAAGTTGCGGATCCTGTCCAATTTACTAACGGCGTTTAAACGGTCGTTAAAAAAGGACTAACGTGATATAGATGCATAACGTCGGGGCCTAAGATTATATATGTGAAACCCGGTAAACCACAGGGACCATTTTAGTAATTAACTCAAAAAAAAAAAAAAACTTTTTTTTTAAAATTACGAAAAAAGTAATTAACTCAAAAAAAAAAAAAAAAAAAAAAAAAAAAAAAAAAAAAAAAACTTTTTTTTTTAATTTACGAAAAAGTAATTAACTCAAAAAAAAAAAAAAAAAAAAAAAAAAAAAAAAAAAAAAACTTTTTTTAAAAATTACAAAAAAAGTAATTAACTCAAAAAAAAAAACCTTTTTTCAAAATTTACGAAAAGTAATTAACGCAAAAAAAAAAAAAAAAAAAAAAAAAAAAAACTTTTTTTTTAAATTACGAGAAAAGTAATTAACTCAAAAAAAAAAAAAAAAATTTTTTTTTTAAATAAAAGTTTAAATTACGAAAAAAAAAACTTTTATTTAAATTTACGAAAAAAACTTTTTTCGTAATTTAAACTTTTATTTAAAAAAAAAGTTTTTTTTTGAGTTAATTAATTTTTTCGTAATTCAAAAAAACGTTTTTTTTTTTGAGTTAATTACTTTTTCGTAAATTTTAAATTTTTTTTTTTTTTTTTTTTTTTTTTTTTTTTTTTTTTTGCGTTAATTACTTTTCGTAAATATTAAAAAAAGTTTTTTTTTTTTTTTTTTTTTTTTTTTGAGTTAATTACTTTTTCGTAAATTATAAAAAAAGTTTTTTTTTGAGTTAATTACTTTTTTCGTAATTTTTAAATTTTTTTTTTTTTTTTTTTTTTTTTTTTGAGTTAGTTACTAAAATGGTCCCTGTGGTTTACCGGGTTTCACATATATAATCTTATGCCCCGACGTTATGCATCTATATCACGTTAGTCCTTTTTTAACGACCGTTTAAACGACGTTAGTAAATTGGACAGGATCCGCAACTTTTGCATACCATAGGGACATGACCCGTCGAAAAAAAAAACACAGGGACAATATATGTGAAACCCGGTAAACCATAAGGACCAATTAAGTAATTAACTCTATTCATGATAATATTAAGAAACCTCAACTAGCGAATATACAACTTCATTTCAAGTTTTCAACATGGTTTATCAGTGGCATGAAAACAATCAAAATAATCTCCTCTGTTCAAATAAACCAAAAAATAGTTAAAAGCTTAAAACCATGTTGTTGATGCATAATCT
This sequence comes from Artemisia argyi, assembly GCA_030686995.1. Taxonomy (NCBI): domain Eukaryota; kingdom Viridiplantae; phylum Streptophyta; class Magnoliopsida; order Asterales; family Asteraceae; genus Artemisia; species Artemisia argyi. The sequence continues at coordinate 39,217 of JARVZY010002382.1, read as the reverse complement.
GGCACGGGCTGTTCAACGATTCTCCTTGGGCCGTTAGTCGTCTTCTCAAGCCCTAAGTAGACCTGTCAACAAAGAGAACCCGTTAGGAGTGGACCCGAGGCCGTAGCCCCGGGATCCACCTCCGACGGTCAAGTTAGTATTGATGCGCGGAGCATGTATGAGAATTAGGTTTAGGATAACCTGTTATCTTGTGCTGTGAATGGAACCCCAGCCCTATATTTATAAGGCATGGATTAGGGTTTAGGCATAGACTGGGCCGCTGTCTGCCGGGCCTGGCCCATGTAGGATCCAGTCCGGACCATACGTCCACAAGCCCCCCAAGTTTAGTATGACATAGCGCGTGGCTATGTTATGCTAGACTTAAGTTCTGTTCATGGCCGCGTAGGCCCAATCAACCAAGATGGCATGGCCCATGTGTGCGCATGGGTCGGACCATACTGCGCAGCCCACATGCGATAGTGCGCACTGGGATTGCGATTGTGATTGTCTCACAATGGTGAAGGTGGATTCCACATGTTGTATCCTGGGTAAGGGCGTGCCTTTTGTACCAGTAGCGATGCAACATGGTGCGACAGAAGACGTGCTTCTGTGGCAGAAGTGCGCGCTGTGCGCAACAAGGATGTGCGCAGTGTGCGACAGAGGTGCGCGCTGTGTGCGACAAGAAGGTGCGACAGAAGACGTGCTTCTGTGCGCGACAAGGTGCGAACATTACATTCGTCTTTACAACCGACAGAGAACGTCTCCCCTGCGGCAAGATGGTGCGAATATTTAAATCCGTCTTTGTACCGGGCTTGCAATACCTCTTACGTACGATCTGCTTCCAAATATGCCTGCGTGACTTGTACGGAAACAGTGGTAGTATATACGCTAGTAGCCCCCCAAGTCGGATGGTGCTACTCTTGTAGGAGCATTAAACTTAGTTATACAAATCCTGAAAAACACTTAATGCAAATATTAAAAGTATATGCCGCGAATCGCAACATATAAAACTTAATGAGGTAAAAGATTAGCGCGTAGCAAAAGTCTAGCACATAGCATATAAAATTAATACATAAGAGAAGTAACAGTGTGAATTACACCTATCGTGAGGTTTTACAAACTATATAAAAGAAGTAGCACGTAGCTAATAATAAAAACAGTGCGCGCATGGCGATTTATTGATCTTTTTGTGTTTTATTATAATAAAAATAATGGCGCGGATGGACGTACCATGACCGCGACTAATAGTTTCTGTTGCACTCACAGACGCAGATAGATTTATCGTGTTCGCATAGACTCTAACGTTTTGTGGATAATCGCAGTTGACCACGGCTTTCGTCCAGTGCCTGTACATGACAGGGCAGTGCGCTCATGGCGATTGACTAGCATCATGGTGACTGTACGTGACAGTGCGTTCATGGCGCCAATCTGCGAAGATGTCCGAACGCATGGCCTGATGCGGATAGATTTATCGCGACTGCGCTGTTTCGCGGCTAAAAGATAAAATAAGTCCGATCGTGCGGATTTAATGCGACTTAGGTAAAATCGTGTTTACCAAGTTTAAAAGATTTATGTAAAATCTTTTTAATATTTAAGAAATAGTGCGAGATTCACTCAATCAAATATATAAAAGAGATATATCAAGTTAAAAAATTTACATACTATACGATGCATATGTTCATGACATATGATATCATCATTATGCATAGTGTACAATTTAAGTCAAAGATATCAATTCAATACGCATATAGTACGGTGATGTGAATCTGAATATCAGAAAGTCGATTGACTTTTTTGTATATCATAAAGTCGATTGACTTTCAGGATATACAGTACGATTCCTTTTTTAAGTATAAAGTCGATTGACTTTTTCAGTATATAAAATCGTTTTAAACTCGATGGTTTTAAAGTTACCAGCTTTTGAACTCGTGGTTGATTTCCGGTGAATGTGAGAACATGAAACTTGTCGTAGCCAGGTCCCACGGATGGCGCCAACTTGTTGATGCATAATCTGGCACGGGCTGTTCAACGACTCTCCTTGGGCCGTTAGTCGTCTTCTCAAGCCCTAAGTAGACCTGTCAACAAAGAGAACCCGTTAGGAGTGGACCCGAGGCCGTAGCCCCGGGATCCACCTCCGACGGTCAAGTTAGTATTGATGCGCGGAGCATGTATGAGAATTAGGTTTAGGATAACCTGTTATCTTGTGCTGTGAATGGAACCCCAGCCCTATATTTATAAGGCATGGATTAGGGTTTAGGCATAGACTGGGCCGCTGTCTGCCGGGCCTGGCCCATGTAGGATCCAGTCCGGACCATACGTCCACACATGTATACATAAATTCATAATTGTGTCTATCTTTTTATGATAGCAACAGTAAATGTTGTGTCTATTGAGCAACTTCTTTCAAAGCTTGATTGATGTGGCTTGTCCCACATAGGTTGAAGAAAAAATAGTGTGTATGTTTATATAGTGTGGTGTATATTGGTTATGCAAGTTTATATAGTATCATGTATCCTCTTGCAGTGACTTGTGAATATATACATAATATTATTATATATACACAAACATTGTGCAGAGTATACTCATACACCTTGTAAACTTTTTTACTTTTCTTACTTTGTTATAAGTTGTAATACTTTGTTCCAAATACACCTTGTAAACTTTTTACTTTTCTTACTTTGTTATAAGTTGTAATACTTTGTTCGAATTTTGATTTGATGCAATACTTTGTTCTCGATTTATTACATAATCATAGGTAATGTACGTGCACACATGAAGCTTTGACATGAATCACACATAAATTTATATCTTGGCATGTTAACAATATAAATTTATATCTTGGCATGTTAAAGCCTGCATACACGAGGTTGTTAAAAAATATGTTTTTTTTTATAAAATTATGTAATATCTTTTATACTTATATAGTTTTAATGCCAGTACATGCACGTGTTTTTACATAAATTTTTTATTGGACGAAAAATTTGACTTTGTTTAACTGTCATGCTTTTGAGGTTGATGTTGTTTAAGTTAAACTATTGATATCATACTCTAAACATTATACATGTTTAATATCACATAATGACCTTTAAAATAAGCTTTACCGGATATCCTTATGTAAACTTTAAAGATGAATTACATGTGTCGTTGATATATGTACAATCTCGTATATTTATTTCCATCTTATAGCACTCCGTTAGATTGTGCATTCATTTTGATATTTATAATATTGTTAATTATATTTTTTGCCGCATACTCCCAGGTTAAACTTATAAAGGTGAATAAAAGGAGTTGTTATTGAACGCGAATAGTAAAAAATAATAAACAATAATAATAATAAAATCTCGGTATCCTTATATAATCTCATAAAAAGGAATAACATGAGTCGTTTGTATATGTACAATATCGTGTATTCATTTACATATCATAGTAACTCACGCTTTCACTTTGATATTTATAATTTTATCATTTTATGGATATACATTAATTTAATATATAATGATAATAAAACTTATAAATATTAAAAAAAAAAGTTTAGAGACTGTTTATTAAATTTATAAAGTTATTAAAAACATAATCGATATGTTTACTTAATTCTATATAATTCACTTAAAGTTTGACAGCTAAAGTTTTATTAATTACCCCATCTTTTTTAGTTTTTCCTTATAAAATTGACAGATTTATTTATTTATTTATTTGTAAAGGGTTTTTTACCCTGGCAAATATATTCAAAACAAATAAAGTTTAGGCAACATGGCAAAGTACCATATTGACTTTACAACTAACGCACCATATGTGCTTCCAACCAAATCTAGGACGACAACTCACTGACTAGTTGTTTATAAACAAGATAAACGAACAACAAAACTAAACAACTAGCCAAAACTAAACACTACGTGACTTCTATGTGATCTTTCATTAGAATTCCAGGAATCCTCCATTTATGCAAAATAGCTTCTGTCCTTTGAGATTTCTTAAAATTAAAGGTTAAAAGCTTTAATCGAATTGTGGCGATAATAATATCAACAACTTGCTCAATATAACACTTCTTCTTCTTGAAAATCCTTGCATTACGCCCTTGCCATATGAAGTAAGTAGACTGTAAAACCCAAAATTTACCAAATATGTAAAATGACCAAAATGCCCTTATAATTTTTAAAATTCAATAAAAGCCTAAATAAAATACCAAATAAATCCCAAATGGTTGAAATTTTGTACCAAATGATAAATATAATTTTTTTTGGATAATTTGAGTTAATTGAAACTTAGATAAAAAATTATTGCACGCCTAAAACACATTTAACTAGTCCAAAATGTAATAAAAAGTTGTACAAATTATTTTAAACTAAGATATGTACAAGATAATTATGGGAACTATTTTCTCTGATTTTGACTCATTATACCAGCCCATAATTTCGTCCAATCACCCCAAAAATACATCTATATAATTTTAGAATCATATTATCATTTGAAATAAACAAAAAACCCTAATCCCTCTCAAAAATTCTCACCGGCGGCATAATATTTTTCAAGCGCTACCACCATTGTTTCTGGACGTTTTTTGGCTTATAGGAGGTGGGGAAAATATTGGATAGGTCGTGGAGTGAACGGGGTAGGCTGTGGGATTTCTTTCGTGTCGTATTTTTCACTCTAGAAGAGAAAAATCACAAATCCTTGCTCCCTTCGATTTGTAGCATTCTGGTATTTTTATATCACTCTTTCAACTCTATATTATTAGTATAAAATGTTAAAAATAATTCATGCAATGTAATGTAAGCTATACGAATTTTAGAAAATTACAACAACCACCCGTAACTTATTTAATTTAAAATCGGTAAATCTAATAAATCAAGCATTCATTAACCCTAATTTACCAAATAATCATTTTTCTAGTCATCCTTAAACATTAATTGAACCAGAAAGATTGCAAAATCCTAACCCTAAATCCAATTGATCAATAATTCATTTTATTTCTTTATTTTTAAATCGGTATAATTACAAAAAATTACAAACGATCCATTTAAGCTTCAAATAATTGCAACCATATTTTATATAAATAGATCGTGGAGTGATCGGGGTAGGCTGTGGGATTTCTTTCGTGTCGTATTTTTCACCCGAGAAGAGAAAAATCACAAATCCTTGCTCCCTTCGATTTGCAGCATTCTGGTATTTTTATACGACTCTTTCAACTCTATATTATCAGTATAAAATGTTAAAAATAATTCATGCAATGTAATGTAAGCTATACGAATTTTAGAAAACAAAAACCCTAATTCTGTGCAACACTATATAATCGGCCATATGAATTTTTGGGGCTTCAACCATATTTTTGTATTGTGTAATACTGTTAATATGACTTATATAAAATATGGTTGAAATTATTTGAAGCTTAAATGGATTGTTTGTAATTGTTAGTAATTATACCAATTTAAAAATAAAGAAATAAAATGAATTATTGATCAATTCGATTTATGGTTAGGATTTTTCAATCTTTCTGGTTCAATTAATGTTTAAGGATGACTAGAAAAATGATTACATGATTTGGTAAATTAGGGTTAATGAATTCTTGATTTATTAGATTTACCGATTTTAAATTAAATAAGTTAAGGGTGGTTTTTGTAATTTTCTATACTTATGGGACATTTTTATAACTTGTTTTGGACCAGGGGTAAATAGTATAAAATATAATATGGGGGTGTTGTGTGTTAGATTCGAAACTAGAAGGTTTAAAAGTTAAATTAATTATAAATTAATTGATTTGGAAATTTATGAAAGTTAAGGGGTTATTCTGAATGAATATGATATTAAGGATTAGATGTGCTAATATGGATATATTTGTAATTTAAATATTAATAAGGACTAAATTTGCAAATAATGGAATTAAAGGATTTAAAGTGTAATGTTTGTAAACTTGAGGGTTTGATATTGTTAACTTATGTATAATTTGTGTAAAATGTGAAAACTTGTGATATTTGCATAATAGACCCTTAATTGAGGCATATTTACATTTGAAACCCTAAAATATGAAAAGTTATGTAATTAAATAAACCCTAAACTTACTATGATTTGCTAAAATGAACCCTAAACTCCATAACAATGTTTAACAAGTGTTTCCACTTGCATTTTGATATTAAATCTCTCTAATTATGGAAATCTGCTATTTATGGAAACTTACTAAATAAGGAAACTTTCTAAAAATGGAAACTTACTAATTATGGAAGGATAACCTAAAAGCAAGTAATCTGACTAAAATAACTGCTGAATAATTCTCGGTTTCTAATTCATCTAGGTCCTGTGAAGAAGGAATGGTTTCCATTTCCGTTTAGTCTTTTTCATTATTTTGCTTTGTCATCGGGTTAAGGTACAGATATTCCGTACTCTTCGGCAAGAGTACAACCTCCTTCTCTCTCATGACTTTTCTCTCTCTCCTTTATATTATTTGAACTTTGATATTGATCCTTTGATTTACCTTTTGACATTGATCCTTTGATTTACCCTTTGACATTGATCCTTTGATTGACCCTTGATGTTGACCTTGATATTGAACATTTGACAATTGAACCTTGATTATGTTTTGGCACTTATACTTTGATATTGAACCTTGACTACATGACCCTTCAGTATTTACCCATTTGACACCATATGTAATCCATCTTCATATTCCTTTGATTATTCCTAACTCTATTGTATTACTTTGTTATTTGTTGATATCTGTTCATTGAGCTTTTTATGCTCAGCCGCTTTCTTTTCCATGCGGTAGGTACTTAAGCTAGGATGCGGGGGTTAGCTTTGGGGATGAGTGAGTGTGGACCTACCCTAGAGCTTTATTTTGAATAATGGGCTTATTTCCTTATTGTTATTTTCGGATTTTTGGACACTTGTATTCGTACTTTGTTATGTTTGGTTTCAGGGCATTGATGATGTTTAAGTCCCCGTTGATTACTCTTTTGATGACTTTTATTTAAGATTTCCGCTGTTGATTTGAATTTGTTTGTATCTGATATGTCACCATAATGTAATGTTTCTACCCTTGCCGGGTTGGGGCGTTACATAGACGCAGCCAAAGCAAGTTTCGAAATAATACTCCTAGCCGATCTTTTCTCCCCCAATGAAATCAGCCAATCAACAATATGAACAAATACATCCGAGTTAACAAGAATACCAGCTTTTCCACTAACCTGGTCCCATATAGCCTTAGAATAGAAACATTTTAAGAACAAATGAGAGTGAGAATCTGGTTGCAACCCACAAAGAGGACAATTTAGACTAGTTACATCTATATTGTCGCAGACATCCCATGGACGTAACAAATCTTGCGTCTTCAATTTTTGCTTAATAACGAGCCAAAGATGGAAGGCTTGTCTCGGGATGCAATGTGGGAACCAAACTACGTGACACCAAGAACTTCATCCTCTCTTGGCCTAATTGTATTCCAAACAGCCCATACCGAAAAAGGCTTAAAAGCGTCATTTCCGTCCTTCCAATATAGCATATCCTTTCTAGAATCAGTAAGTAAAGGAGTATTAAGCAAATTAAGAAAAGGATACTTGATTAGCCAATCAATTGGCCAATTAAACGAACCATCCTGAATCACACTCGAGACCGTATTCATAAGACCAAATTCCGCTCTATGAATATCCCTAGTCGAGATTCGGTCCTTTAAAGGAAATAGAGGATTGCATTTATCAAACCAAGCCAAAACACTATTCCCATCACCAATACGATGCTACAAGAATTGACGAACAATAATACGGACTTGAAGAATCTTACGCCAACCCCACGACGTGTTACCTCGAAGAGGAACATCCCAAAAACTTTTCCCTATTAACTTATGTGTATGAATCCATTTAACCTACATGGATTCTTTAAGAGTAAGAAGGCTCCAAATATGATAAGAAATAAGTGTTACATTGAACGACTCGAGCCTCCTTATCCTGACCCCCCTTCTAGCTTCGGGAGACAAACTGAATTGCAAGACACTTCGGCTTTTCCACGGCGCATAAGACCTTGACACCAAAGAAAACCCCACATAAGCTGTTCAATATCAGAAATAATGCGCGAAGGTAAAATAAAAACTGAGGCCCAATAAATATGCATAGAAGAAATGACTGATTGGATGAGTTGAAGGCGACCCGCAAATGAAAGGAACTTGTTCTTCCAATTTGCAATTCAGTTTTGCACTTTTTCTATAAGCTCTTTGCAATCTCTATAAACAAGCCTAGTTGTCACCAACGGAACACCAAGACACATGCGTTTTTATACATATTTATTTTGCTAGATAAAATTTAGATAAGTTTGATCAAATTAAAGTCAATTTTGACTATTATTGGCCAATGAGAAAGCTCAATTTCAAAATTGAGCTCTCTAATTGGTTAACATATAAATCATTTGTCCATTTTGTATAGTCTCATGTTTAGAACTTATGCACGCATGAGGTTCGGGCAGATAGTATAACGGGTAATAATATTTCAATAACTTTGTTTGGAAGTTAGATATTGTGACAATTCATAAATTAATGATTTTGTAATGTTTAAGATTTTTCTATAAAGTTATATTATATTCTTAATATTTATATAGTTATAATACTCGTGCACGCTCGAGTTTCACATAATTTTTTCATTATGTTTTAATAACTTAATATCGATTAATATTTTAAATAGTTTATTATTGCACAAATGATTTGACTTTGTTTAATTGGCATGGTGTTTAGGTTGATATTATTTAAATTTAATTATTTATATTATGTTCTAGACATTATGTGTTCTTAGCACATAATGATCTTGAAAAAAAATACTTGTCGTTGTTATAGGTAGAATCTTGTCTATTTATTTTTATCTCACAGTAACGTGTGAGGTCTTGGCTTCATTTTGATATTTATATTCTTGTTAATAATAACTTAAGCTAATTTTTAAGCCCGTGCGTGGGTTAACCTTATAAAGAGGAATAACATGAGTCGTTATTGAATGTAGAAAGTTAAAAAAGAATAATTTTTCCGGATGTCCTTACTTAATCTCTTAAAGATGAATTAATATGAGTCGTTCGTATATGTATAATCTTATGTATTCATTACATGTCACAATAACTCGTGTTGTTCTTTTTATATTTACAGTTCCATGCAAATACATTATTTTAATATGTATTGATAATATGAGTAATATTTATAAATAACAAGGTTTTATTTTTTTTAAATATAAAGTATACGGGGTATTTATTAAATTTATGAAGTTATTAAAAAAAAACATGAAAAATAATAAGTATACTTTATCCAACAACTAAAGTTTTTATTAGTTATCCTCTCCTCTTTTTTAAGGTTTTTTTTACAAGATAGACATATGGTTTTTTAACATATTTTATAAATTAGACAAAAAGTAAAAGTTTGACCAAATTGAGCTTCAATTTTACATTTTATTATTCAATCACATTTGCTCGATTTGTTATGTGTCAAAATGCTGATTGGTCTATTTTATTTTATTTTTCAATAAGATTGTTTTGGCAAAATATCCTAAAATGATATAATTCTTTTTATTATATAAAAGATGGGCTTATCCGTTTTCGGCTTATTTTCCATAAGCCTATTCTTTTGGCTTTATTTTGTGACTTATACGCTTATATAAGTTTATTATGTCACACAAACTTATATAAGCTCACAAATTTTGAAATAAGCCCAAAAAAATGAGATTCTAAAATATAAGTCGAAAACATATAAGCTACACCAAGTAGGCATGACGGGTCAAAACTGACCCGACCCGGCCCGACAAAACCGAAACCCGAAGCTCGGAAAAACCCAAACCCAAACCGAAACCAAAATTACTCGGTTTTTCTCGGTTCGGTTCAGTTTCGGTTCGGCTTTTGTCGGTTCTTTGCTCGAACTGGACCGACCCGACCCGAAACCTAATCTCGGTAAAAACCTAAATCTAGTTAGAACCGAGTTTTGTCGGTTTGGTTTCGGTCGGCTTGGTTTTGTCGGGTTTCTCGGTTTGGTTCGGGTTTAATTCGGTTTTGCTCACCCCTAACACCAAGTGTCAGTCCTCCAACATAATATTTGTTGTGACCAGTTTTTAAGTAAGAGTATCACTTCCTACCTTAAGAATCTAAAATAAGAACCCCCACTATCTTTTCAAGCAAGCGATTCGCATGTATATCAATCATGAGCTGTTTAAGAACCATTACATTCAAGTAGCACTTGACCTTCACCTCTCTGTAGCATGAGTTGTATGATACTGTGATGCCAGAGAGGGGACAAAGTATACAAATGATTCGATTCATTCAATTTCACACAAATTTCTGAGAATGACTATCATAAAGAATGTTTCTAAGCAAAAAGACCATGTTCATCTATACCAGATCCATAATTTGGCAAAAAGAAACACAAGAGCTGTCTGCGTAATTTACACAGTAGAAAGTAATCGGATGCTATGAACGTAATAATTGCAACTAGTAACCCAACACTTTGAAACAAAACTATAAGTTAGTACACAAATGAATACCATGATGCAATGAAATTCAGCCAAATATTGCTGAAAACAATCAATCAGTTTTTTTGCATTTATATCCAAATAATTTGTTTCAAACCATCCAATCTTAATAACGTTTTCTTGGTATTTTGCTAGAATAATACATGGTTTACACTCTACAGCCAAAATACAAAGTACCAAGGTTTACATAGCCAATCACACAACCAATCCATATTGTAGAAAATCCATGAGTTTTGGAGATCTCAATAAGTACTTACATTTATATATTGATACAGAACTGGAATCAGCAGTCAAACACTGTTGATCAGAATGGAACCAGATTCAAAATGGCTCACACGACCCTCATTCTCATCCAATGCTGTAGGTGCTAGTGGCGTCTTTCTGAGTTGCTTCCTGTTTAGCAAAAACCTCTCAGTGCAAATCTTTAATGTCAGTTTAAAAGGATGTGTTTATTAGCAGTTTTTTGTAAAGTGGGTTTTTAGACCATCTTAAAAAGATTCTATATATGGTCCAACTTAATGAACAGGTGTATAGATATAAAATTAGATGTATGTGCATTTCTAGTTCACATATATGCAACTACAACCCAATATTATAAGGGTTTCTTAAAGTGTTTGCCATTGCTTGTCTAGTATAAGGAGCACTGTGTGATACAACATATGTGTGACAAATGAGGTTGCGTAATCAAGTCATACCTTTCAGCAATAAGTCTATCCTCAGATAAAGCCTTCTCTAGTCTTTCCTCAAACGGAGTAGCATGCCAGCTGACTTTCTGATCCTGCATAACCAAACACAAACCCAAAGATTAAATCTCCCATTTCTTGTATTATTATCTAACAGAAGTAAGCAAAAGGTTTCAGATAACAATTAATTAACAAACAATATTTACCTCTTTGTACTTATTGGTTGAATTCGGGATTCCATTCCCATCCCACCACTTTGGTGGTGAAGCAACAGTTACATCAGCATTCCAGTGAGCTGCAACCATCCCAATAATAGGCCTATCAGCCGGTGCTTTTCCAGTAAATGGACGATTGGCACGTCCCTGATGGGCCTGCTTGGGTGGCAACCATGATGACAAACTTGTATCCACATTCAACTCTTTGTCATCAGAACTTAAATTTTCTTTCATCATTTCTTTTAACTGGTCGGCATTTTCCACAGGTTTTAGCAATGGATTATTCCTGATATCCTTATCACGTACATATGAAGGAAAGACAGTGCCAGGTGTCTGCATATCATCAGTTAATGATATTGGAGTCGGGTAAGGTGAAGGCTTTGAAACACTGTAATCACTTGGTAATCCAAATGGCTTTGGTTCTTCGCAAGTAACTTCAGATAAAGAACTATTCAAGGAATATGAGGATGCATCAATTTCGCATTCGAACCGAACTGATTTGTTTCTGCTTGCAGTAGGATTCTGTTTCTGATCAGTGTCTACATCAAGAGTTTCTACATAATTTGAGCTGGAAAAGAGCCTTTCTGAATTTTGCCCAGTCACACAACTACAGAACACAAGTGAGACAAACAGTCACGTTTTTGTTTGTCACAAGCATGCTACTATACTCATGATAGATGTGCAGTGTATCATACGGGTAAATTGAATTAAATTAATGAACTGTGGTCTGATTGTTGTTTTAGGGCCACCTTCTTTGTACTGATTAAAAGACTTAGACTTTCAAATATTTGCACGTAGGTAATCTTCAAAGTTACACATCATATGAAACAGTCAACATGCTCAAGATTACCAAAACATCTACTGCCACGCCATCAGTTTGACTTAATAACTAAGTTAGGTTACCTTACATCAAAATTTTAAAAGATTTTAGTTCTCTTTCTGAAGCAAAGTTGTACACTGTTTAAGTAATTTGCCCATATTATACTACATATGCATGCATTTTAAGGATGCCTGGCATTCAAGGCCATTTTCAAAATCAGAAACTAGCAAAAATATAGGCAAACATCAATGATCATATGATGAAACTACACAAACACAAAAACTTACCAGCTTCAGGAATTACCCAAATAATAAGTTACCTTTGTGGTGAACGTGGTGAAGAATTTGATCGGTTCTCGAATTCATCAAAGAGTTTGACCGGAGATGGCAACTGATCAGTTTCCTTCTCCACATTGAGCTTTTCAACGCTAGCAGTTTGAAGCCATGAATTGAATTTTAAAGATTGTGTTTCTCCATTGTGAACATCTGAACCTTTAAGTTTCTCATTGTTTCGAATTTCAGCTGGAGTCTGAGGTATAGTGCCACTATCTTTGAGATATTTAGCCTGTAGAATTACATTCTTTAGTTACATGGCTGAATAAAGTATAACTTTAACTCTAGAAGTTAGATGGTTATTACAGTTTGTAAATCAGCTGCTTACCCTCCTTTCACTCTATAATTTATGACTAAAAAGCTATTTAGGAACAATTTTGCCATGCAATGCTCCCTCTATTAAACTAAAAAAGTAAAGATGTATTAATTTCATATTATAAATAAATTCCTAAAGTTCTAATATTCAAATTTGTTAACAAAGTAAATTGGACATCTGTAGAGTAAAGTACTATTGGTCTATTAGCACCAACTACTGTTCAGTTCTTTAGACATTTGACACCTGTTTACTGTTCAAATCAACATGTTGATATAATGTTTAGTTTTTGTAGTTATCTTGTTATCACTTATCAGATACTAGTCTAGAATACTGATTAGTTACCATCAACAAATTCTCGAATGTTATGTAACTTGTGTGGTAATCAGCTTTCTGCTACTGGTTATTGTTTGTGGTGGACCATTAGGTCAAAGATTTGTCAATTTGGTTATTGTCTTATTGATATGTTCGATTCTGCTTTCAGTAAGCAACCAAGTGACCAACTAAGCAGCCATTACCTGGATTTATTGTCTCACTCTAAAATGGATGTATTATGCTTTAATATGTTTCCGTTACAGCTTTTGTTATGTTAGTTTAAGTATTCGATCCTACCATCACATAACTAGAATACAATGATCGCCTCTCACAGACGAATAGTGTATCAGTATAGTGCAGTAATAGCAGTGAATTATGGCATAATATAGACTAATAGAAGCTGACGAACTATTAGCAAAAACCAAACTAGTCCATGAATTTGTAAACTAGCTGAGTCCTCTAATAAACTACAAGCCTAAGTGAGAAACTTAAAACCGATTCACATATGATTAGACCAAAGATGTTATAGAAGCTATAGTCAAAAGTTAAAACGCATCAACAGCGCAAAGACAAGAAACAGTGCCAGTTTCTTTTCTTCTGTCTATTCTATATCACATATACAAGATTAAAGGCATGTTATCACTAGCACCAAAAGTGAATCACTTAGGAAAATTCTAAAAAAGGAAACATTAAGTTCCATCAAGAGAAAGCGACAGATAAGACCTTGACATCAAATCTCATCTTACTAAAACACATAAGATAAAACCTGCACATCATGCTTCTCAAAAGTAATAGCTAATTATGACTTAATACCTTGTAATTAGTGACCGCTAATTCAATATCCACAACGACACTATTCATTATAGCTCAATTCATCATATAATAATTCACATAATTAACATAAATAAAAAAGGATAATGATCTGAAAATGTATTTAACTTGTCACTTTTTCGAGTGTTGTGTAGCCAGCTATTTTTTTATTTTTATTATTTTTTTGCTATTGTATACCTAAACTTTTGAATTTCGACTTTTTGTGGCCATTTTACCCCTACGTTTTTTAACCAACCTAGGTATAAAATAGCAAAAAATAAAGTTGACTACAAAACACTCGAAAAATTGTCAAGTTGTTAAATACATTTTTATGTTATTATCCCAAAAAAAAAAAAAAAAAAAAAAAAAAAAAAAAAAAAAAAAACAAAACTACCTCAGCCTTGAGCTGGTCCAAATCGACACCAGTAGCCGCAGATCCTACAACACCGCGTTTCACATCTTTACGCTCCGTCTCATCTCTACCTTCAGCTGAATCAACAAATAAATCCACATTTCATCACAAATTTTATAAAAAAAAATCCATCGCGCAACAGAAACGTAAAAAATCTAAAAAATTAGGTCAAGCTTATAACCGGTCACTTCACCTTCTAATTGCAGCAAAGACGATAAACGATTTCTCGCAACAGGCTCCTGAACCACAAAACAAAAAATTAAATCCAAAATTCGTAAATCAACTAACATCTAAACCTCGAAGAAGTTGTACCGTACCTTTGCGGTTGAGGAGATCGGGTGAGATAGGCGCGGAGTGTGGCGATCGTCTCGGATGCGAAAGCAGCCGAAGAAGCAGCCCATCGTTATGTGGATGAGTTGTTAGAGATTAATTTTGTAGGAGGAGCATGATGTGAAAGAAAATTGGGGGTTTTTGTTATTAGAAGTGAGTGAGTGAGTGAGTGAGGTGTAAATGTGTGTAATAAGTGTTTTCGAAATTTGAAAGAGAAGGGTGTTGTTACACGAGGGGGGAGGGAGGGAATGTGTGTGATTTTGAATTTTATGGTTTAGTTGGTTTGACTTTTGACGTGCCTAAAAGTATTTTTTTATTTTCATTGTCTGTAAATTTACTTTTTATAGTATACTTTTGTTGTTTTTTTTACAAAGTGTTGTCAATTCAATACTTTTTTTTTTCTATCTATAATTAAACGAAAAACACTTTTTTTATCACTCAAATTATAGGACATCTCCAATATTTTGAAAACCGGGTTTGAAATCGCTCCGATCGAGTCACCGGGCACCGGATCAACCGGTTCGACAGCCAGGTCGACCCGGTTTTTAATTTATTGTTTTTTTATTTTTTCGACTTATTAAAAAATTTTGAAAAAACAAAACCCGGCCGGGTTTCAAGAACCGGGTTGACCCGGCGGGTCTAACTGGTTAACCCGGTTTTAAAAACCTGGTTTTTTTTTACCCTTTTTTTTTACCGAAACCGGTTGAACCAGTTAACCCGGCCGGGTCGACCCGAGTTTCAAAACAATGGACATCTCATAACTCACACATAACCAAATAAAACACAAATACAACACCAACAACAAAAAAGAGGAAATGACTGATAACATTGGCTGGTCATGACGACGCCAGAACCAATGACATCGTCCTCACGTTATCGGCTCGTGTTTTTCGTTCGCACAAGCCTTTTTAGCCACCCACACCAGGTGCTCTTAGGAAACTAATTGAAATTTTGGTTTTAGAATAAAAATTATGCGAATGCGATTTTTTTTTAGTTTAAACGAGTTACAAGTGTAATTTTTAATCAGGAAATATAAAATCCAACTTGAATGACAAACATACCATCATATACGCTCGGGAATTTGAACACATATTTGTTCTTTCACACATTATGATATAAAACAAATACTAGATGCTAACAAATCAAAAGATTGGTGATTGAGGACCCCAAACATATGGCATATGACTAATCACAATATAGTCACCTGATATGCCCATTGTGAATGTTCTAATGTTTTCTAGACGTTTTTGTCCCATATGCTCCATACATTGAATAGTGCATTTATGCATGTTTATATATTAATAGGGTTGTGTTTGGGAAACGGGGGCTACCTTAGGCTGTCATGTGCAGTCAACTTGTCCCTTATTTTGTCCCCTTTGATTTCAATACATAACAGTTTTTGCCTGTTTTTGTTCCGTATTTCTGACAATTTTAAACGGTTGACTTATTAAACTTTATATTTTCTATTCCGCACTTTCAGTTTTATAGCTTTTTGATATTAACAAAATTATAAAAAATAATAATAATAATAATAAAAATAAATAAATAAAAAAAGGGGGGGGGGGGGGGGGGGGGGGGGTTCAATATAAAAAAACAACCTGTGTCAATATAACCCACCCCTATTAATATTACGAGTAATAGTTTATGTGTCCACACTCCTATATTACATGATGTTCAGTGTGTGGATATGGATGTGTGAGGTTGATGGCTAGACTTTGTTTAATGAGCCATTATCTAGTCTCATGCCAAGCACTGTTTCGTGTTGGTCTTTAGTCACGTCGTTGGTTCCACTCACAACATTGGTTATATCTTAGGATTTGACTTGGACGGGTTGAATGCTCTATATATCTTATGCAGTTAAGTAGCGTAGTACACTTGATAACAATGCGAATTATTTCACAAATTAAAACATTGCAAGCACACCCCTTGATGTGACATCCGAAAACACAAGGTATACCTAATTTACTCTTTTGTGTCTAAGTTTTTTTGTATGGTATCAAATTAACTTGTCTCTATAAATAAATTATGACGACATACTTTATCCACTGTTCTAATGCTCCTCTTGCGAATGAAACTATAGCTTTTCTTCTACATACTAAGCACTTAACTTTCAACTTGTGTTTCTATAGTTTCTTTTCTTACGACGCATTTGTATTATTTTAAAAGTGACCTTAGCGGCTTAGCAATTACTGTAGCATCTAACCTTGTAAAGTTCAGGGTGTTCTTTTACTACTTTTAGATTTGGTCCGATTAAAGTAAACATCCACAGCCGGCCAACCCCATGCCTCGGCCCACCAATCACCTCACTCAGCAGACCACATGGACCCTTCCTTGCCCAAATACCTTCGAGCCCAAAATGTTTAAATACTTTACAAAGCCCAAATGACCAAACCAGTGTGTTTTGTTTCAACGATATTTTGGAATATGGAAACGAGATTAATAGTAATTAAATTGTTTAGTTAACAAATTCTTATGATGCCCACACGAAATTGCATTCTTTAACATGCCTGTCCATCTGAATGTAACAAAGCTTACTTAATGCTTCGAATATCACACCCAATATCCAGGGGCGGAGCTAGTAGGGTGACTAGTGGGTGCTCAGTCACCCCTAATCAACCTATTTCATTCATTATTTACTTAGACTACGAGCCATTTTTCTACTAGTTTTTTACATTCAGTCACCCTTATTTTATAGGCATACCTACAAAATTCAATAATGAATAACTCAAACAATAAAAAACAACATCATAGATTAAATTCTGAAACAATATCCATCACTATGATTTGCCTTAAGCACGGTCGGCCCCCTTAACTAAAAATCCTGACTCCGCCCCAGCGGCAATATCCTTATTAAGTACCTACTATTTTGTGGCTTTTCACATAACAATGACATAACATGCAAACTGCAAAGCAATGATATATATTATTATACCTAAAAAAAATTTGATATGTATGATACACTACTCCTAATTCCTTATTTTTTTAATCATAATTACATGAGTTGAAGAAGAAGTATGCTTAAAAGGTGTATCTTAGTAACAATAAGGGTCTGTTTGGTTTGCAGACGAGATTGGAATTAGATTTGGATTTAGTTTAAGATTTTGATTTGAGATATTTTTAGGGAGGAAAATTCAAACACATACTCTTATTTTGGTGCATACCAATGGACAAATCCTCACCATCCATCTAGTTTGATCTAATGGTGGGATTAACCTAAAATTTAAATGGGGAAACATAAGTCCATGTTTTTTTCCACTTTTTCTTTGTCTTCTTGTCTTTTTTATTATTCTTTTTTTTCTTTCTTTATTTATGCCTTTTTTTTTTCTTTCTTTTTTTTGTGCCTTTTTTTTTTTCACGTTACTAGTTTTTGTTGTTTCTTTTTTTCTTTTTCTTTATTTTTTTTTTCATTCTAATTCACGTTTTTTTTTCCTAATAAACGTTTTTTTTTTGCTTTCATACATTTTCACCCATTTTCATACATTTTCGCCCGTTTTCGTCCGTTTTCATACGTTATTGTCCGTTTTCATACGTTTTCGTCCGCTTTCTTACGTTTTCGCCCGTTAACGTCTGTTTTCATATGTTTTCTTACATTTTCGTTCGTTTTCATACGTTTTCGTCAGTTTTCATACGTTTTCGTTCGTCTTAATACATTTTCGCCCGTTTTCTTTTGTTTTCGTCCATTTTTCATACGTCTCCGTCCGTTTTCAGACGTGTTTTTACGCTTTCATACGTTTTTGTTCGTTTTCATACAGATTAGTCTGTTTTCTTACGTTTTCGTTCGTTTTCATCCGTTTTCTTTCGTTTTCGTTCATTTTTCAAATATTTTTGTCCTTTTCATACATGTTTTTACTCTTTCATACGTTTTCTTCCGTTTTTATACATTTTCGTTCGTTTCTTATATTTTTGTCCGTTTTTTCATTCGTTTTTGTTCATTTTTAAATATTTTTGGCAATTTTCAGACGTTTATATGTTTTTAAATATCACAAGTAATATTCTGTGATATTTTAAATATCACAAGTTATATTCTGAATATCACAAGTGATATTATGTGATATTCAGAATATCACAAGTGATATTTTGAATATCACAAGTGATTTTATGTGATATGAAGAATGTCACAAGTGATACTATAAGTACCAGAAATGATATTATGGATATTATAAGTAATATTATGTGATATTCAAAGTATCACAAGTGATATTCTGAATATTATAAGTGATTTTCTGAATTTGACAAGTGATTTTCAACAAATGTTTTTTAACATGAAAATCACAAGTGATATTCAGATAATCACAAGTGATAGATATTCAAAAAATCACAAGTGATATTTAGAATATCACCATTGATATTCAGAAAAACACAAGTGATATTCTGAATATCATTTGTGATATTCGTAACACGTATAAAAACGGATAAAAACATAAGAAAACACAGAAAATCACTTGTGAATATCACAAGTGATATTCTATGATATTCTAAATATCACAAGTTATATTCTGAATATCACAAGTGATATTCTGAATATTACAAGTGATATTCTGAATATTACAAGTGATATTCTGAATATTACAAGTGATTTTCTGTAATATGGAGAATATCACAACTGATATTATGAGTACCACAAATGATATTCTGGATATTATAAGTAATATTCTGTGATATACAAAGTATCACAAGTGATATTCCGAATATCATAAGTAATTTTCTGAATTTTACAAGTGATTTTCATTAAATATTTTGTAACATGAAAATTACAAGTGATATTTAGAAAATCACAAGTGACATTTAGAAAATCACAAGTGATAGATATTCAGAAAATCACAAGTGATATTTAGAATATCACCATTGATATTCATAAAAATACAAGTGATATTCTGAATATCATTTGTGATATTCGGAAATGTATAAAAACGGACGAAAACGTAAAAAAAATAGACTAATACGTATGAAAATGGACGAAGTATGAAAACAGACGAAAACATAAGAAAATCACAAGTGCTATTCATAATATCACAAGTGATATTCAGAAAATCACAAGTGATATTATAGAACCACTGAATATCACTTGTGATATTCAGAAACGTAAGAAAATGGACGAAAATGTAAGAAAACAGACGAATACCTATGAAAATATCATTTGTGGTACTCATAGTATCACTTGTGATATTCTGCATATCATAGAAAATCACTTGTGATATTTAGAATATCACTTGTGATATTCTGAATATAACTTGTCATGTTTAGAATATCACTTGTGATATTCAGAATATCACTTGTGATATTGAGAAATATATGAAAATGTCTGAAAATGGCAAAAAAAAAAAAAAACGTTTAAAAACGGACGAAAACGAATGAAAAAACGGACAAAAATATATGAAAACGTATGAAAGTGTAAAAACATGTATGAAAAGGATGAAAATGTTTGAAAACTAGATGAAAACGAAAGAAAACGAACGAAAATATATGAAAACGAACGAAAATGTAAAAAAACGAACGAATATGTATGAAAACGGATGAAAACGTGTGAAAGCGTAAAAACACGTCTGAAAAAGGACGAATACGTAAGAAAAATGGAAGAATGTTACTTGTGATATTCAGAATATCATTTGTGGTAATCATAGCATCACTTGTGATATTCTGCATATCACAGAAAATCACTTGTGGTATTCTGAATATCACAGAATATCACTTGTGATATTCAGAATATAACTTGTGATGTTTAGAATATCTCAGAATATCACTTGTGATATTCAAAATATAACTTGTGATATTCAGAATATCACTTGCGATATTTAGAAATATATTAAAACGTCTGGAAATGGCAGAAAACAATTAAAAATGAACGAAAACGAATGAAAATGTATGAAAACGGAAGAAAACGTATGAAATTATAAAAACATGTATGAAAAGGATGAAAATGTTTGAAAACTAGATGAAAACGAAAGAAAACGGACGAAAATGTATGAAAACGAACAAAAACGTAAGAAAACGAACGAATATGTATGAAAGCGGATGAAAACATATGAAAGCTTAAAAACACGTCTGAAAAAGGACGAATACGTAAGAAAATGGACGAATATTACTTATGATATCCAGAATATCATTTGTGGTAATCATATTATCACTTGTGATATTCTGCATATTACAGAAAATCACTTGTGATATTCAGAATATCACTTTTGATATTCTGAATATCACAGAATATCACTTGTGATATTCAGAATATAACTTGTGATATTTAGAATATCACAGAGTATCACTTGTGATATTCAGAATATCACTTGAGATATTTAGAAACATATGAAAACGTCTGGAAATGGCAGAAAACAATTAAAAATGAACGAAAACGAATGAAAATGTATGAAAATGGAAGAAAACGTATGAAATTATAAAAACGTGTATGAAAAGGACAAAAACGTTTGAAAACTGGATGAAAACGGATGAAAACATATGAAAACGAACGAAAACGTAAGAAAACGAACGAAAACATAAGAAAACGAACGAATATGTAAGAAAACAGATGAAAACGTATGAAAACAGACGTGAACGGGCAAAAACGTAAGAAAGCGGACGAGAAACGTATGAAAACGGACGAAAATATATGAAAACAGGCGAAAACGTACAAAAACAGACAAAAACGTATGAAAACGAACGAAAACGTATGAAAGCAAAAAAAACGTGTATTACGAAAAAACATTTATTAGAAAAAAAAGACAAAAAAAAGGGGGGAAAAGTGATTTAGAAACAAAACATTAAAAAAAAATAATACTCCGTAATAAATAGCGTGAAAAAAGAAAGACAAAAAAATAATAAAAAAAAAACAAAAAAAACCAAAAAAGAAATAAAAAAAGAAGAAAAAAAAGATGCGTGACAAAAAAACCAAAAAGAAAGAAATAAAAAAAAATATAAAAAAGACAAAAAAAGAAAAAAAACATGGACTTAGGTTTGTATATTTAATCTTAGGTTTATCCCAACCATTAAATCAAATTAAATAGATTGTGAAAATTTGTCCATTGGTATGCACTAAAATAAGAGTATCCAAAATAAAGTGCCTCTAGTTTTAGGAGAGAGAAATAATTTATACTCCGTATTAGATAAAATTTATAATAAAAAAATTAATTTATACGTAAAGACATAATTAAAAATGAATCGTTATTAGTATATATGGAAACAAGCAAAAAAAAGTTAGAAGAGAATAAATTCACAAAATGACAAAAAGCATGTAAGTGGGTAATGTAAAATCCAAGCTTCTTGTTAGGTTTTCTGCATCTCTTGCAGAAAGGTCTGAATCCCAATCTTGTTAGGTTTTAAAATCCGAAGATACAAAACAAACATATTTTTTTACTTTGAGCCCAATCTTGTCATCCCAAAACCCCATAACGCCTCCTAAGTTTTTATATGGAGTTAACTACATGTTAAGTCCTTGTGGTTTTTCGTGTATTTCATTTTTAGTACACATTTTTAACAAGTTTCAGGTTCAAGCCTAAAATGAAACACAAGTTTGGTCCATTTTTTCATGACCGTTAATTTGACTAGTTTAGTGATGTGAAGCAACTAAAATACCCTCATCTTTATATTGTGAAATAACTAAGATATATTTATATAAGGCGTTGATGCATGATTATCGTCACCTTTTTATTTTTATGTTATGATGACCGCACACCAAATTTATTTATTATTATTTATTATTATTATTATTATTATTATTATTATTATTATTATTATTATTATTATTATTATTATTATTATTATTATTATTTTTACAATAATCACATTTGCACTTTCCATGCTACTCAATAATTGCTACATTCAAAAAAAAAAAAAAAAAAAAAAATCCTTTTAATGCTTCTTACTTTTGACTCAGACGGGTACGAGTCTCTTACTGAGTCAACGATAAAGAGGCATTAATAGGATTTTATTATTATTATTATTATTATTATTATTATTATTATTATTATTGTTATTGTTATTATTATTATTATTTTAAAGCTGGTAAGGAGGTGTTACCACTTGCGAGAGGTCTCAGGTTTGAATCTCTCTGTAGAGGGTTTTCCTTCTGAATGGGATATGTGGTGGTTCTGCCGATGCGTCGATTTGAGGCTGGTAAGGACAACCTTTTGGTTAAGTACTGTGGAAAAGAATCAGTAACTATAGTATTGTACTAACTCGTCATTAAAAAAATAAATAAAACTTAACGGTTAGCGCGTCAACTTGTTACCCGTTTGTATTCAACGATTATGTAATATTTTGATAAAAAAAAAAAAAAAAAACCCTAGGATGTTTGTTTTTTTTCAAGAGTTAATTGCCTTTTTGGTCCATTTGGTATGGTCAAATTGCAGGTTTGGTTCCCAAAACTTTGAAAGTGCAACGATAGTCCTCATTTTGAAGTTTGGGTTGCATTTTTTTGTCCATAATCGGTGTGAAATGACCAAATTACATTTGTTTTTTTTTAAGAAGACAAATGGTATTTTAGTCATTTAATTTTATCCAGGACCAAAAATGCAACCAAAACTTCAAAATAGAGACTATCAGTGTACTTTCAAAATTTTGAAGACCAAACCTGCAATTTGGCCATACCACAACAACCAAAAGTGCAATTAACTCTTTTTTCAATAAGAGATGGTTAAGACCAATGTTTTGAAACCTGGGTTTGGGATCGACTCGGCCGAGTCACCGGGTCAACCGGTTCGACCGCCGGGTCAACCCGGTTAGACCCGGTTTTATGAACATTTCCAAAAATCCATTTTCTATTGTCCAAAGTTTAATTTCCAAACTCCAAACACTACTCTGCAGTGAAAAACGAGCAAAGAACCTTACTGTTCAAGCACAGGGGGTCCTAAACTACTAATCATGCTAAGCGCTTTGGATATCAGAACCCGAATTCAATCTAATAAGTGGAAACTAATCACAAATATGAGTGAATATACACCATAAGAAAATCATATCAAACAAAAATAGCACCTTAACAATGGAAAAAAAAATAAAGAGTAAAAAAAAAAAAAAATCCAAACCCAGTCAGGTTTCAAAACCCGGGTTGATCCGGGTCACTCAAAACTCAGCGGGTCTAACCGGTTGACCCGGTTTTAGAAACCCGGGTTATTTTGACCCGTTTTTTGACCGGGTACCGGTCCAACCGGTCGACCCGCCCGGGTCAACCTGGGTTTGAAAACATTGGTTAAGACTTATATTTTTTTTCCTATTTATGTTTTGTCTTTTAGTTTTGTCTTTTTGTTAACTATATTTGTACCTTTTCTTGGTTATATGTATATACTGATATACATTGACCTTTTCTTATTTTTTCTTTATTGTTTTATAAAATTGTAACAAAAAATGTTTTACAAATTTGTGACTTTAACACACATATTTACAATAAACATTTACACACATATATCGATTTTACATAAATACCTGATTGACATTTTTGAAACATTTAGTCACTTTTTCAAGAAATAATTCCAATATTTTTCATATTTAAATTGCAAAAATTAACAACACTACATTTTACTCCGATAAAAAAAAATAAAAATAAAAATTATATAATTCAAATTCAGACTTTTCAAACACCTTTTATTAGTAAAATGTGATAATCCCATTAAAAAAAAAAAAAAAAAAAAAAAAAAAAAAAAAAAAAACCTGTAAAACAAGCAATATCTTGTTGCTACACGAACTTTAGATTTTTTACCCACAAAAATATTTAGCCGTATCTGATTTCTTTCTTTCTTTCTTTCTTACTCCAATTATCCAGTTGCAATCAACAACATTCTGAAAAGTTTTATTCCTTCTGTTAAATCCTAAAAAGTGGCGGGAATAAAACAGAAAGCAGTTCCACACAGTCATCTTCGTACCACACTTTCCCTATTCCACAAGCCAAAAGCCACACTCTGTCCTCATTATTTAATACCCTCCCTAAAAATAAAGCAAGAACTAATAATATTCGTTACCTCTAATTCTTTCCTTGCTTAATCAGTTACCACATTAACAAGCAAAGTATATATCCTCACTCATTTCAAATATATACAAATATGTTTCACCATTACACATTTACAACAACACATAGTTTTCGCTTATTTTCGTGCAAATGGCGAGTACGAGTGGGACGAAAGATGCCGTTGGACCGCCGAGGTCCTTATCCAGACGTTCCATGACTAGGAGTTCCACAATGTATGATCAGAATACCGATCAGATTGATAGTGAGCTTGTTCCGTCTTCGCTTGCTCCTATTGCGCCTATTCTGCGTGTCGCCAATGAGATTGAGGATGATAATCCTAGAGTTGCTTACTTGTGTATGTTTCTTATCGCTCTTTCGTTTATTACGAGTGTTTGGATGTGCATTTATGATAATTGGTACTTCTTTTTAGGAGTGTTTGGATACGCATTCTATGATTGTTAGATTTAATGATAGAGTTACTTACTTGTGTTTGTTTCTTTATTTAATGCGTTGTTTACTTGTTTCGTGTATTAGGAGTGTTTGGATGTGCATTTATGATAATTAGTTTTAAGTGATTACCTTATGTTATTGTTTAGGATTAAGTTATCATTCGGATTACTAGTGTTGCGTATGAGATCGAGAAAGTTAATTATGGAGTTGTTTATTTGTGTATGTTATTTAATGCTTTGATTACTTGTTTTTATTGTTAGGAGTGTTTGGATGTGCATTTGTTTTAATTAGTTCTAAGTGATAAGATTATGTTGTGATTTAGGGTTAAAATTTTTGATTTTGAATAGTTCGATAAGGTAACTTATTAACCATAACAAAATTATATTGTAAGTGTAGAAGTGAACCTAAGTATAATAAAGATTGTTGTAGCTCTTACTTATTATATAGTCGAATTTGCCAAACAACCAACATTGTTGAAATACCTATGGTTGTTGTTCATAGGGTCAAAATAATAAAATCTATAGAAGCACGTTTGGAATTGTGTTAGAAAACCAATTGAACAACGAGTTCTCTAATTGTATGATTTAGGTTTCTTCAAGTTGCATTAGTCACTTTCAAAATGCACGTCATAAGATTCCGTTTTTTAATTTTTGTTAGTGACTGTATTTCTTTAAAAATTATGTATCTGGCGCTATAAGCAAGCTTTAGGCCTTACAGTCCCTAGGTAATAGGTATGGATAATCGGACTTTTTAACAACCTGAAGGATTTTTCAGACGCAAGCCAATTTTGGAGTTATTAAGTTTGGTTTCTGGCTGAGGATGTTAGATTGTTTTTTTAAGAAACAGGATGTTAGATTTTTTTTTTTTTTTTTTTTAGAAACAGGATGTTAGATTATTTTAGAGTTGGCAATATGTTGTAAGTCATGTACAGGGATTGATTTTCTATATTAGTATTCAACGATATAGGGACTTTTTTTGAGGAAGTTAAGTTCAAAGATTTCAGCAACATGAGAAACCTAATTGAAATACAAAGAATAGTACTGCAATGGTGAAAGTATAAGGAAAAAACGAATGAAAGTCCCACCATTGTTCTCATAGACACGAATAAAACAACTTGGAAAATGTAGATTAAGACTGCAAGTTCTAGGCAATGGCATATGCCTACTTTTATTTATCTGATATGTTTATAGATTAATTCATAACATGGTGCTATTGTGCTTGATAGCCACGATAATGAGTTACTGGTAACATTACATGTATTTGAATTGTTGAATTAGGCCGGTTTCATGCATTTGAGAGGGCCCACAGGATGGATCCAAAATCTACTGGACGTGGTGTTCGCCAATTCAAAACCTACCTTCTACATAGACTGCAGAAGGTGCACTTATATAATTTCACTGTTTTCTTTTTATCAGTTGCTTCGAAATGACAAACTTTATAAGTTATAAATGAATGTGTGTTTATAATTTAATGTCTCAGCATGGATTTATTATTATTGTTATTATTATTATTATTCTGTCACAGGAAGAAGAAGACACAAAACCTCAATTAGCAAAAACTGATCCCTCGGAAATCCAGAAATACTACCAAAATTTCTATGAGAAAAACATTAGAGAAGGCCAATACACTAAGAAACCGTGAGTCTTGGCTTAAATTAATGACCTTTATTTGTATGTCAACGCTTTACCTTATTTAATCGCTAGCTGATTTTGTTATTCACTTTCTACTATCTGCAAGTGAGGAAATGGCTAAGATTTATCAGATTGCATCGGTTTTGTATGATGTACTGAGGACGGTGCTACCTCCTTCAAAAGTAATTGATCCCAAGGTATAGTTGGTCCATCATTCATTAACTTTATTTGCCATGCAAGTCTAAATACCCTCATGTCTCTGTTTTGTGCCATTACAGACTCAAGAATATGCAAAAGATGTGGAGAAAAACAAAGAACAGTATGAACACTATAATATTCTTCCTTTATACGCCGTTGGAATTAAACCAGCAATTATGGAGCTTCCTGAGGTTGTACTCGAGTGGACTTAGATTTAGATGTTATTCATGTGTGTGTGTGTGTGTGTGTTTGTATATGTAGATATGTCCCTCTGAATCATTTCACTCTTTAAATGCTGTTAGATCAAAGCATCTCTTCTAGCTGTTCGCAGAATGGATAACCTGCCACCTGTTAGACAGGCAGGAGATAGAGATAAACCTGTCAATGATATTCTTGAGTGGTTGTCATCACTTTTTGGATTTCAGGTAATTTGTATTCATAATCTATGTTCAACTCATATATAATTATGCCTGCTTTGTTGTGTCTCTTTAAATTAGCCCAGCAAACTTTTTTAACCTAGTTTTTATTACTTTCCTGTTATAAACTTTGAAATTAAATGACCCATTTGAAGTCCAATATAAGCTTTAGATAAATTATGGGAAAGAAATCACAGGCTTGTCAAATTATCTATCGAGCCATGTAGGGATTTAAAGGAAGACACGAGTGTATAACAATAAAATCAGGATATGTAGTTAATACGCTTACTTAATGCATATTGGCTCCCTTTTTTTATTATTTCTTCTTATAATTAGGTTAGAGAAGTTCGCTGTTGGCAATAATTGGAAACTTCTATGACAACCTTGCATTCAGTAATTTAGAATATCGGACACTGAACTTTCAGAATCAGAAAAAACACTTTCTAAACTGCTAGTAATTGTAACATTCGCTATAGTGTTACAAGTTTCACATTCTTATAATTTGAATTGAAATCCACTGATAGTGTTTTGGTGCTTTCTTCAAATGTTTGTGTAATCTTTGTTGAACCCATGCAAAAAAGGCTTATTACGTTGAGTATATGGATAGTTATTATGACCAATTGTATAGTCTGGAATTCAATATCATATAATGTTCAAAATTGTGTTCCTGGCATTTAAATTGCTTAAAGTGTTCACATATCTGACTTTGATCAAACTCTTCTCATCTCTGGAATGAAGAAAGGAAACGTCGCAAATCAACGGGAGCACTTGATATTGCTACTTGCAAATATTGATAGAAGGTCAAAGGGTATCGAAGATTATGAACAGGTAAAGCATCCATTATCTTACTGAATATATGCAAATGTATGTGGTTATGTATAAAGTCTTTTCATTGTTACTCTTTGTCAGTCTTCTATATTGTTTTTTAGAGATGAACAAATTTCTGACTCAAAATTTTTGTTAGTTGGATAGCTCTACCATAAAGCGTTTACTGGATAAAACTTTCAAGAACTATGTCTCATGGTGCCATTATTTGCATATTAAATCAATGCTTGAGTAAGTTGTTGTCATTTATCAAGATGCCTTAAAATGTTTCTTACTTAGAAGATGATTTAATCTTAAATTTCTAATTTTTCTGTACTGTTGTTTTGTATAAGTCCACCCGATGTTCCAGATAGTGCTGATAGGCAGCAGTTGCAGCTTCTCTACATTGCCCTCTATTTACTTATCTGGGGTGAAGCGTCAAATATCCGGTTTATGCCTGAATGCCTCTGCTATATTTTCCATAGGGTAGGTTTATTCTTAGATCCCCACATATTTATTTTTAGAATTATAATAAGTATTTATGTATCTTTATGATTTTGAATGGATAAGATGGCACATGAAATGCATGGAACTTTATTTAGCAATGCCCAATCCGTGAGTGGAGGCACGTATGAAGCAGGACCACTTGGTGAGGAAGCATTTCTGATGACGGTTGTGACACCTATTTATGAGGTTCTGCGAAAGGTAACAACATCTAAGCTCAGCATCAGTTCAATTTCAATTGCATGAACAAATGTTCTTCAATGGAACTTATAATTTTATAATTGGTGACAGGAAGCCAGGAAAAATCAAGGTGGCAAAGTAAGCCATGCTTCGTGGAGAAACTATGACGATCTTAATGAATATTTTTGGTAATGCTTTTTATTCATAAAGTTGGCATTTGTGAAAAGTTGTTTCACATTTTTATAAAGGCCAGCCTTTAATTCCATTTCTTTCAGGTCTGATAAATGCTTCAAGTTAGGTTGGCCACTGGATCAGACATCTGACTTTTTCGTTCACTCTGTCTCGGATGATTCATCACGGTCTCAAGCTGTATGTTTAGATTTATGCATATATAAAGCTGGAATATCCTAGATTATTTTCTTCTCTAGTCTTTACATGTGTAGATGTGGTAAAATCTTTCTAGAAACTTTTCTTGCAATGTAAAGTTGGAAATGTTTGGTTATTTATTTGGCGTTTGTTGTTTTGTTTTATAAAATCTTGACATTTAACTGCAGGGGCGTAGTCAAGTAGCATCTGGAAAAAAGAAACCTAAAACAAATTTTGTTGAAGTGCGCACGTTTTTGCACCTTTACAGGAGTTTTGACAGGATGTGGATATTTCTTATATTAGTCTTTCAGGTATATAATAAGACCATGCAGTTGTTAATACTTTTTTAATTTGATTTGGTAACAGTTTAATTTCACCTTCCTATTTCCAGGCTATGGTAATAATTGCATGGCACGGAGACGGGTCGATTTTTGGAATTTTTGAGGAGGACGTTATTAAAAGTATCTTAAGTATATTCATTACTTATGCTGTACTTAACTTTTTCCAGGGTACGTGCTGCACCATCTTTTATTAGCTAATATTGTCTTTCTTCCTCAGGATTGTTCAAACTGTAATGAATCATCTGAATAGCTTAATATAAAAAAAGAGTCCAGCATAAAATGCAATAAAAGAAGAATAATATTCTGTTAACTCTTTAATTTGATAACCGAACCACAATGGAATATATCCTCATGAAGGAAACATAAAGGATCCAATGACTACCGAAATTTATAATAATGTACATTTACATTGCATGATTTACAAGTGTGTAATCGATTAACTGTTTGGATACCCTCAACCTCGACAATGTCCTTACCAAATTTTTGTACTTAATAGGCATCCATCTTCATTACTGGACTGCTGATCATTTTACTAGTTTTTTTGACAATTTAAATTTACATTTTACTAAATATCTCTTACATTGATGGCATCTTCCTGCAGCTACTCTAGACATAATCCTTAGTTTCGGTGCGTGGAGAAGCTTAAAACCTACTCAGATTATTCGGTATCTTTTGAAGTTTATTGTAGCTGCCTTTTGGGTAGTTATTCTTCCCGTTTGTTATGCAAGATCCGTCCCAAATCCCACAGGACTTGTGAGGTTTTTCAGTACTCTAGGAGGAACTTGGAGGGAGCAATCGCTTTATAGCTATCTTGTAGCAATTTACTTGATACCGAACATACTGGCTACGTTTCTATTTTTGCTTCCACCAATACGGAGACATATGGAACGTTCAAACTGGCGTATAGTCACTCTTTTGATGTGGTGGGCCCAGGCAAGATCCTTTACCTGTCATTAGTTAATAGGTGGCAAGATGATGGGCCATATAATGGGTCAAAACAGGTTCCCCTTTGGGCTGGGTTTGGGTGACTTCAAACACTCTTTTGTCCGCATTTACAACATTTATCTAAATCTTTTAATAAAAAATGTTTTAGGATACTGTATGATTGAAAAATAAACTTTGGGCAGGTTCAACCCCTTTGACTCATTCTAGCCCATTTGAGAAAAACATAACCCAATTCGACCCGTTCGTTAGTAAATGGGTCAAATTGGTCACATCTAGTTGGTATCACTGTTGATGCTTCTTGTTTTATTTTAAAGTTTGAAAATTTTCTCAGCCAAAACTCTATGTTGGAAGAGGCATGCATGAAGACATATGTTCTCTTTTCAAGTAAGGATATACAATGTATTAGTCAGTTGATACATTATATGATTATTCTTTTTTTCTTACTTTTAGTCTTGGTTTTAGGTATACATTTTTTTGGATATTTCTGCTCATAAGCAAGTTCGCGTTCAGCTACTACGTGGAGGTATTTCTGTCTATTTTCATGCAGTTACATCTAGTATTATCATGCAGCTACATCAGATATTAGCTTCGTTGCTAATTAACTGCTAGTTTTGCAAGCTATATGATTGTCATAGTTAGTTAATGCTGAACTTTGCATATTCACTGCAGATTTGGCCATTGGTCATGCCAACAAAGTTAATCATGGAAATGTCTGTTAGCAACTACGAGTGGCACGAGTTCTTTCCGAATGGTAAAATCTATAAAAATTTTAATATTTACTTGATTGTGATATTTTTGAGATATAAACTGATATTATATTTATTTGTGGATGTTGTAGTAACACACAATATGGGCGTTGTTATTTCTATTTGGGCCCCAATTGTTATGGTGAGTGTTCTTGAAAACAATTACTTTTGCATTTACAAGGCAAATAGATCTAAGTATCCAACATATGTAAAATTTCTGTTTTAGGTGTATTTCATGGACATGCAAATTTGGTATGCAATATATGCTACTGTTATCGGTGGAATCTACGGGGCCTTCAGCCACTTGGGTGAGGTTAGTACGCTTGTTCCTCTAATTTATTTGAACTTCAGGAGAGGAAGATGGCATGTATCAATGGCTCATGGACGTGATGAATACTAACCATTGATCATGCAGAACTATTAGTAATTACGATCTAAACCCTCTGAAAACATGATATATCTCCTTACGTTATCATTAATGCTATTTGGTCATTAGATTCGGACACTTGGGATGCTACGCTCACGATTTGAATCGGTTCCATCAGCCTTTAATGAACGCCTTGTGCCAATGCAAAAAGAAATGCCTACACGACGAGATCCGCAGGTAATGCTAATTTTCTTTTCTTTTAATTGAACTTACTGGGTGTTTGGATTTGTGTTTCGGAATTGATTATCTGAATATTGTGATTTGAACCTGAGATTAAACTGCCTTTACAGGAAGAAACTGCATTGGTAAGAAAGAACATAGCAAAATTCTCACAGGTGTGGAACGAATTCATATTTTCAATGCGGATGGAAGACTTGATCAGTAATCGGTAAAATCTGCTACCTATGCCATTTAGTTTATATAGAGGTGGCATTGCGACCATATACTTATAATTGGGTCAATTTGGGTTTACTTTATCTCTAACGGGTCAAACAAGACAGTGAAAGAATAGCTTAAAAAGAAACCAGTCAGATGGGTTGACAGGTACCCAAAGTTTATATTATATTTGAACTAATATGATATTTGTAATAATCATATTTGACACATCAATTATTCATTAAAAAAAAAAAAAAAATGGACAAAGAGTGGTGCGGGTCAACCCGAACCTTACATAACATTGCATGTTTCAACCCGTCTGTTAGTAATCTAAGAGTTGAATATAAACATTTGTTGACACTCTTCATTTTTTTTTTTTTTTTTTTTTTTATAGTGAGAGGGATCTACTTCTTGTACCATATACTGTAAGTGATGTCCCAGTTATCCAGTGGCCACCTTTTTTGCTTGCTAGTAAGGTAAAAATTCTTTATATC
The DNA here is from genome assembly GCA_030686995.1 of Artemisia argyi. NCBI lineage: Eukaryota > Viridiplantae > Streptophyta > Magnoliopsida > Asterales > Asteraceae > Artemisia > Artemisia argyi. The sequence continues at coordinate 6,731 of JARVZY010002382.1, read as the reverse complement.
TCTACGTCTTATTGCTCATTTTTTTTTTTTTTTTTTTTTTTTTTTTTTTTTTTTTTTTTTATTTTATTTACTATTTTGCTATATTAACTGCTAACTATCATTGAATTGTTGTAACTTATAAAGATCCCAATCGCATTAGACATGGCCAAGGATTTTAAAGGAAAGGAAGATGCAGATCTATTTAGGAAGATCAATAGTGACGATTATATGCGATCATCAGTGATAGAGTGTTACCAAACACTGAGAGATTTATTATTTGGCTTTTTGGTTGATGAAAGAGATAATATGTAATATTTACTTACAAGCTAGAAAGGCCATTTTCATTTATCTTTTTCTTCTATCAGAATTTTCTATTGAAATTGCATACTTTGCTCTTTACACAGGATTTTACAGCATATATGCCATGAAGTTGAAACTAGCATTGAACAAGGAACGTTTTTGAGTAAATTTAAAGTGAGTGAATTGCCTTCACTTAATGATAAGCTGGAGAAGTTCTTAGACTATTTGGTAAGAAGCATTCCTTCTAATTGTGGAATATCATATCACTTTAATACTTTAACGTTTTGTCAATATGTCCAATCTTTCGGGTTTAGACTATTTTCTGACTTCTTCATTGGGTACCTGCCAGCAAGCAGAGAATATTCATGATGAGAAATATGGTTCGCAAATCATCAATGTCCTTCAGGATATTATGGAGATTATCACACAAGATGTTATGATTAATGGCCATGAGTAAGTCTTACTTTTTAAATGGTCAATAAACCAATACAATGATATCTTTGAAGAGGTGGTACTTACAACCTAATGGTTGTAGAGATCTGGTCTAGAGGTGGCATTTGCCTAAAAATGGATCGCAATTTATTATTACTTTTTTATGTCTAGTTGGTAAAAGGGGATAGATAATAAAACTAAGCTAAAATGTAAACTGATTACATGGTTTGAGCTGGAAAACAGGTCAAAAGCAACCAATTTGTTTTCAGATACTTTAAATTTTCTTAAACCAACAACATACCAAATCCCGCTGGAGGGGGTATGGGGAGGTAAGATGTAGACAATCACACCCCTACCCGATGGTAAAGGGACTGCTTCGAGTTTAGTTTTTAAAATTTCCTAAGCTGTTTTGTTTTAAACAATATCAGAGATTATTAACGATCTAGTTTTTTAATCTTATCTAACACATTAACTATTTGTAACGTTACAAATTTGACCAAAAAAACTGTGTTTCAGTTGGCTCTACTGGACATGTATACAAAACTTGCCTTTTTGTCTTTTTGATCCATTTCCCAACCCACTAGACCAGCCTATATTGCACCTCCAAGATTCATTTATACAATTTTCCCAAAGGTCAAGTGCAAGTTTTACTCACATTCTATGCATGAGAGTTTATTATTTTATCAAGCCTCTAAAAATTACGTTTTGGTGTGACTTATAAATATTCTGTTACAACTTTCTTACGTCTGCCTTTTCTTGTAGAATACTTGAAAGAGTTCACTCTCACGATCAGGAAAATGACAATAAGGAAAGATTTGAACTAATAAATACAAAACTAACTCAGATCAGATCTTGGAAGGAAAAGGTATAAATAGACACTCACAATATTTTCTTATTGTACCTTATACTAATATTAGTTTTTTGTGTATTTGTAGGTGGTGAGGCTTCGTTTGCTTCTAACTGTCAAAGAATCCGCAATTAATGTTCCTATGAATTTAGAAGCTCGCAGGCGCATCACCTTTTTTGCGAACTCCTTATACATGAGAATGCCAAACGCTCCGGTGGTCCGTAACATGCTCTCATTTAGGTTGGTGGTTTACAATCATTCACTTAATACACTTTTTAAATTATATTACTACGTGAATAACCCATAAATGCTTGCAAATTATGTAAATTCCAGTGTTCTAACTCCATATTACAAAGAAGAAGTTTTATTTTCTGAAAAGGAGCTTCACGAGGAAAACGAGGATGGAATTACAATCTTGTTCTACCTTCAAAAGATATATCCAGGTGACTAATGATGATAATTTTGACTGTGATCTCTTTTATCTAGAATTAAAGACCATTTAATATTTTAATGTGTTGTAAAACCAGATGAATGGAAAAATTTTCTTGAACGGACTAAAGGTAGCGAAGATGTAACGGAAGAAACACGTAAATGGGTTTCTTACAGAGGGCAGACGCTTTCCAGAACAGGTATTTTATTTGCATGCTAGTTCTTCCTGTAAATTATATATATTTTACAAGGCCATTTACAAAAGATTGTCTTCAGTGAGAGGAATGATGTACTACAAGCAAGCTCTTGAACTGCAATGCTTCCTAGACTCCGCAAGAGATAATGGTTAGTGTTTCTTGTTCTATTTCTTTTGTCCCAACAGCCAGGGTCATTTTTTGTCCTAAGAAGTGACAAAGTATGAGGGTTAAGCTACTGGCCAAAATTTAGGATATCATAATTCATAATGATTTCAAAAGTTATTTCATTAACAGTCTTAGGTTTTAAAGAAATGAATTGGTTGCTTTTATGTTTTAAAAAATAGGGAAAACTGCAATAAAATGCTATATAGTGTTCACTTTTGTACCGATATATGCAAGATCGTATTTGACTATATATTTTTTGTTAAAGTATGCAGTTTTAGTGTTAAATGGTAAAAAGATTGCAACCATGCTGCATAAAATGGTAAAAAAAAAAAAAAAATGTTTGTATGCTCATTAGATGATCTATGATTGCATATTTTAGTAAACAATGTTAAATAAATTGAGTTGAGATATCAGTAAAAACCGAATATTACATTTAAGTTTCTTGCGGTTTGCACATAAATGTACATGTTGGTCGAATTTCCACTCATTTTGTTACATTTTTTTTACTCATTAGAGATAGTACATAATTTAAATGACCCAGTTTATAAGTAATTGGATCAAGATGGCCTCCTTTACTTATACTTATCAACTTCAGTATCTTCTTCTCTTCAAGATTATTAGCTGACCCTATGCTTTTATCGACAGAAATTTTTACTGGATTCCGGACCTTCAATATGAATGAAAACCGCACGATTCTTAAAGAACGTGAAAGTGCAATGGCAGATATGAAGTTCACCTATGTGGTCTCGTGTCAGCTTTATGGTGCACAAAAGAAATCCAGTGATGAGGGAGATCATAGCCGTTATTCTAACATCTTGGATCTCATGCTCACGTAAGTGTTTTAGATGGAACACTGGTTTTATGACAAGGCAAAAAAATTGCAATGAGCTTTCTTATCATATTGTGAAAATTTTCAGATATCCTTCTTTACGAGTTGCGTATATCGATGAGAGAGAGGCTACCATTGCTGGTAGATCTCAGAAGGTTTACTACTCTGTTCTAGTCAAGGGTGGGGAAAAATTAGATGAGGTAACTACAATTTCAATGCAGAAGATTGTATAAGATTGGGTGGAAAATTCAGTTATTTACTAATGAGTGGGTCAATTTGGGTTGTGTTTTGTCTCGGACGGGTCAAACCAACAGATTTAGCTAAACGAGTATGTGATATGTATGGAATGCGCCAAAACCTTTTGATGCATGCAACATCCTCAACCGGTTTAATCAAAATTTAGATTATTATTGTAATAATAGTGTTGAATTTTTGCATTCATCAATCAATATTTTAAAAAAATGGAGTAAAAAAAGTATGCTGGCCACGTCTAGTATTATATGAAGTTTCCTATTGTGTTATATGTTGTTACTGTAGTAGCGTAACTCTATAATCCTGGCATACTGGTATGTTAGGAAATATACCGTATCAAGCTTCCAGGCCCTCCTACAGACATTGGTGAAGGAAAACCTGAAAATCAAAATCATGCCATTATTTTCACTCGTGGAGAAGCCTTGCAGACAATTGACATGAATCAAGTAATTCCAAAACTAATCCTTGTTTTTGTCTATCAGAAACATTTTCCAATATCTTACCTTGTTTTGTATAGGACAATAACTTTGAAGAAGCATTCAAAATGCGAAATGTGTTGGAAGAATTTCATAAAGATCATCATGGCGGACGTAGACCAACGATTTTGGGTTTAAGAGAACATATTTTCACTGGAAGGTCAGTATTTATTTTATCTCAGCTTATTATGTTATCTCAGAGGCCTTCAAAATTGATTGCTTTTATACTACTGAAAAATGATGGTGAAGATTAAATTAATTCTTCACTTATCTCATGATTTTACAGTGTATCGTCACTAGCTTGGTTTATGTCGAATCAAGAGACAAGCTTTGTGACCATTGGTCAAAGGGTTTTGGCTGACCCTCTGAGGTATGATCTTGATATGTTGTGCCAAGTTCTGTTAACGATTATAATGACACTCCTCTCATGCATTGGAGTGTGCCAATGACAAACCGTAAAACAAACCAGAATTGATATACTCAGTCGGGTTCTTGGTTGCACTTATAACAAAAATTATTTCTCGGTCCATTCTGGTCCAGTCCAGCCAAACCGAATTTTTGGCCCATAGTTTGAGTCCAGTATCAGTCCACTTTTTGACGGAACCGTTTCTAAATGGTGCATAACTGGTACTATGCGCTCCGATTGTCGGTTCCAATATTCTCAAAATTCTGGTTTCAGTTATATTTGTAGTCACACGAAGCTACTCTCGTGTTTTTTCTAAGAGCTCAAGTTAGTATATGAAAATACCAACCTATGCATATACTTCTTGACCTTCTCATGTCTGATTCTTGACTTCTACATGGTCAACATATGATTTTCTAAACATCTGAATCTTTATACTTCACAGGGTTCGGTTCCATTACGGTCACCCTGATATATTCGATAGACTCTTTCACATAACAAGGGGTGGCGTCAGTAAAGCATCAAAAACCATCAATTTGAGCGAGGATATCTTTTCGGGTAAACTTTCTCACTCTCCAATAGACCTGTTCTTGAATTTTTATTAACTTGGTAACATATTTGCAGGTTACAATTCAACTTTGCGTGGTGGTTATGTTACGCATCATGAATATATCCAAGTAGGCAAGGGTCGCGATGTTGGCATGAACCAGATATCCCTTTTTGAGGCTAAGGTTGCAAATGGAAATGGTGAACAGACACTTAGCCGTGATGTTTATCGACTTGGTCGTCGTTTTGATTTCTATAGAATGTTGTCATTCTACTTCACCACAGTTGGTTTCTACTTTAGCAGCATGGTATACCAACTTTGAATACACTTATTTAATATGTTATAACCCGAATTGCCCTGTTCTTAGATTAATGGGTCAGTTTGACTCGGTGGCTTTGTTGGCCTTTTGTTGATCTTTATAAATAATTAATGTACTAAATATGATTACAAGAACTATATATCAAATTAATAAATAGCTTTTTTCTGGTTAATGATTCACTAGATTATAAGCATTTCAATACATGACCGCATTTGACCCGTTCGCCCCATTTGACCTGTTTCATTTAAAGTTAACCGCTTTCAATTTACCCATTTTACATTATTACTTTCACTTATAACATCCTATTCATTTTTTGCTATCCAGGTTACCGTGCTCATTGTTTATGTCTTTTTATATGGACGTATGTATATGGTTTTAAGTGGACTAGAACGAAGAATAATAGAAGACGCTACTATTAGCAGCAACAAAGGCTTGGAAGAGGCCTTAGCGACCCAATCTGTTTTTCAGCTTGGATTAATTCTGGTTCTCCCGATGGTTATGGAAATCGGTTTAGAAAGAGGATTCCGTACCGCATTAGGTGACTTTATCATAATGCAACTCCAACTAGCCACGGTTTTCTTTACATTTCAGCTTGGTACAAAGGCACATTATTACGGAAGAACGATTTTACATGGAGGTTCCAAATACAGAGCTACAGGTCGTGGATTTGTTGTGTTTCATGCTAAATTTGCTGAAAATTACCGATTATATTCACGTAGCCATTTTGTGAAAGGGTTGGAATTGGCGATATTATTGGTTATTTATCAAGTTTACGGGAACTCATACCGAAGCTCAAAGCTTTATTTGTTTATTACTTTCTCGATTTGGTTCTTAGTTTGTTCGTGGTTGTTTGCACCATTTGTGTTCAATCCTTCGGGGTTTGATTGGCAAAAGACTGTGGAAGATTGGACAGATTGGAAAAAGTGGATGGGTAATCGTGGTGGTATTGGTATAGCACAAGATAAGAGTTGGGAATCTTGGTGGGATTCTGAACAACAGCATATCAAGTACACTAACGTAAGGGGAAGAGTACTTGAAATTCTACTTTCACTTCGATTCTTTATTTATCAATATGGACTGGTGTATCATCTTAATATAGCACGTGGCAGCACAAGTATACTGGTTTGTTTCTTCCTTCTAGTTCATCTATTTTGTACATTCCAAAATGTGTTTTCCCATCAATTAATTTTGCTTTTTGGTCAGGTTTATGCACTGTCTTGGTTGGTCATGATAACCGTTCTTCTAGCCTTGAAGGTAAGAATAACTTGGCCATTACATGTTACAAAACTTTAATGAGTTATAATGATACAAATTGATGATGCAAAAGATAACCGATTGCTCCTTTTAATACTGTAATGCCCCCAACATAAACCGGCAGACTAATCATCTCTAAGGGGTTTGGATTTGCATTTTGAAACCGATTATTTGGCTTTTTAATGTTTAAATAGTTAGTTTTGGAGAGTCAGTTTCATATTAGTTGCAGCAACAATACTTGATTAACAAAGAGTAATATCACAAGACTGATCTCCATATTTTTTTTTTACTTTTGGTCATTA